>CM071926.1:20945300-21371252 GCA_016081115.2 Rehmannia glutinosa | reverse complement strand
CGTGTGCTGATTCGGTTACGTATTGCTCACTTAGTATCAATATCTGAAAGAAAAGCAGACAAACTCATGCAGCAAAATAACATGTCAAACCATCCTGAATTCTAAATTCTATGTACTCATCATCCTCCAACTGAACTTCTTTCTCAAATAATAAAAAAGTAAAACATCCATTTAAAGAAAAAAAGCAATGGAACATACACAAGAGAATGAAAAATAACAAACAAAAAGAAAAAAAGAGACTCAAAGGAAAAGCCAAAAACTCACGAGATAGTGTAGATTGTGTAAATTAGACTGACTAAAAATATTATAAAAAGCAAAACTACAAATACATTTAAATTAAAAAATAATGTATATATATATATATATTGTTTCACAATTGTTTCTAGTTTGTTTCATAATTATTTCTAATTGTTCGTGAGTAGAGACAGAGAGAGAAAATAGAAAAGCGTAAAAAAATAAACAAAAATCACTTTTTAAAGTTACATAAAAATAGAGTTATTTAAATTAGGTTTCCAAATATGTGTGTATTGCATTAATTATTATATTTTTTTCTTAAGTTAATGACTTTCGTTTAGATCCGTTTTTGACGATAATATGTCTAATTAATTATCTTTTTACGATCTTCGTTTGATTCGAGTATTGCATATATAACATAAAAATAAAAATAATATAAAACATATAAGATATATTTACTTATTATTTTATAATGTGCTTTAAAAAATTATGTATTCGGGCTATTAGACATCAATTTGTATATTCATGTATTTTAGATATTTATGATATATATATAGTTGTTAATTTGACTTATCTCATTCTTCATAATTATATAGAATTGTATTTAAGTTGACTAAATTCAATAAAAAAACTTATTTTAAGTTGATTAAATCCCGAAGCTATGTATCCAAATAGTATACATATATATTAAATATATTCATACATAACATAATATATATTCATGTAAGAAAAATAATTTTTTATTGAATATGATATTATATTCATAATATTTTTTTATATATGGAACATTATTTGTTTATATTTATTAACGTACTTTTCATATTAATAGAAATTATATTTTATATTTATCAATGTATTTTGATATTCAACTTTTAAAGTTGTACATTTGGACAATTAGACATAAATTTGTCAATTTGATATTTTTTTGATATATGTGTATTGATAAAAATAGAATAATTGTATTTTTTATGAAATATCTTATTTCCCATAAAAATTATGTTGTTAAATATAAACATGATTTTTGTTTAATTATTTTAATAATTTAACAACTGTTCAACTTTCTAAAACCTAAAAAGATATTAGAATTTGAAATGACTTTATTATTGATTGCATTGAAAAACAAAACATTAAATTAAAGATCGTGCAATTAATTTTTTTCAAACTTTTACTTTCTTATAGATAAACATGTTCAATATATAGGTACAATTCATTCATAAAATTTATTATCAACCAAATATATTGTATTAAAGCATTTTTTCATGGTTTTTATAATAACTTATTTTTATTTGTTTAGTCGATTATTTATAATCAAATTAATTATCTTTATATTATAATTATTTTATTGAAATTCTAAACTTTTCTCAACCACTAAAAAGATATTTTTATAAAAATGCAATTCGTGCATCTCACAATCCGAAAAATACCAAATATGAGAAATCGAATAGAATATAATAATTTAAAAATCCAAATAGTACAATATAAATTCCCACAACAAAATTTCAAAATTTAAAAATTGTCTTAACAATGTGAATAAATAAAATACATGACAAAATCCATAAAAATAAAAATATCTTCAAAAAAATAAACATAATAAAAATATTATTGCCCAAATTATGTTTTTGTTATCTCTATTTTCTTAATTAGCATACTTAGTTTCTCACACATAATGCGGGACAACTTTGGAAAATAATTTTGCATCCAAATTTACTATTACAACCTTGAAAAAGTATGACACATATTTTCACACTTATTAGGAATCTAAACATGAGTAAAATGAAATAGGCGATGAAAGGTGCACTGTGCAATTTTATGAAAATCAGTTTTCAAAGATCGAATACAATTAGATAGACTTGAATGTTTTTTTTTATGATTTTGAGATATAATATTTTTTTTTGACCTTATCAATAAAAACTTTAAATAGTATTTCACGTCAATTGTTTAATCTATATATATATATATATATATATATATAACAAGAAAATGGTTTCTAAATATTTTTCCCGCCCAAAAAGACTTGCTAAAAAATTTGGTGACCTTTTTTTTTTTGCTGATTTTTGATTTATATGGAAGATAATTCATAAAATGGGGATGTTTGATCTCTTTGTTGCTAATTTTTGTTGCCATAATTGCGATAGTTCATAAAATGAGAATGTTTGACCTCTTTGTTGCTGATTTTTGTTGCCATAATTCGTGATTATTGATATTCAGAGAATGCTCCATAAACTTGGAATGTTTGACCTTTTTGTTGCCTTTTTTGTTGCTGAATTTTGGGTAATTATAAATGTACAAGGAAAATTTATAATCTAATTAAATCAATGAATGAATCGAAAATCTTTATTGAATTTCTCTTACATTTGGAATGTAAATTTTGTGAATTGATTTTTGCTATCTTAAAAATATATTACTCTATTTAAATATATTTTTTCCGATCCAAAAAATCTTGAAAAATATACAACTTTATTTCGATCCGATATGATTTATTTTCCTAAACAATAGAACCCTATAAATATGTAATGTCGATTCATTTTTTTTTTTTGTGTGTGTGGATTCAAAACTCCAACAGCAAAAATAAGCAATTTCATTATCTCGTGCCATGCTAAAAATACTCCCCTACAACTTGATATGTTGAATCTCGATGAAATTTTAATGTTGATTGAAGATTTGAACATTACTTTAATGCATACATATTTATATTGTATAGAAATCTCAATGGGCAACACTTGGGCGTATTGGCACCAGAGCTTGAAATCTACTCATTTAAGAGTTCTGTGAGTATTGGCTTTGTTTATGTGCATTAGAAATTAGAACTTCTCCAGTTTGCTACTAATAAGAGTTTCCACCACTTATGAAGTGTCCTGTTACCTAATTTCCAAAAAAGCCTTGATACTTCATCATCATCATATACACTAAAGGGAATTTCATTTTAATTTCTAATATTTTTGATAGAATTATTAGCTTTTCTAGTATTTATTCGTATTATCAATCAGTTGTGACTGAATTAGAATTAGACTCTTATATGTATATTATCAATTTATTTTCCTTTTGCTTTATGAACATTTGTGACCATCCCCAGTTAATATATTCTGATTTTGTCACAATCACAATTACCCTGTATTTAGTTTCATTTAATTTCTTGCTGGCTTTTCCACTACTCATTGAGAAGCATATATAGATTGTGTTAATTGTTTTAGTACTGTTTTCCTCATGTGCGTGTTTTGAACAGCATCTAGCAGAGCGTTTTAAAACAATCACATAAATCAACTCTCTTCCAGGTACCAATTAAAGGGACCATTATCCGTTACCTCAATCTGTTCCCACTTTAAGTAATTATAATTTGTGTTTATTTGTGTTTATTTGTGTTACTTCTTTGCCATCCTCTAATTGTTCCTCTTTTTATCAAGTTTCAAGTTTGAAATGAATCGTCACATGATCATGCCGATGATAGTCGCAGCAATCTAACAGATAAACTACAAGAATTTTGCCTTTTCTTTTCTTAAAATTTAGGGTAATTTTCGAAAAATACCCCAGCAATATAGCCTAATTACAAAAAAATCCAGGTATCTTTCAAAATTACAAACACCCCTTGAGATTTGTATTTACTTAACGATTCCCCGTCTTGAGGGTGCGATTTGTAACATAGAAATAAATATCAAGGGGTATTTGTAGTTTTGAAAGATAGTTTTTTTTTAATTAGACTGAACCTCAAGAGTATTTTTTTAAGTAACCCTAAAACCTATGATGCTCTATTGATACGGGTGACGAGTAATACATTTGGTTATTATTGTGTTTTCCTAATCTACCTGAGTCAGGTGTCATCTGGAATGTTGACAACCGGGTGAATAACGTGCGTCGCGTATTAGTCGAATAGTGCAGCAAATGCTGATACAACTAATCATGGTTCTGTTAGTCAACCAAATGCTGGAAAATCTGGGAATTCCGTGAAAGTTTATTGTAGGGTTATTAGTTGCAGTTTTCTTGCTCATGGTTGCTGCAATCATGTTTTCGTCTGCAGAAGCAGAGCAGCAAGAACAATCGGTCCTTGGAAGACTGGATTGAATGGACAGTTGCAGAAAGCTTTTGTTACAGGTATGCTTTTTCTATGTGATCTTGGGGGTCTTTGGTTGTATGCATACTTAACAACAAAACTTTTGTTTAAACCCAAAAAAAAAAAACACCAAACAAATTGGATATAAAAAATAATAAGCATAAAAATAAAAATTAAACGGGATTGGGCTCGGGAAAAACACATGCCTCAATATTATGGTCATAAAAATAACAAAATATAAAGGGCCTTTTCTTGGCCTACTAAAACAGATCAGAAAATTATTTAATTTTTGGTACAATGAGTCATTGTTTTAATTTTTTGAATGATAAAATTTCATGAATGTGCATCTCATATGTATATCAAGAAATGAAAATTAATCAAAAATAATTTTTTGATTAGCTAATTACGTATTGAAAAGTTTTTGTTTGTTGTATTTATTTTTAATTATTCATTTTAATATATGATATTTAGAAATAATAATTCTTTTGAAATGAGTTTAAAGTATATTCATATATAGATTTTTCTGGTATTTTTAATATTTGTAAAAATATTAAAAACTAATTTGATATTTAAATTATGATCCTGACACAACACAACTCATATGGTACGCTTACACAGGTCCGTGCATCGCATCGCACGGGCAAAACACTAGTGCTATATTAAAAATTATTACAAGGCATATGAGAGAATTCTTAGAACTAATAGAAAAACGCACATGTCACAAAAAGACAAAACGGACGCCTCACAGATATACATCATGCATCGCATGGGCAAAAGACTAGTTCAAACTAATTATACAAACCAAATGATCCATAATAATAAAAAGTCAACACATAGTTTGAAGTAGTTGGATTAAAGGACAAACAAAATCTTAAAGTTTAGACATTCAAAACTAAGTAATTAAATAAAGTCATACAAGTAACGACTTGAATACACAACTAAGTAAGTATTAATCAAGTATCATCATCAATCAAATTTGATCCGTTCTTGGACAAAATATTATCTTTCAATTCTTATTCATCTAATATAATATAAAAACAATAAATTGTAAATTCTTGTTACTTTAAATAACACAATTTATAAAAGAATGCTTGTTACTTTAAATAACACAAAAATGAATTATTGTTACTTTAAATAGCACAATTATATAATTTCGATTAGTTAAAAAAATAAAATAAAAATTTGCGGGCCACTTCGCCAACGTTCTTTAACACGCGGGCTAATTTTTCGCAAATCCGGTAGAAAGGCTGGTCTTAATGGGCCAAAATTTACATTTAACCCTATTTTTGGGGTTAAGCGGGCCGGCCGTCAGTTGCGCGCCCGCTTAACATCTCTACTAGTGGACGTCTACTCATATTGGAAAAGTGTTGATCTTCCTTTTTTTCTCTCAAACGATAGATATTTTTTATTTAATACTCAACCGAAAAAAAAAAAAAAAAAACTGCATCGTTGCCAGGCAAAAGACCCTTTACACAAACAATTGTCAAGGAGGGAACTACACTACGAAAAAACTACATTACTACAACACTTCTACCCAAAGAGATTAAGCCCACTACCTATGGCAGACTTGGACTGAGCAATCGCAAAATACCCACAAAAATTGGGCATGAGCAACCACCACATATTGCAAGATAGATAAATTGGCAGCCACAAGTTTCACTAATCAATCTTAAAACAAAGACACCAACAAAAAGAAAACAAAAAAATACAACAAAAACCAAACAAACTCCAAAAAACAAAAACAAAGAGAAAGAAAATAAGCCTATCCATCACCCAGGATCTCATTTTCAACATCACCACCCATCGCATACCCGCCTCAATAAGTAACCCCCAAAGTCCGGATCTAAGTTATAGAAGAAAAACCTCGCGAAAGTGGGGAGTTTGACGTGACGACGTGACGCCGCCAAATCACTAGCGTAGGACATTGTCGCTTACGCCTCCAAAGAGAAAGTTGGGAGGAGGAGGGAAGGGGCGGAAGCGCAGGGGTGGGAGGAAGAGAAATGGAAAAATGAGTTTGTGCTTGTGTTTTAGAGAGAAGGATAGAGAAAATTTTAGAGAGAAATGGTTTAATGTAACTTCTTTAATTATTACCATCTCTCTTTTCTTTTTGTAGAAATTTAACTATTTATAGGGGAAAAACAATAAATAAGTAGCGGGAAAAAAAGACAATAACTAAAAGTAGAGGTAATGCAAGGCTGGCCATTCACCACGAGTTGGCCAAGATCGTAACGCTCAGCCGCTCGTCACTCCATTTAGGCCCATCCCTAGTGGGCCTATAAATCCTCAACCCAATCCGTACCTTTAGCAGGCCCATTCTTACAACTCTATTTATATATGCCTTTTTTTTAGAATTTAAACTAAAATATGAAATAGTGAACATTGAGGTTTAGCAATCTGCAGACTTCTCATTCGCTCTCCCATTGCCGATTATGTAGTCCATCTCTAAGTTCCTGGTCAAGGAACACTCCAACCACCTACATCTTCATGCTCAACACTCACCAGTCAAGTTACTATAAGTCTATAACATGACCCACCACCATCTTTCATCATTTGGTGAATTTGTCTGATCCATCAAACACCCAACATTTTTAATTTCTGTTGCCGCCATCCCAAGCCTTGCAGATAAGTTAATTATTCACTTCTATTTCTTATTCATTATTATTAGTTATTGTTTGGTGATTGACGAAGATAGAAAAGGCATGTTAGAGACCTATAATTTCCTTGTATTTTCCTAACCAATAGAGGGCACTTTTGTTGTTGGATGGAATGCCCATGTGAATTTGAGGTTTATTTTTCCCTATAAAATCCGGTTTTAAATTCAGTGATTACCGGACGAGCGGCTTAATCCTGCTCGATAAATTGGCATACATAAATTTCTGTACGGTTTGGTAATACCAAATGTACACCCCTAGCGAAAGGGTGTGTGAGCATATATTGTCACACTTTGTGCCAATTTATGTTGGTAACGTCCCCCGTCATCGTTATGTCACCCTACATTCCTCGGCAATCTTTGAATCTCTTGTATCACTCTATACGCCGCTACTAATCACACAGTTGCAACACTTGAAGACACTTGCTGATGCTTTCCCACCACCACCGGGTGTATCACCACACGTGTACGCCGCGAGGGTGTACATTTCGCATTGGTTCTTGGACCTTTACGTGTCCAATCTTGAGGCAATAAAGAAAATATCCCCTCTTGCTTTCACGCAACATTTCCAGCATGATTCAACTCATTACAGTCTCGAATATGATATCTACCTCACTTTGCTGAATGCCCACATTCGTCCAACCCACATTAAGGAAGCTTTAGACAATGCCATTTACATATCCTTGATTTCCAACACAATTGACTGGGCGTCTGATAACCCCTTTCAGTGTCACTCACTTTGCTGCCAATTATGATTACTTCATGGGCATTATAGGTATTATGAAAGATTCGATGAAGAATTGGAAAATGTCCACCCTTGTGACGGATGCTGTTGGGAGACCATCATGGCTATTTGATTGGCATGATGACGCCTGTTGCACTTGGTTTCCAGCCAAAGGAAACTATTCAAGGGAAGATGTTGCAACCGCCTCCATTATCGGAGAGGCCTGCTCTCCAAATATGGGCCCCAGAGACGTTGATGAGTGGACTTTCTTTGAAGAAGGTATTGTAAGATTTTTTTTTTGGTGGCCAATGTGGCATATAATTAGAAACACAAAAACTCCGTCCAGACCCGTCTAGAACGGGTCAGACCCGTTGGGCCACCCATCTGACCTGATTCGTGGCATTTTCGTAATATTAGCAGTGGTGTTTTAGTAGTTTTCGGAGTATCAGATATGATCCTTTTGAAATGTATTAGTATTCTTCTAAAAAGTATTAGCAGTTATTCAAATGTATTAGTAGTTCTAAAAGTTTTTAGTATTTCTCCTAAATATACTCCCGAAATGTATTAGCAATCCCTCAAAAAGTATTAGTAGTTCCTAAAAGTATTAGTAGTTCCTTGAAATAAATAAAATTTTTTCTCCGAAATGTATTAATGATTATTCGAAAAGTATTAGTCGCCCTTCTAAAAAGTATTATGATTCTTTCCAAATGTATTAGTAGTTCCCTAAATTTTTCTCCGAAATGTATTAATTGTCATACGAAAAGTATTAGTAGTTCTTTTGAAATGTATTAGTAATTCTGAAGAGTTTTTTTATTTCTCCCGAATATACTCCCGAAATGTATTAGACGTCTTCTAAAAAGTATTAGCGATTTCCTGAATATAATGTATTAGTATTAGTATTAGTATTAGTATTCCTCATGAAACTTATTTTGTAGCCCCTAAACAAGATTAGTATTCCTCATGATAGTATTAGTAATATATTTGAAAGTATTAGTAGTGTTCCAAAAAGTTATCACACGATTTTCTCCTATTCCTTCATGAGTACCACACTAAAACCCTAACCCACTTCATCTCCGCCTCTCTCTTCCACTCTTAGTTCATCTCGCGCCACCATGCACCACCAAATCACATCCGCGACACCTGAAGCGGAAAGCAGAGAAGACAATGTTGAGATGAGGACTTTAACTGAAAAAAAAAAGAAGAAAAATTATTGTTGAACTAATTCACACGAGAGAAAAGAAATTCACCAATTAACAAACCACCATAATCAAGGATCATGCTATTGCGCAAAATTAATTCAACGAAAGTGAGTGAGTGGGCCGGAATCCAAGAGTTGATATAATAATGGGAGTGCTCATCGGCCATTAGAAAAGAACTTCGAGATATTTCCTTGAATTTAGCGGCGGTGATAAAGTGGGAGGGATAATTGGGGCTTTGAGTTTTTGCGATAAAATCTGCGTGTTCCCCTATTATTCACTTTCCCAGTGCAGGTCGGGTTAGAATCAAATCTAACGGATTAGATCAGATTAGACCGTCGAAGGAGACCTCGCTCAATTAGAAAATATGATATAAATTAATTGATTTTTAAGTATCTAATTTCACGATTTAAATAAAAAATGTTTATTTGACAACTTTTAGTGGTCAATTTTTTTAATAAGTTGGGAGTAGTGGTAGAGGAGGATAAATTTTAAAAAATCAGAAGATACGGGTTCGAACCTGTGTCAACACCCTTATAAAGGGTTTTTTCATGGAACTCTCTTATGAATGTGATTCGAGAATTAGAACGTTTTGGTGGATGAAAACAATTATTAGAAAGCGTAGTAGGATCGTCTATTTCAAAATGTGTTTCATCTTGTATTTCAAGTAGTTTATATACACACGACGTGGATATCGGTGACGTCGTGAATACCGTAGCGTGTAGAAATGACATTTGGAATATAAGATGATACACAATTTAGAATGGAAGATCTTGTGTGTGGAAGTTGGAAGAACATTTATTAGAAACTAGTCATCTCTCATGAATGTGATTCAAAGCGTGTTTCTTCTAGAACGTGTTGGTGGAAGAAAGTGGGTTAATAGAAATGGAAGGAAAGCGGTTAACTATCTCTACCTATAAAGAGAACCCATATAAATGTGATTTAGAATGGTTTCTTCAGGGAACATTTTTGGTGAAGAAAACATATATTAGAAACTCGAAGAAGCGGTTATTACAAACTACTATCTCTTTGTGTTTGCTTATAATGTAACCCATAGAGAATTCATTTTTAATAAACTAAGAAATTTACGTTACTTAGGATTAAAAATCTCTTCCATCTTCAAGTGAAACGATAATCATGGTTGCTCAAGTTAGTGCCCTAATTCTAAGGTTATCTTGAATATGAATGTGAGAATTATGAATTTTTAAGATCGGTGATTCATTATTATTATAAAAGGATGAACCCCATCCTCAAGCCCCAACTGCCCTTGCTCCTAGAGTTTCGTGGAGGATGTGAAGCGCGGGTTATGCCTCCAACTAGTCGGGGTCTTGGGCTGAAGATTGAGTCACCACACAAAGTTCTCCTCCACCCTGTAAATCGCGTTACCGGGGGGATTCGAACAAACCACAGCTGTGGGTGCCAGCAAACAGATATCCCGTCACCCAAGTCCTTTAGGTTGAAAGCTATGCCCAGGGGCGGTGATTCGTTATTATAAATTATGTGTTTGAGTGTTTCATTGAATTTAATTACAGCATGTCGCATACCAACTTTGATATCAATACTCTTCGAGATCAAATGACCGTCACTTTTATGGATCATACGAAGTTGGGGCCGTCGGCAGTGAGAGTTTCGAATATCCAGGAGATTACTTACCACAACACCGTATCATCAACATCAAGAAGAAAGTCTCCCATGAATCAGTCGTCATTGGAGCACCAGAAAGCAAGCCGATCAAAGTTCAAAGATCAGGAACTGGCGAGCCTTCACTTGCATTGGCCACCGTCGATCGGCTCAAGGTCGCGATCAAGTCCGATCATCCGCACCAAATTAGTGATTGGACTTACTACGCACGAGTAGTACTCCCAAATTGATCTCATTCGAGGTCATGCTTTGAGGACTCTTGTAATGGGGCTAGGGCATGTCAATGATGTTATGTACTTAGTTTTCTTTGCATCAGTGTTATGGCTTAGTTTATGTCATTGTACTTAGTTATTTGTTAGGATAATTATAAAAAAAAAAAAAAATCATGAGATTTTGGGTAATTAAAGAAAAGAGGTCATTTTAATTTGCTCCACAAACTATATATGTTTTTCTACGTTGCCAACTTAACTTTGAACTTCCTTATTTGTTTGAACTTTTCAATTTGTTGACTTAGCCTATAATTCCCTATTTTACCCCTTAAGCTTTATGGTTATTTTATTTTGTGATATCGTATGTCATATCCTAGATTTATTGATGAAATTTACTATTATATAATATTATTTGTATATTGACTAAAGACGAGGATATTTTGAGAGAAAATTGATCCAAATAATTGTTCGAGATGTAATAGCTACGACATTCCACTAACGGTGAGGGTAAATTTAGAAATTATACGCTCGTACAACAAGTTACAAAGTTCGGGGGTAAGTAGAAACGATTAAAGTTAAGTGGACAAAGTAGAAAACACATACTTTGGGGGCAAATTAGAATTATGACTTAAAGAAAACCCAGGAGAAGTTTCAAAATTACATAAATCTCCTTACATTTTGTCCCAAGCATTAGTTGACACAGTGGAATTTGTAAGCATTATCAAAAAAATTATAATTAAATCCCTCAATTTTTCTATATATTACAAATAGCCTAACCCCAATTGATTTTTGTCTTGCTATTTGTGATTTTTGAAAAAGTTGAGGATGTAACTATAAATGTATAGAGAAAATTTTGGGCTATTTGTAATATTTAAAAAGTTTGGTAATATCCATTCTCCTTGACTAACTAATCTATATGCATTAGGATCTTGATCGTACTCTCGGTTTGAATCATCAAGATGAGAGGATAGGTCATTTATTGTGCTCTTTTGCAAATTCGACAAATATTAATTGGTTGATCGTATATCTTATTATAGTTCTATGATTAAAGTACTTTTACTATTTCTGTTTGAATTTCATATTCAAAGTTGTGATTGAATCTAAACTATTTCATACATTTCTTCCCATAGTACTATATTTATTGGTCGTGTGCCTCCATTGACCATTATATTGTTGCTAGCAAATCCCAATATTTTCAGTTTTGGATCTTCCATATTATTCCCATAGTAAGACTCGAACTCCATATTATACAACAATACAACATATGAACAAGATAAAGGGACCATATTATCAAATTTAAATTAAGAATATATTTCTATTTTTATAAATACTATCTCAAAAAGAAAAAAAAAATGCAAAAACTTGTATTTAGACCCTACAAGAAAAACAATCAAATTTCAATGAAATAATTCCAGCGGATATAAAAAAGCTGTTGGAATTTTCAAAATTCCAATGGAAATTCAATCTTCAAAGATCTGGTTGGAAAATTCCAACATAAAAGTCAACGATAAGCAAAACCATTTGGTCTTATTGGAATACTTTTAAAGGTAGGAATTTTCGTTGGAATTTTGTCATTCCAAACCATTATACCAATGATGCTTTTCCATTGGAATTTCTATTGGAATCGATAATTCAATGGAAATTGACCAAATACCAACATATTTTCTTCGTTGGAATTCTCTTGTTTTCTTGTAGTGCCGTCTCATGATTATATCCATGTGCAACCTATAATGACGTTTTTGTAATATTTTGGGAGTGATGGCATTCTTGTAATATTAGGCAATGACATAGTACCATTAGTTGTTGTGACATTTTTGTAATATTAGGCAATTGCCACTTTAGACTCGGAAAATATAATTTTTTATTAACAAAATATCACTTTTACTATGAAAAGTTTATGTTCCAAAGTAACAACACTAATATTGTTTATGTACACAGTTATACACAACATTGCTTAACAATATTACTTTTTATTAGAAAAATATATTTTTTTATTAACAAAGAATCAATTTTATTCTGAAACATATACATTTTCAAAGTAACAAAATTGATATTAGTAGTTCTGTAGAAAAAATATTAGTCACTACCCTACAAACTGAAAAATGTTATTATTCCCTTGAAAAATATTTAGTAGTTCTCTTAGGTTTGGAAGTCCATTTGTAAAAAAATTGTATGTTTGGTAATTATTTTTAAATGGACTTTTAGAAAGTGACTTATTATAGAAGTTCATTTTGGAAAAGTGCAAATTTATGACTTTTGAATTTCTTTTCCACCACTTCTACAAAATGAATTTTAAAATATAATGTTACCAAATAATTTACATTGCACATAAGCATTTTTAGAAAAAAGTCCATATTAAAAGCTCATTCTATGAATGCACTTTCATTTTAGAAAGTGCTCCCAAACATACATGTAGTTTAGGCAATTTGCACATTCTTTCACACCAACTCATTAATATATTGAATTTAATCAATATAAAATTCGATATGGGATATGTGACTTTTCACCTTCTCAATATCCCCATTCCACTTTTAAAGTGCCTACTTTGTTTATCTATTCTCACTCGCCATAAATGATCTTAAGAAGTTAAATATACTATATGCATTTCGAATGGTAAATTATCATTTCATTATTTAATTTATTTAGATATAAATAAATAGTCAATAAAAATTAGTCAAAGTTGGGCAACACCTATATTCTTAAAACTAAATTTCTAACAATTCCTCACATAAGTAAAAAAATCATGCACGTCATAATGCGGACTTTTATCTCGGTTTCGTTATTGCATCAAGATTGGTATCACATGACTTTGAAGTTTGAACCATCACTTGTAAGCATCATTGGGTATACCGAGATAACCTAATAGGCGGAGTTCCTCAACTTGAACTATTCTTTCGTGTATATATAGTCGATGAGATAGTCTCGTTAGGCGATCTAATAGTTAGATGGATCGGCTAATGGATATACCCGACCCGTAGACCGACTACCCGGTGGCCAACCGAATATTAATACTTTTTAGATGATCAACTAATATTTTTAGTGGGACTACTAATATTTTTAGGTGAATTACTAAAAACCTTTCAGGAAAACTAATATCTTTTGAGGGCTAATATGTTTGGGGACTACTAATACTTTTGACGGAAAAAGTTAATACTTTTAGGGGTTATTAAATATTTTCAAGTGAACTACATAATAATCTTTCAGGATGGATTCTAATACTTTTTGGATGAAAAGCTAATAATTTTAGCGTTTTGTGATATTGTATCATTTGTCAATATTACAAAAATTAATATTTTCAAGTGAATTCGTATTAATATTTTTAGATGGACAAATAATACTTTTCGAGAGGAATTATCAATCAGGTCTTTGCTAATAAAATAAAACATCGTAGGGTCGATTTTTGGGACCCGATCACCCGTCTAATGAATTTTGGCCCGTTATGGAAAAAATCCGCAAATTACTCAAACAAACTCAGTAGACATGTTAATAATGTTAATTTGAGTTTTAAATTTTCAGATTCAAATCCTTTCATATAAAAACATTTTTTCGAAGTTTATAAAATCAACTTTTTTGAAGCTGTCCCCCAAACACACCTTAATCACCGAAGCCAAAGTCGAATTTCGCATAGTAATGAGAAGTCGCTAAAGTTTAGCTGCGATTTTATTCGAACGTCTTCATCGGAGAAATGGAGTGCGCCGGAAAGGAAGCCGGACCCCATGCTGCGGCGGTTCACCCACCAGACGCTGCCATCGCTGCCGAGCCGTCGCCTACTGCTCCCCTCTCTCACCAGGTTTTTATCCTTCTTCTTTCTGCGGTTCGTGTGAAAACACTCATATTCTGTTGTGTATTTTCAGTCTATTGCTTAATTTCTGTATTTTACAACTTATAGGTTTCACACAGAAGTGTGCATAAAAGAGAGTGTGAGAGGTTAGAACAACAAATGAAGCGCGCTGATATGTTGAATTGTTTCCCTTTCACATTTACTCAACAAGCTAATCAGGTGGTGGTTGTATTTATTTATTTACTGTTTTTTTGGATTTTAGTTGCAATTTTATTTGAAGTTCTTTTAGTTACTGGGTATTAAAGGAAATTAGTGTTGATTGTAGGAGACGCGATGTTCCTTTTTAACAGGGCATGGAATTCACCGTCTAGGAATGTGGATGTATGAATGTAGTTGTGGAGTCTCAGCTATTAGCTTTGATAATACAAGGTACTTCACTTTTTCTGTGTCTGCTGCTTTTATTTGAGTTATGAAAGTAGTATTGCATTCCAGATAGAAATGATGGAGTCTGTTTCTCAGTATTGGGTTTTTATTACATGCAAACAGGTTACATTTTTATGTTGCTGGATTAATTAGAAAACAAAAGTTCAGCTGATATTGCTGAATTGACTGTATGATTTTCGCTGACTAATTGTTGGCAGATATTGCTTGTGTAATGTGCAGGTTGATCGATTGTTGGAATCTTCCTAGTGAGTTATGTCCTTGTAAAGGTATGTATTTTGCTTATAAATGATTCCATTATGCTTAATGTGATACTTAGAAGCAACAGATGCATGTAATCATCCAGGACCTTCCTCCCCAATACCACCCAAACGTCTAACTACTTGGAAGGACTACTATGAATGGAGGTGCATCCTCTTTATAGTCCTGCTGCTTTACTTCTTCATTGGGTATGTTATTTGTGCATGTGTGCCTCTATGCCTGTATGAGATGGATTTGTATGAACATCACTGTGTTCTACCATTCCTTTATTTTTATGACACACAAATGTTTTGAATTGCGAGTGTTCTTACCGTGTAGAAGTGATTATGGGCTCTGAATAAAGTAACTATTTTTGTTCCAGCCACTCACTATATGTTGGGCTATTCAGCTTGCAACCGGTGAAAGCTTGCTTCCTGAAATCAGTAATGAACTGCGGATACATTACCTAGGTAATTTGCCTTTGTAGCTGCATCTGAAGTGAAATTTGTTCTGCAAATTTCCTTCCTTTTTCTTTTATTGAGTTCCTAAGTGCTCTACAGATTCAGGATATGATTATGCAATTGAGTCAACCATGGTCCTAGTACCACAGATAGAGCTAAATTTGCTGTCTGGATTCGTTGAAACTTTTATGGCTTTTTAGTTTTGCAAAATTTATATATGTTACTTCTTCGTCTTTGTCTTTGTCTTCTTTTAACATTATTATGGAAACTCTTGAGCTTGACTTGCATCGGAGTTGCGTAATCTGAATGGGAATCAACTTCCTCGACTCGCACTAGAGTCCGTTGTCCGAAAAGGGCAAGTGCAAGTGCAAGCTCAGTAAACTATTGAAAGTTGTTGGAATGTTCGATTTGTATTTAGAAAAATAAATGTTTTGAGTGATGAAATTTAAATTTGTAATACATATAAAGGTTATGGCTTCATAGAGTCCCTTTTCTTTTTTTTTTTTTTTTTTACATTTTCATCTCCTGTTTAGTTATTTCTCTCTAAAATAGATGTAGAGTGAGAGCTTGCATACATCTTATGTGTTTTTTTGGAGATGCGATACACTTGATATAGAATAGCTTTGCAGTTTTATGTGTCTGTCATTGGTGTTTAACTTTTATCAAGGTTCTAGGCCACTGAAATATCTACTTTCCAGAGAAAGTACTAAATCCAAATTGGTGCGTCTTTACCGCTATTGGCATTCTAGATTTGTGATTTTTATAACCTTTGTTTTTAGTTTGTGATATTCTTGAATAAATTAATTGATACATATTAATATTTCTGCAATAAATATGAGACTCGGAAATGACTAAATGACATGTTTGAACTTGTTTTCAAATTAAACACTGTAATGAGGCAATATACTAATGATATATCATGTATGCTGTATTCAGCATGATAATTGATACACATCCTCCATATTTCAAAGTTGTAAGCCCTGGTTTGGCATATATCATGTATGATTATTTTACTCTCACATTTTCACATTTGCTGTCCCTCATGCATATTTAGCTGTTTTCTCATTGACATTTATCTGATTACATTATCCACGACGACATATGCTTCTGGTAGTTTAATTTTGTTACATGAACTAAATTCTTGAAGGACCAGAAAAAGAACTTCTTCAGCTGGCAGTCTTCGGAGAACTGCAAGCACTTTTTCCAGGGGTACAGGTGCACATAGACCTTGTTGGACCTGCAATTTCACATCTCAGGTTAGGCTTACAGTACATATGCTTCTGACATGTATTTGTGCTTTAATTTTTACTAATTCACGTCTTTACTTACCCTCTTTCGCTTGAACCTCGACTTCATCCTTGCATTGTTTTCTCTTTCTATTCTTCATCCTAATCCTCTTTCTCCTCCTTGGAGCTCCCAAATTGGATGGTTTAGTTATTTGTTGGAATTTAAGACGGAAACCTATATCCTGACTGCAATAGTTTGATCTTCATCTTCTTCTTATAATTTTTGTTATTATATTTTTTCTCAGTTTACTGTGAGTAATAGAGTTCACTTTACCTATATTTTTCCTGCAATTTGGTTTATGTTTCAACTTTACTTGTCCGAAATCACTAAAACAATAGATGTTAAGTAGGATTCTGGTCTGGACCTCTGGTCTATGCCTAAAAGGATATAGATAAATATAGAATATAAGCAGACATAAGAACACGATAAACATGTTAAATGACGTTGACAGACGAGAAATATTGCATCAAAGGACACGTTAAAACGGCAATTTACTTTATTATGTAAATTTCTGTTTAAACTGAAAAAAGTACATGAAGATTTGCATATTTTGGAAATGATACTTTAAACAGTTCTAATTTCTGTGTTCCGTTGAACCGAAAGTATTCCAAGCATAGTCTAACCTATTTGTGCATCTTAATTTCACATCAACGCTAAAGTATCAGTAAATATATGCTTTTCCTATAATGGTCCTAGCCTGTCCAAATTTAAAAATAACAGACATCTTTTGCTAGCATTTGTAGATTCTTCTTTTTGAGAGTCTCTGGAGTGTCCGACATGTGTAGATATTCTTACCACAGAGTGTGATCCTAGTTTGTTCATCTGTCTTATTCACTAGCGTGTTGTAGAAAAGTAAATTTGATTATCTAAATAAACCTCATGTTTTGGGCGCAGGATGTTTTTCCTTTTTCTCTTTTAATAGATATTAAAATAAAATTTCTTGGAGGAAAAAAGACAAATTACAAGAAAGAAGACAAGAAGTCCTAAAAACACACGAATAAGTTACATAAAAACTGCTTGCTGATCTCTCTGCAAGTTCCCCAAAGGTAGACCCCTAAACAGACTAATGCTTTGCACCAAAAAAGAGGCAGGGTTTGTAAGTTGTGTCAAAATGCAACTATTAGTCGAGGAAATAGTCCCTAAAGATATCTGGATTCATTTCTTCCTAAAAACACCAAGCCATAACAATAAACAGCTGATTTCCACAGTATCTTAGTTTCCACAATAGCTGATTTCCAACTTTAATGGCAGTTCACATTTGTATCACAGGGATGGTGAAAGAATTGATCTAAATATCTATGCTCAATGTAATGAGATGGACTGTCGATGTAAATATTCTGTTGCGAATCACAGTGAAGGGATAATGACTCGCCATTCATGTGCAATCACATTACGGCTTCATGCAGGTTGTTATCATGACCGTTACAGAGAATTACTGAAGGTTGTTATAAGCATTCAGATAACATTTGCCATGCATTCATGATTTTATTTGTTTCTCATGAGATTTGATTCGACCTACAGGATTCTTTTCCTCATATAATCATAGCCCCGAATGCTGGTATTGCTGCCTACACGAGCTGGTTGCCAACTCTTGTGAGCTTTAAACCTTTTTTTATGTAGAGTTTAGCTAAAATTTCTGTGTATGAAAGATGCTTTATGTCTTTGTTCTTGCCTCGTCATATTTCACATAGGAAGTAATAAAGGAGATCAAAGTTCGGCTGTTTTTTCCGATTACTGTGAAGAAGCTTCTCATCTGGCAGCTTCTTGTATTAGCTCTGTAACAGGCACTGCTCCCAAAATTCGGTCGTCTCTTTCTAATTTATGCTGAATTGTTGCTTTTTTATTTTTAACAAAGGGATAAATACAAAAACCCCATTAGGTTTGATTTTTCTCACATTTTCCCCATTCAAAAACTCCATGACATCTATAGAAATATTACAGTTACCCCCTTAAATTGAAGACTAAAATAATCATCCTCTGAATAAATTCCGTATAACTAGAGAAGTATTTCTTTTCTGCAGATTCAGATAAATCCATTCAGGCAGCCGCTGCGTGGAAGAAAGTGCTCTGTATATCCCTTGCTATTCTAATTGCTTTGTCTTTGGGTTGTGAGATTTATGCCAACAGGCAAACCCGGTGCACAAAGCTCCCACTACGCGCGGGTTCGGGAAGGGGTTGTACACAGCCTTCCCCTGCATTTATGCAAGAGGCTGTTTCCACGACTTGAACACTGACCTCTAGGTCACATGAACAACTCCGTCGTTGCTCAAAGGCTCGCCTCTTATGCCAACAGAGCCATGTATCACTATTTTTCCAAGTTTGAGTTGTAATATTGAATGTTTACACCAGAATTCAAAGTTTACATATGAAAGTAGATTTTAATATCGAGAAACCTGATTCCAGAAGGTCGAATATGGTGTATGACCTATACGCTTGATTCATAATTCTAACAAGTTGTATAACGATCAAACTTGACAAATTGTAAAACATCTGAGTTAATTACTTTTTGTTTTTCGTTTTATTTTAATTATTTTTCCATAATACCAAGATTTATAGTTGGGATCTAAACCATGACATCCAATATTTTTATATTTATCAAATCAATTATGCAAACCGAAATTGGATAGTAGTCTACAGTGGTTAGAAACTCTTATGCCCATGCTAGAGGTTGGGTTCATTCCATGACAGCCCTCTCTTCTTGTACCCAAGAAAAAAAAATCAATAATTATAATATGTAGGGGAACATCATATTATTATGACAAAGTGTTGCAATTGACGTAAATTCTTATATCGGATATGAAAGTAAATGAAAATCTATTATCGATGTCTTATCTTTGTTATTACTTATTATACCCTTTGTACTTTCAATTAAAGTCTTTTATTTTCTCTTTTGCGTATCAACAAAAACAATATCATATCATTTTCTACCGATTCTTCTTTAGTTTTATCTAAAAATAAATGTTTGATATTAAAAATCTCACACTATAATTTTTGAAGAAGTTTTTTTTTTTTTTTGGAAGATTTTCTTTTTCTTTTTAGAAATTTGTATTTCACTTTTCTCATTATAATTTTGGATGGATGGTGTCTGTAATTCTGCGTTTCTCCCTCCCTTCATATTGGTTCTTGGGTTCGTAACATACAAATTAAATTTCCAAACATGTACAAGAATGGTTTTATCCATGCCACAAACTAGCTAGCGTAAGGTGGGACCGTGTAAATCCCCAAGTCTCCTTTTGTTGGAGTGGTAATTTTTCTCTCTAAAAGAGGGAACCCTAGTTTTGTGTTTTGTTTCTTCTCCTTTGGTTTGGTCTTCTTATGGCCGTTTCTTCACTGTTTGATCTAATATTTAGTTAAGAATGCTCCAAGAATCTTGTGTCATATGTACATGGTGTGCATGTAGTTATTAGTTTTAGTGCCATGAAGTTCTGTTACATAGACTCTGTCCAGTAAGGTTTGAATGCTTTCTTTGATATTTAATATGTTGACTGCATTTATTCTGTTTTCCTTTCTAACAACCTCCATTAACTCTTGTTTTCTCTGTTTTTGTCCCCCCAGTAGGCTTGGCTTGTGGTCAATATTCTTGGTCCCCACTTGTCTACAAACCTTCTCTTTTTTTTTTAAGGTTTGACTACACACTTTTCTTTGCTTTTTCATTATCTGGTTGTGGTCTTTCTAGATCTCTGTTCCTTTTTGCTTTCTTGTGCGTTGTCTCTCTGGTGGATGGATGCGAGTCGGGTGCAGATTTGAAGGTCGTGATATCCCTGCCAAAATGGACAAAGACATTGTTAATAGACTTAAGGCCTTTAAGCTCTCTGAGAGAAATAACCCTTGAAGGCGAGGATGTGGCTCTTGAAAGACGGATGAATGTGAACATAGCTTTAATTGGAAAAATTTTCGGATAAAAAAATTAACTTTTAGGTCTTAAGAATACCATCGGCAATATCGCATGGACTAAGGATACTTTTTCGATTAGAGAAATAGGAGAGAACCTTTTCAGTTCATCTTTGATCAAGAGGACAAGGTGCGTGTTCGAGTGGAAAAACATGGAGCTTCGATGGTCGAGACTTAATCCTCCGAGAATGGATGAAGAACTTATTCTTAATGTGGAGTCCATGCATACGGTGGAAATATGAATCGATTATGGAATATCCGTTCCATTGGATTAGCTCGAAACGGAAGAAAAATAGGAAAAAGTTCGAGAAAGTGTCGGATATAAACATACCGAAAAGCGGGTAGCTCAGAGGAGACACATTAAGATTTTAGCGAGATTGATCTTGAAAAACCACTCTTGAGAGGGACCAACATCAACATGGGAGGTGAAGGGTCTTTGGGTGGAGTTTAAGTACGAAAATTTGCAAAGTTTGCTTTCTCTGTGGTCGGGTGGACATACGGAGAGAATATGCTCGAGGAAGAGGGAGGACTTGGCTAATAATTTTACTAATGAAGGCGATATGGGGATTGGCTAAAAGGGCTACCGAGTTCAATGTTATCAGTCATGAGTAAACAAAAGGATAACTCTAACTCTACAGGAGAATTGGTTCTCAAACAAAGAACTACTCAAGAGAAGGAGAAATCAGTATTGGGTGAGAGTGTTAATGGCAAACCGATTGAGCCTCACGATTTTGAAAGATGAAAGTATCATGAGCCAAAGAACAAAGCACTTTAAGGATAATAATCGGAATAAAGTTCATATTGATCAAAGAGATATCGGGCAAGAAAAATGATATGATTGTTGAATATCGGGAGAATGTCTTTGGTGAATGAACCAAGTGTGGAAGCTAGAACTCCATTAAAAAAATCAAAGCAATCGGCCAGGATCCGAGAGTAGTCAGGATGAGTTAAGGAAAATTTGTAAGAGATATACCAAAAGAGTGGACAACCAAGTGACGGAAAACTTATGGAAATCATTGAGGATAATAAAGATCTGATCTGAAGCGGGCATAAAAGAGGATATCATCGGTGAATGAGAATTCATTGAGGAGGGTGCGATTCGATAAAAAAGCCAAAGGATCGAGGGGTTGAAAAATGAAGCTAATCAAGGAAAAAAAAGTGGAGGTGGCCAGACCCCGTGGGCCCAAATTGATCAATGAATATATCTTACGGAATTGTAGAGGTTTGGGAGGACCCTCTACAATTTCACAATTGAAGGAGTCCATTCGGCTCCATCTCCGGATTTGTGTTTTGTAAGTGAAAAAAAAAAAAAAGTTTTGTTAGAACGTGTGTAGAAGACTCAGTTGGAGGATAGGTGGTTGTGTGTAAATACTATTGGAAAGAGTGGGGGATTGTTTCTCCTTGGTCTACTAGAGTTAAGATTTTGAACACCAAATGTACTTCTTTACGCATTGAAGTTGAGTCTTTGTATGGTTGATTCGATGAAATCTTGGGCTATTTTTGTCTATGCTAGTATGGAAAAATTAGTGAGAAGGGATCAATGGAAATATTTTTCGAAGAGGCAAAGAATAATTGGGGAAAGAAGTGGATTCTTGGGGTGACTTCAATGACTTGATGTGTATGGAGGAAAAGAAAGGGGAATTTGCGAGAAATAGTGGAAGCTTTGTGGATTTTGACATTTTATTGGAGAGATGACTATGGGGGAAATTCAATTTAAAGCATACCCTTTTACTTGGTCCAACAATAGACAAGGTGAAGGATTTGTTGAAGAAAGATTAGATCGTGTGTTTGGATCCCTGATTGGATGATTGATTTCCTCATACTGTGTTCATCATGTTGAAAAACAATCTTCCGATCATTGTCTATTGGTTTTGGAGTTGTTACCTATGAAGCTAAAGGTAAAAAAAGATTCTTTTTGATAAAAGATGGTTGCATGGGGCGGTATTATTGGCGGTTGTGGAGCAGGCTTGGAATATGAATGTTGTTGGTACACCATTATTTCAAGTGCGAAGAAAATATCCAATTCTGAGTAGCCTTTGATCAATTGGAACAAAGGATTAAAAGCTGAATTCAACGATTCTGATTACAATTGAAAAATGCAAAGACAGGATTAATGGTGAAAAGCGAGAATTTTGAAGGAAGGCTGGAAAGAAGGGGGTTATCGGAGAGGAGTCCTTGACAAAGCTTATAAGGATGAAGAAACATTTTGGAGACAAAAAGTTAGAGTCGATTGGCTTTGTGAAGGGGATAAAATTCTAAGTTTTTCCATGCGTGTACCATCGAAAAAGAAAAATTAAGCGCATTGAGAAGCTTGTTAGAGAGAATGGTACGATCGTGAATCAAAGAATGAAATTGAAAGCGAGGTTCTTGAGTATTATGAGGCCTTATTTGAACATCAATTCCCGGCCAGGATGTTTTCATTTTAGAGGATACCATGATCAATCACGACCCCAAATGAATCGATCCTCACCTGTAGTGTCAATGATGTAGAAATCAAAAAAGCCCTTTTCGAGCTCGGTCCCTCTAAAGCTCCAGGAATGGATGGTATGAACCCTTTTCTTTCAAAAATTTTGGCATATTACTTCTGATAAAATCTATCTTTCTTTGTCAATTTTTTTTTTCATTGCTCTAAGATGCTAAGGAGTATTAATCATACTCTCATCACCTTAATCCCTAAAGTGCAAAACCCCACTTCTATGGCTCAATTTAGACCAATCGGTTTATGTGACACTTGTGTATAAAATCATTTCAAAAGTGATTGTTAATAGGATGAAACCTATTCTTCACAATTGTATTAGTCTTAATCGACCTTTTGTCCCGGGCGACAAATTCTTGATAATGTTGCCCTCACTCATGAATGCATTCATTTTCTTAATGGACATAGGAAAGGTAACAGAGCATACATGGCACTTAAACTTGACATGTCCAAAGCATATGATAGAGTTGAATGGGGTTTTCTTGCTTCAGTATTGGTGAAAATGGGTTTTGAGTGGAAATTTGTGAAATGGATTTTTATGTGTGTGAGTTCAACTTTCTTTTCTTTCAATTTAAATGGTCAAGTGTCTGGTTTTGTGATACCCTCTCGAGGAATTAGACAAGGGGATCCATTATCCCCCTATCTTTTCATTATTCTCTCGGAAGTGTTATCTAATCTCATTTTCAAGCTCGAGAGGTTAACTTTGTTCCAAGGATTAAAAATCTGCGAGAGCAGTCCAATTATCACCCATTTGTTTTTCTTGATGACTAATTGTGTTTTGTGAGGCTTCATTATTTCGGCTCTCGGCATTAAAACCATTTTGGATAGATATTGTCTTCTTGGTCAACGGTGAACATGGAGAAATGCAATTTTTTTAGTAAAAATGCAACACAAAATCAAGACTAATATTTGTACTATGTTGGATGACATTGTGGAGCAAAATCATGCAAGATACTTGGGGCTTCCTATGGTGATTGGGAGATCAAAAAGGAGATATTTAAATTTGTTGTGAATAATGTTGAGAAAAGAATTAATATTTGGAGCAACAAGTTTTTTCAAAGAGTAGTAAAGAGGTTCTTATCAAAGACCCTTAATGCCCTACCCACCTATGTGATGGCTTTGTTTCAAGCTGCGATTCAGGTTTGCAAGGAGATATGTCGACTATTTCTAAATTTTGGGGGAGACAATGTTGTGGGAGGGAGAAAATCTCATGGATTGCATGGGATAAGGTTACTAAGCTAAGGAGGAAGGTGGATTGGGGTTCCAAGATATCATTCCATTCAATGATGCTCTCCTTGCAAAAGCTTTGTGGAGATTGATTACACATCCAAATCTATTTGACGAGCAAGGTCTTTGAGAGCAAAGTACTACCCCATGGTGGATTGTTAGCTTGTGAGCAAAGGATGGGACTCGTGGATGTGGAAGTGTTGGATGAAAGTGAAATCAACACTGTGGTGGGACCGAGATATAAGGTGGGAGATGGTCGGTCTGTTAGAGTTTGGGACACTCCTTGGATACCCAAACCTCCAACCTTCAAGCCTTCAGGTATTAACGAGTTGTGTGTGAGAAAGTGTGGGCCTGGGAGTTTTTTTGAGGAGAATCGAATGGAGTGGAATCATGAAGCACTTAAGGTTGCATTTTTGCCCTGAAGATGTGCAATCAATTCTATTAATCCCAATTGATCAAGATGGAGGGCCTGACAGACTTGTTTGGCATTGGGATGGTAAAGGTGAATATTCGGTTTTAGCTGCATACCAACAAGGAATTCGTGCAAAGATGATTGGTGAAGATAAACAGGAATCTAGTGGCAACAAAGAGGACATGACTCAACATGGAGAAAGTCTTTGGAAGTTGGATGTAAAAAATAAGTGAAACATTTTGTGTGGAGGGTGATTACAAATAGCTTGCCAACCGCCGCAAAGCTAAAAGAAGAGGAGTTGATTTGGATGATCGTTATCGTTTGTGTGGGGAAGAGGTTGAAGCAGAGAGGAACACATTTTTTTCAATGTGAGCGTGCTAAGAGCGTGGAAAATTGCACTGTCAATTGGTTTGATACCAGCAGATTCTTTTCAAATGAAACAGTGGTGGCATCGAGTTTGTGACATTAAGGAAAAGGCATTTGCAAAAGATCGCATCCAACTTTCGATCTACTTACTTTGGTGGTTGTGGAAAACAAGGAACATATGGATTTTTCAAAAGGAAAAGTGGCGGTGGATATTGTGCGAAGGCTTTGCAAGAATGGCAAGAATTTTGTAACATTAGCGCAACAAGAGAAAGATGGAGCACTCATTTGAATCATGAAAGAAATGAAATGGACAGTCGGACCATTAATGCTTCCTCCATGGGATTAACTTCTATGTTAATCGGTCTTTGTGAGTATTGAGGGACTAAAACAGTGGTGGGATAATTAGAGATGATCGGGAGGACTTATCGAGCATGGGCATCTTCAGGGATATTAATGATCCGTGGAAGGCATTCTTATTGGCATTCGATATGGACTCGTTTTGGCTTGAAGTTGAAAATTGAGGAGAATTAACATTCAACTAGATGATGAGGGTATTTTAAGCAATCTCAACACAAAAATCCCGTGGAGGGTGAGAGAGCCAAAATAGCCGAAGACATCTCTTTGATTAGTTATTTGTTCGAAAATGTTTTGTTTTGTGAACAAAATGGCGAAAAGCAAAGTCTGTTGTAATAGACTAGCGCAATTAGCTTTGGATAGTGACATTGATTTGAATTGGGTTGTGACCAATTCCCTATTTGGCTTCGTTTGTTAGTCAAATAGTTGTTAGCCAGATTAGGCTACGTTGTAAGTTGTCGATTGTCCTTTTGAGTTAGTTATATATAAAACTATCGTTTGAAAAAAAAAAAACAAACTAGCTAGCGTAGATTTATTATAGATATACAAAAATTCAAACATAAGTAAGCATGTATTATATGTAAATTTACAAGTAAATACTAGACCCTCCTGTGTCCACCCGGACACACAGAAGGTCTAGTATGGTTAAAATTGGAGCAATTTAAGGGGAAAAAAACACGTGTTGCCTTCTAAACCCCTTCTGGCACTACCCTGGGCCGCTGTAAAATCGAGAATTTTAACCTATTCACCATTTTTCTTCACTCTCATTTCACCTTGAGAAAAGTCAATCTTCACCTTCGTCCTTCGCAATCAATATTATCCCCAATCTAATTGGACACCTGTACAAGAAAAAGTAAAGCTATCAATTTTCCATACAAACAGTCCAAATTTCACAAAGAAAAAAGTCTTTACCCCTAAATTCCATCAAATCAAACCCTGCCCTTAATCTCATAGTTGATGAAATCAAAGGCGCAACCCTCAAATTGGGGTTAATCTCGTATCATCCCGTCACAAACAATGTTATCTACTCAGAGAAAGCTGTGGGTGCTGAGGCTTCTATTTTTTCTGGGCCTAGGGTTAGGGTTTGAATTTGGGGATGCATTGAAAGTTCCGTTCAGAGTGAAGGACGTGCTTCCGGTGTTGCCACGTCAGATATCGTGGCCTGTGCTGAACAATATTCACAGTGCGGTTGATTTGCTGCCGCAGTATATTGGATCATTGGCGCCGAATAATGGGACAATTAAGTGGAAAGGCGCGTGCTTTTTTGATAACGAGGCGAAGATCGAGTTCACTGGTGCCGGAGATAGGGAATCGGCGGTGGCCTCATTCATCTTTCGGTCCGTGATCTTTGATTCTATGTGTGTTTATGTGTCTCTATGTGTGTTCGTGTGTGTAGCTGTGAGTGGAGATTCTTTTGTGTTTGTGAATTGGGATATCGATTCGGTTTTGCTAATATTAGGAGTAATTTATAGTAACAAATTGTAAATACGCTCAATTTGGTAACAAGTAAATGGCATTAGTAGTGGTATGAGTTACTGATTGAGTAGATAAGAGGTACGCGCTGATGTGTTGTTTTTCTGTTGAATCTTATTTTCTAGAGGAATGAACGAATGAATGAAAAAAAGACGGAAATGCTAAAAAGTGAACAACTGGGAAAAAGAAAAGCTGGTGCCCATTTGTTGGTCTTTTTTGGTGATAATATAGTTTGTTCCCCCCAAAAAAAAAAAAAAAAAAAAAAAAATAAAAAAATTTATGTTTGATATATTTAATTTTGGAATTGAGTTTTACAAATGTTAATGGTAACTCCTGATTCTTGCCAGCTGTATATAATGAAATGTGAGGAATATGTTTTCAAGAAAGTGAGGTGCCCTTTTGGCGTTCACCAGTTGATATCACTATTAATGGAAATGGCTTGATTGTGAGCGATATTATTTTTTTTTTGGCACAATTACTACAAATCATAGATATTTGAAACATTTTGAATGGCATACTCAAATTTGCAGAACATTGGAATAACTATTTTGTTAAATGCAGAGGTTTAGTCGATTATGTCTGTTGTTAAAAGGAGTATTTACTACTTGTTATGTGGAAGTATTAACGTCGCTCTGATAAATTGTATATGTGCTTATGTTTAATGGAACTTCGTATTTTGTCCATCAGAAAAGTACTCTGTATTCGTCGTTTCATACGAAATGCCTATGATACTTGATGCTGCTGCCTTTAAAACCCTCTACCTCTTGTCTTTCAGACTGCAGCTGCCCACAGCTGGACATGTATGGATTTATATGTATTTGCCACTCCTTATAGGGTGACCTGGGACTACTATTTTTCAGCTCGAGATCATACATTGAACATTGAATCATGGGAGGAACCTGCCGAATTAGAATATGTAAGCACAGGGTTTTCTAATGATTTGATTATAATAGATGACGAGTTTAACAAGGTGACATTTGGAAAACCCTGAGCAGGTAAAGCAGCATGGGATCTCAGTTTTTCTTATGCCATCAGGAATGCTTGGGACATTTCTGTCCTTGGTTGATGTCTTGCCTTTGTTCTCTAACACTGGCTGGGGTCAGAGTGCTAATCTAGCTTTTCTGGAGAAACACATGGGTGCATCATTTGAAAACGTCGTCAACCATGGCGTGCTACCATCAATCCAGAAGATGTGCACACTGGGGACTTTTTAGCTGTTTCAAAGATCCGTGGACGCTGGGGTGGATTTGAGACACTGGAAAAGTGGGTCACTGGTGCATTTGCTGGACATACGGCCGTATGCTTGAAGGATGAATCTGGTAATCTTTGGGTTGGTGAATCTGGACATGAAAATGAAAAGGTGCGTGATATACATTCAATATGCTACCTTATTTATATGTAGGCATCTTCTTGTCTCCGATATCATCTTAATAAAGATGAAAATGAGGCACATTGGATTCTTATCCTCTTGATTTCATGTAGAGCACATGATAAATTATTTCTTGTCCTTTTGATGTATATGTAGAGCATTTTTCATAAACATTTTTCTTAACTACTAAGTTTAAACCCACAAACATTAACACTTCAAGAAAAGGATTGAGTACATACTAAATATCATTCCTTTTCTTTTTCTTTTTAGTTGCCCAACACGTCATTCATTTAGTCTTTTATAATTGTTTGATGAATCATGGATTTAAGCTCTAAAAACTTGACATTTTGATTTAGATTAACTGGGCGACACACATATGTGGTCCATATCTATATTTCTATTATTAATTGAAAAGAATATTTTTAGTGTAATGGTAAGTCTTTAGAAATTTGAAATTGCAAGACTTGAGACTGTTGCATTCATAATTTTTGTCGAGGTTATTATTTAACACTTTATGATTTAAGTTCTCACGATTGAGCGATTGAGTGGTTTTAATTATAGGTCATAGTATTTGTGATTATATTGTATTAAATTTGTCTCACGAAAAGTTTTAAGCTCAAGCCCTTGCTTTAGAGAGAGTTTCATTAGGGTTTCTTACTTTAAAATATTATGGTTCTTTAATGTCATTGCCTCGGCATGTTAATTTTGCATGCTAACTTGTCTCCTCTTCTTTGTAGGGTGAAGAAATTATTCTTTGTAATTCCTTGGGATGAATGGTGGGAATGGCACTCGAGGATAGTTCAAATCCGCAAATAGCTTTGTCGCCTTACATCCAAATACGTGCTCGATTTAATCTCTGCGGACGGGAGTATGCTCGGCAAATGGGCCGCAAACCATATGGTTATCACAACATGATCTTTAGTTGGATTGACCGTAGTAGCGACAATTATCCCCCCTTTGGATGCTCACTTGGTATGCATGCACATCCTCTTAATATTTTGTGTACTAACATATAAATGTTGGTTCAAGATGAAGAGATGAAAAACTAAATATCTCGTGTTATATTCAAGCTTGAAGATATACAATATATAGGCGGAGTATCCCAACATAAGTCGGGTTTTAAGGAAAAGAAGAAAAACATCACTACCTATATTAAGGTACTAATGGGCCACTATGCTTCCACTAAGTTATTATTTTACAATATCTCAACACTCCCCTCGAGGTGGAGCATATACATCATATGCATCCATCTTGTCACATATATAAGTTATCCAGGGGCCTCGTAAAGATTTAGTGAAGATATCGTGAGTTGATCTCTAGAGTTGACAAATGAGGTTACGATGATTCCAGAGAGAATCTTTTCTCTAAGGAAATGACAATCGACTTCTATATGCTTCGTCCTCTCGTGAAAAACTGGATTGGAAGAGAGGTGAAGAGGCGTGATTATCACACACAAGCTTCATAGGGGCGATGTCACGTAGTGTAATTCTTGCGAGTAAGTGTTTTAGCCACAAGAGTTCACATGTTGCATGAGCCATAGCTCGATACTCGGCCAGACTTGATCGAGCAACAACGGTGCATTTCTTTCTTCCATGAAATTAGGTTCCTCCTATGAATATATAAGAAGTAAGATCTTGATCATTCTCATCTCCCTTAATCAAGATCCCGAATACCCAATGATATTAGTATGCCCCTTTATCGGTGAAAATAAGTCCTTTACCAGGTGACCCTTTAATGTATTTTACAATACGAATAACGGCATTCCAATGATTATCACAAGGAGAGTTGAGAAACCGACTTACTATACTTATGGGAAAGATATATCGTGTCCGGTCATGGTGAGATAATTCGGTTTCCCAACAAGCGCTTCGATATCTTCCTGGATCGAATAAGGCTCCCCCGATTAGGAAGGAGCTTTACATTAGGATCCATAGGAGTAGCAACGGTTTACAATGTAGACCCGTTTCTTCTAAAATATCAAGAGCATATTTTCTTTGAGAGATAGCAACCCACGATTTTGATTGGGCTACTTCAATCCCAAGAAAGTAACGAAGAGGGCCTAAGTCTTTAGTCCGAAAATTCGAAATAGATGTTGTTTGATTGCGCTTGATACCTTCACAATCATCGCCGGTGATTACAATGTCATCAACATAAACCACAAAAGATAGATATACGTATTTGATGAGGAGCATCTAAAGAAGCAGAATGATCTCCTTCGCAACGAATCATCCCAAATTGTTGAAGAACTCGCTAAATCGTCCAAACCATGCCCGAGGTGATTGTTTTAGGCCATACAAAGATTTTGTAATTTGCATACTAATCCACACTCCCCCGAGCAACAAACCCGGAGGTTGCTCCATGTAAATCTCTCCTCTAAGTCACCATGCAAAAATGCATTTTTGATATCTAATCGAAAGAGTGGCCAACGCTTCATTGCGGCCGTGGCCAAAAATAAACGAGCGGAGGACATTTTTGCGGACGGAGAAAAAGTATCATTTGTAATCTTGACCATAGACTTGAGTATATCCCTTTGCCACTAAGCGAGCTTTTAAGCGATCAACTTGGCCATTAGGACTACCTTAACATTAAAAACCCCGGCACCCAACAACAGTTTTTCGGATGGAAGAGAACAAGCGTCAATCCAGTTGGACTCTAAAGCTATCATTTCATCAATCATTGCTTGTGTCCATCCAGGATGAGACGATTCTTGAAACTGTCTTAGGAATAGAAAAGAGAAGAAAGCGGATCTGATACCACAATATGTAGGCGACAAACGATGGTATGAGAGAAAATTATAGATAGGATACGGGTTACGGGTGGAACGTATACCTTTTTCGAGAGCGACGCAAATCGGGTGAATTAGGTGAATGCGGAGCGAGGGGAAGAGATATCACGGAGAGTCAAGACGCAGGACTCTCTCGCCGTTCATAAGTAATGCCATACCGATTTATAGGTGGGGAAGATGGTGGCGAAGATGATGGAGCAGTGGACATTTCTGGAGAAACAGGAGGCGCAATAGCAGTGGAAAAATAGGGTATAGGCAAAACCTGATCCAAATCATCTGAAGGAATGTGTGTTGCAAAGACAAAATATGATATGTCTTCAAAGAAGGTAACATCTATTTGAAATATAGAAGCGATTTGAAGGAGGAGAGTAGCATCGATAACCCTTTTTAACGGGAGTAGCTTTAGAAAAATACACTTGATAGACCAGAAGCGGATAGTTTATCGCGACCTGGAGAGAGATCATGAACAAAGCAAGTACAACCAAAGACACGAGGGAAACATCATGTAGTGGGGCTGTAGGGTACAAAATAGAGTAGGGGACCTGACCATTTAATACAGAAGATGGCATTCGATTTATCAAATAAGCAGCAGTCAGGACAACATCACCCCAAAACTTTAAAGGTGCATTAGCATATATCAAAAGAGTGCGGCGGTATCAACAATATGTACATGTTTCCGTTCTGCTACACACCATTTTGTTGAGGTGTATGAGGACAATTGGATTGATGTATAATACCTTAGAAGAGTGGATAAATGAATTAAATCGATCGAGAGAAATATTCTTTTGCATTATCATCACAAGAACACACGAATGGTTTTTCCAAATTGATTCATAATTTCCGAACAAAATGTTTGAAAAATAGCGAACAATTGAACGATCTTTCATTAGAAATATCCAAGTACATCTAGAGAAATCATCAATAAAGGTGACATAATATCGATAGCCTAAAGACAGATTTTAAACGACTAGGACCCCAAACATCGAGTGAACAACATCAAAGGAGACACAACTCTGTTATTAATACGATTAGGAAAAGAGACGCGGACATGTTTTCTAATTGACAAGACTCACAATTTAAAGACTTCAAATGCGAAAGACCGGATACCATTGTTTGTAATTTTGGTAGACTCGGGTGGCACAAGACGATGAAGAAGATCGGGAGATTCGAGAGCGACACATATAGTAGAGTTGGTGGATTGAAGGTAGTAGAGACCTCGAGATTCAAATCTGCTCCAATCGTCTTCCCGTACTACGATCTGAATTGAAAAAGAATCGTGATGAAGGTTATGGCACAATTTAAAGAGCGAGTTAATTTCTTTGATGGAAATTAAATTAAAGGGACAATTGGGAACCAATAAAAATGAGAACTTAAAGATATTGAAGAAGTAGGTGAGATCAGTCTATTCCGGTGGCTTGAATTTTAGATCCATCTCGCAATGATAATATAATGTGGAAATGTCGTGTGTGATATTTCAGAGAAAATTGAGGAATTACCAGTCACGTGATCGGAAGCACCTGAATCCAAAACCCATCCAAGAGATGGAGATTGAGAAAGACAAACCGTAGAATTACCATTTTGGGCAATAGGAGCTGAGGAAGTGGCTTGATGGGCTGCCTTCAACTGTAGATACTCTTTATAGTCATTGGGAGAGAGAGTAATTTCAGAATCAGAAGTAGGTGAGGATTGCGCAATATTTGCAGGTTTGGTGGGGAAACCATGTAAACTATAACACCTATCCTGAGTATGATTATCTCGTCCACAATGAGTACAATAAAGATTTCCTCGGCCCCCTCGACCACGACCTCGACCGCGGCCTCGGCCCCGACCTCCACCGCCACGGTCAGTTGGATGAGAAATAAAAGCAGTGGATTCAGGGGTGGGTTGTGTACTATGTCCGGAAAAAGAAACTCGGATAAGGCGATTAATAAGTTCTTCCACCGTAGGAACAGTAGCATTTGTTAGAGCCTGATCACGAACAGAACCATACTCCTTCGGAAGACCATGAAGAATAAATACCATGAACATGTTATCAAGGTTGGTCAACATTTGTTGAGAATCGATCTTGACAAGCATTAATTTGAGCTCATCAATAGTGGATTGAGCCGAATTAAATATTGAGACAAATCTTGGTCACTCATCTCAAGAGTAGCTAGACTCGACGATTCATAAAGTCATTTGAATATCATTAGCATAAAGATTTTTAGCCTTTGTGCAAATATCATAGCAAGTTCGATATGGACGAAAATGGGCCATAAGTTTTGGCTCGATAGAGTTCCATAACAAAGAAACTAATTGATAATCAGCTTGTTCCCAATCAGTTTTCAATTTAGCATCAATGTCGGAAGATTTTTTAGTAAGATGGTCCGAAAGATTCTGACCCAAAAACCATAACTCAACAGAAGAATGCCAATTCAAATAGTTCTTGCCATTCAATTTTTCAGTTGTAATGGTAGGGGAACCTTGAAAGGCAAACGAGACCAAACCCTTTTTTGTAGAAGTGTCAGCCATTGTAACAAGAATAGGCAGCTGGACAGTGGGAGAATTGTTGGTAAGAACAACCAATGAAGGCCAGAAAGAAGAAAAATGGCTGTAAGAAGCCTAAAATGAAAGACCCACTAAATGAAAGTGGTACAGACAGAGAGACGGTGAGGGGGCGCTCCGGGTAGCGGTGGCGCGTCGGCGAACGGTGGTGGCGCGTGAGATACACGCGCCGTGCGTGGAGGCGCGTGGGCGCGCGTGAGGGCGCGTGAGAAGAAATCCGGCGACGGGCCTCGGAAGTCCGGCCGGTCGGAACCTGGCGAAGGTGGTGGACTGGCGCGTGTCGCCGGAAAAGGCTCCGGCGGCAGTGAACAGTGCGGGACAGAGGTAAGAGAGGGAAGAAAATAAAAAAAAAAAAACTTAGGCTAGGGTTTGGTCAGAAAAAAAAAAAAACTGGAGGGAAGAAAAAAGAGAACCAAGGTGTCGTACCTTGCTCTTTGATACCATGAAGAGAGGAAAAACTAAATATGCTTCTGTGTTATATTCAAGCTTGAAGATATACAATATATAGGCCAGAGTATCCCAACATAAGTCAGGTTTTAAGGAAAAGAAGAAAAACATCACTACCTATATTAAGGTACTAATGGGCCACTATGCTTCCACTAAGTTATTATTTTACAATATCTCAACACAGTACATGATTATCTATTGTGTGCCTTTCTTCCAAAACCTTCACCTTTGACTCAGATCACCATTGCAGTGCAGTAGATGTGGGTTTGTTATCACATTAAGATTTGGTTGAGTCGTGCATGAATTATGTTTGAAAAGATAATTTTGTGTATACGAAAGATGCAAAATATTACTATGTTCTTACACAAAGACTTGGTTGAGTCATGCATGAGTTATGTCTAATAGATAATTTTGTGTAAATAATAGATTGAAAATATGTGTATTTTTCTGTCTCTCTCTCTCTCACGTGTGCATATTAGTTTCACCATTGTTATACAATAACTAAGATTTCTGAGTGAGTACAAAAATTACAGAATTTCGTTTGATTTCTGAATTTGGATAAGAATGTATCAACATTTTTTTTTACTGATCACCAGACTGTCTGCAGGTCATTTCTGTCATGTCTATGTGGACCAGAATGCAGCCAGCATATGCTGCAAACATGTGGAATGAAGCTCTTAATATGCGGCTTGGGACTGAGGTGACGTGTTTTCTTGTTACTAAACTTCTCTCCAAGAGATGACTCACCTTAAACTAGAAATTATTATGGTAAATAGACCGTGTAGAAATTGAATTGAATAACCATTATATACTTGTTATAAAATTTTGGTTCAGCAATTCTCAAAAATGCTGTTGTCTTGGCTTTTGTTGTGTAATTCTCTAGATGTGGTTGCACTTGTTCAAACTTTGAACAGCTATAGATTCAGATATGAATTCCAACTTGCTTAGGTTGATGGATGGCCATCGTGTTTTTTCTTTCTTTCTTTCTTTCTTTCTTTCTTTATTATTTATTTATTTATTTTTGTTTTTCTGGTAGGATCTGGACTTGCATGGAATTCTAGCTGAGACTGAAAGGCGAGGTATAACTTTCGATCAATTACTCACTATTCCCGAACAAGATGAATGGGTCTACAGTGATGGTAAATCTACAACATGCGTCGCCTTTATTCTCTCAATGTATAAAGAAGCTGGAGTTTTTGGTCCATTCTCCAGTTCCATTCAAGTAACTGAGTTTACGGTGAGTAGCTATGTTTTAGGCTTTTCAAATGGACCATTACCTCTTACGTTTTCTTACAGTGCCTTCTTTTACTACATGCAGATCAGGGACGCCTACATGCTCAAAATATTTGAGAACAATATGACACGCTTGCCAAATTGGTGTAACAATGGCGATGATAAGCTACCGTTCTGCCAGATCTTGGGTGAGTATAAAATGGAATTGCCTTACTACAATACTTTAGAGCCGTACGCCAATATGAATGAGAATTGTCCTTCTCTACCTCCGACTTATGAGAGGCCTGTTCGTTGCTGAATATTTTTAGATTTGCTATTTATGTGTATGAATATTACGAAGATGCTTGTTGTTTTGTAGCCGAGCTTGTAATATGTTGTCGTCTTGGTTTAAGAGACATTATGATATGCATTATCTTCTCATTTTCCCTTTAATCAAATTGTATATATCTCTAGCTTATGGTGACTTGTGAACATCATCCAGTGATGAAATAAATGAGTTCGATGGCTTCTTTTATTCTGATGATTTTGGTTTCCTTTTTTTTTTTTTTTTCTTTTCCTTTTATAATTTTTTTCCCCAACATTCTATATGATCATATTTTCAACCAGACTATTGGAGATTTTGTGATGTAGTTTAATCTCTGCCAAGGCCGTTGGATTTGTTATTTATTACATGGGTAAATTGCAAACTTAGTCCTCTTAACTATAGGGGGTGACAAAATTGGTCCATATGTGCGCAAAATCACTTTTGTTTTCCTTTAAAGAACTCTTGAATTTAGTACCAATTAAGTCGAAAATTCTAACGAATTGAGGATTTTTGAATTTTCAGCCAGAAATTAGGGTTCTTGGCCAATGTTTCGTCTAATTTTTCGGCATCAACATGCAACTCACGTTTTTTTCCGGGCAATTTGAAAATTTCAGTGAATTGATGACTAAATCGGAGGGTTTAGGGTTTCTTAAAGTTACAAGGTGATTTTTGCTAAACATTATTTAAAATGACCAGTTTTGTCTCACCCACCCTTTACTTCATCAAGATATCAAAATACTAATCACTTTGTAAGAGTTTACGATCTTGGATTAGACTCAACCAACCAAAATTTATGAACCAGTACGTCAGCCCAACCAAACAGGGATTAATAATTAGATTATCAACACAACATATAGATGAGCTAAGAGACAAATTCTAACTAGGTAAGAGGCTAGCATGGATTACACACACGCACATGATTTGTTGGGTTCCCATGATTAATTGATCTAATCACAAATGAACCGTTTCCATCCACATTATGTAGTGTTTGAAATCACTAAAAAAATGCTTCCAAGCTTTTGGCTAAAAAAATCAATTTTTAGTATTTGTAAATGCCAATTTATATTTCTGATTTTACTTCATTAATCAAAATATAAAAGCAAGGAGATGAGTGCTTTAAATTTTTACTATGCTTTTGGTTTGACTTTTACAAACAAATAAGTACTTTTACAAAATTTTCACTAAACACTCTCAACTTCTAATTTTATTTATAAACACAACTAATTTTCGATTATCAACTACTTTTATTCCTGTTATAATAAATAACTCTTTTCAAAACCCTTCCCGGATATGTAATCGATCAAGATCTAGGCAGGTAAGGCATTGACTTGGAGGCTAGTGAGCAGTGAGTAGGTTTAGCTTTTAGGCGGTAATTCCCATTAATAAACTAATCAAAATCAGCCATTATTATTTACTTATACGAAGACTTAGTTTACGCGGTGGTTGAACTTGAGTCATCACCCCAAAGCTAATTATTAAAATCAATCAAAATATGGAAGTATATATATATATATATATATATTGATGTTACAGGAAGTAAGACCTCTTCAACATCTATCAAAACTTGATAACTTGGAATTAAATATTGATGTTCGTAGTTCACTGATATTTATTTTCAAGTAATTATCTTTGAGTAATATATATATTTTTGATCAGGAGCTACATTTAGAACGACGTCCCTGGATTGATCCCTTGTTTCAGCTCACTGTTTCTCCTGTGTGGCTAATTACTTCCTGGTACATCATTTTTTATTTCTATTAATCAATAAGTATTTGATAAAAGCTCTGTTCATATACTTGAAATGTAACAGTTTTGGTCCTCTAAGTATAATGAATATTTAGTTCTGTAATGATTGTATGTAGCAACTTTGGAATTTTGGTCACAAGTTCCAAGTTGTGCAAATTGTGGTCTTGAAAGGTGAAATATGACTTACCTATTTGGGATCAAAATTGCACAAAGTTAACTTAAAATGGTTTTGCAGATGGGTTGTTGTACACGTCATCATCGTCGTAGAAGCATGTCTGAAGGCGGCCGCGGCTCTTCGGCGGCCCTGCCAGCATTCTTTGGCCTGATGAGCCGAAATAATAATGTACACATATATTCTTCTATATAAATTGCCGTTATAATCTGCAATATTGAAAAATATGGAAATTAATGGACTGAATTTTATGCTAAATTTTCTGTATTAGTGCACAATTAATTAACATTTGTGCTTGATTATAATTTCCTACATTTTCTATTTAAACAGAACTTGTCACCGAATTAAATTATGCACACTTACACAACCTTTAATGTTTTTTTTTTTTTGTTGTAGGCGAAATTTCTGTATATTGTCAGGAAATCAGAAAATGGTGATGGTACTCAAGTTTATCTTGTCTCTCCCAGCATTTTGATAGTCTAAATTTATTATTCTTGAAATTATTGTATATAACTAATATAAGTATGTTGCAATTATATTTTATTGTATTTAGGGAACAAACTTTTGGCTCATATCAAATTAGATTGCATAAGACCTTCCAGGAATTTGTCCTTTTGAAATAGGGGTAGTTACAAAAAAACCCCTAAAGTTTGGGTTAATTATTTACAAAAAGAACCTGAGAAGCTTCAAATTTACCAAAAAAAAAAAAAAAAAGAAAATATTTAGATTTGATTTTGTACTGTACTCTACCCCTCCAAAAGCAATAAATTTCAAGTACCAATACATTTATAGAATTATTACAATTACGGAACTACACCCTTACAATTAAGACAGACATAATCAAATCTTTAAGGAGGTTTTTGTAGAAAATTTTATGTTTTTTCTTATTTAACATAAACCTCAATTTTTTTTTGTGTGTTGTAATTATGATATAGGGATAATTACAAAAGACCCCCTGTGGTTTTGGCTAATTATAGAAAACCCAAGAGATGTTTTGAAATTACAAAAAGCCCCCTCAGGTTTGATTATGCCTTAAATTTAAGGGGTTAACTGTAATATTTTTAGAAATATCATGGGGTTTTTGAAATATTTTGTTGTTTATGAAGGAAGAAAATGTAAGATGGAATCAAACCTCTAGGGTTTTTTTTGTAATTTTGAAACATTTCTGGTGTTTTTTTGTAATTAGCATAAACCTCAGGGGTGTTTTTGTAATTATCCATTATGATATATATTGTATCCTTACAATATTGTTTCAGGTGAATGCATTGGTCAGATACCTGAAGAGGAAGCAATTTGCGACATGTGCTATAGCTTGGTGTTCTTGCTCCAAGAAGACATCGATTTGTTGAGGACAAGCTGCGGATGCAAATCAAGTCTGATACATGAATCATGTGAATCTGAAAGCCTTAAAAAGGAAGATGGAAAATTTAGTGTTTGTGAGCAACTCATCCAATGCATACCCGTAACTTTATCAAGGACTTCCACCCACAACCCAACTTCTTCTAAAAGGTACCAACTTTGATTACTCTATAATTAACTAGGGCTGTTTGACAGGCCGAGCCAGGCCAGGTCAGCGGTGCTCGCCTATCGGGCCAAAGAGAAAAATCGGGCTGGATCAAATAGTAATTAGGCTGCTATTTTTTGGAGCCCAATCTATGAAAATATACATAAATTAATGGCAGGGGGATCGAGTGGTCCGGCGTTTCGGGCCGAATGGATCGGGTCAAATACACTCGGTTCATCCGGGCCTCTATAAATGAAGCTCAACCCGGTCTTTTTGCTTGGTCGGTCGGGCCAGTTCATCGAACCGAACTCATTTTAACAGCTTTATAATTAACCACAAACCTGACACGTTTGATATTGTTTTTGGGGTAGGGGGAGGGTGGAGATTAGGAGTTGTGAATCAATTTTCATCTCTCTCACTTTTTGGACAAATTTTTTCATAAAAGTGTGCTTGTTTGTGAAAAATTTCCAAAAATACACTTTTCACTTTTCTCACTTTTCAAATAATCAATCACATCAATTTATAATTTAAATAAAAAAATATCACATCAACTATCATTATTATATAAGCATATAAAAAATACACTATTCATTCTCTCTTAGTTTTCAAATCACCAATCACATTCAATCACTATTATATTGAAAAACCAATTACATCAACTATCATCACAATTTCATCTTATATCCAATCACATCTCAAAAATCAAAATTCATTCTCATTTCTCAAAATAAAATTTTAACATTATTCTCTCCAAAAGTAAAAATGAGCAAAACGAAAGCTCAAGCAATCACTCCCTTAATTATATCGTTCATTTGTTTCATAATACTAATTACACAAACTACTGATTTTTGTTTTATTATTAATTTTTAAATAAATAAGTGCTTATATATATATATATATATATATATATATATATATATATATCATTAATTCCTAGTTACTTAAACACGAGATGAATTTTATACCTACGATATATATTATTAAAAGTCATGTACGGTAAAAAATCAGCAAAAAGTACGAAAGCGATTAATATATACATATTTGTAGATGTACGTGTAAAATACTTATGAATGAAAAATATTATTTGCATGAAAAATACGGCTGACTTCTTTTGACATTATTTTTGTGTTATTACTTACGTTTATATTATGTAAACATTATTTTATAAGTATTTTTATATTTTTAAATTTATCTTAATTGTGATTAGATAACTGTTTAATAATAATAGAATATTCATAAATTATTAACGTTCTTATTTGTTATTTATATAATATTCTATTAATAGTTTTGGATTCACTTTAGATTAAATTTAAATATTATAATTTTTCAATTGAATAGAGTATTATTTGTCAAGTGTTATATGGATCCAAATGTATATGAAATGGAAATATAATTTATTATTTATATTAGGTATATTTTATGTGTTTTTAACTAATTATGTTCCAAATAATATTAATTAGGAATAAAATATTATCCACGAAGCTACCATAATTTCCACATGTTGACTTCTTGCAGGTCTGGGAGTCGGTTTTCGAAGTTTTTTGGGAGTAAGAAAGATAAATCAAGTGGATGAATTACGAAGAGAAGCATGCTATATATTGCTACTAGCACTGTGTTAATGAATCTGTCTACTTCTATTCTACTTGTATGGCATTCTCCTTTCTAGTTTATTTGCGTTTAAAGATTCGTTTTATGTAGCATCTTGTAACTTGTTAGCTCCTTCAAATTACATTGAAGTTAAGAAAAAAATTTATAAATTAGTCCCATGTGTGGCAAAAATATTATTGTTCAACTTCAAATTGAAATAAAATCAGATAATTATTAAAAATGTTATGTGCCTGTCATGTGAGGAGAAAGATTCGAGGATTTTGGACGTTAGAGTGAATTTTGCTTATGTGCGCAAAATCTAGCTTATGTGTTGCCTTTATGGAGGAAAGTGGACTAAACCAATCTAGCTACTTAAAAAAAAAAAATACTACCATTTGAAGGGTTGGTCTCCTGTCAGGTCTAACAGATCTATTCTGTTAGACGGAGCCTTAACAATCATCAAATCACCAACTCGGTCCATCCGAAAAAGCAAAACTTTATTATCCCAAAACATGATTTCCCGTTTCTTCTCCATTTATCTTTTTTCCTAAAGCTCATCAAGACCCAAGACTCACTGTAAATTTTTCCATCTTTCATCTGCAACTGACCTTGCTCCCCTTCAACTATTATATAATCAAATTAATCCAAGATTCATCTGCGACCCAAGACCCACAATTTGAACTAATCAAGTTCGTTTTGTTCAGCGTATATTTCCATGTCATAGGTTCATGGTATAAACAATTAATTGCATTTGGGTAATTAGTTCTGTAACCCCTCTATGTATATGAGTGTTTCTGATTATTGGATTTTCACAATCATATTTATTGCGAATGTAACATCATCTCCATATTAGCCGAGCATAGTTACAGGGAATTACTATAACATTATAGGTGTTGAATACAATGTTACAGAATAGGGAATGCCTTTAAAATGGCAAATTACAAAAACAGAAAATTACAGAAATTGAACTAACTATTACAATTGGTTAATAGAACTTCCGGAAGCGAGTCGAGATGAATCTCTTTCCATAAAAGCAATTACATCCCGGCTAGTGCTCACGGTTTGACGTATTGCTTCCAAAGATGAAACGACTTACGTCTTACGTGTAGTAGCACCACTAACACGAAGCACGCGAACTAGAAATGTCTTTGAACACTGGTTCTTGGACTTAGTGCGAGAATGCGAGAATATATGAGTGTATGCTTTTTATGGAGTAAATTACGTATCTCAAAGCGCAATGCACAAAATGGTATATATAGTCAACCAATCCACTGCGGGAGAAAAAGCTGGGTAGTGGGCATTAATCACTTGTAACAACAAAGGTGTTACACCCCACTCTTGCGCTTGATCATGTAGTGGGCTAACTTCGGTGACCACAATCAGCGATCACTCGAATGCGGGCCAAGCCCATTTTCGAGTGGCAAAACTTTAGTGGACTGGACCGGGCCCAATAGGGCCGCCCCCGCCCGGCCCCATGCCCATGCCCATGCCCATGCCCAGGCCCCGGCCCTGGCCCGAGGTAAATTTAGAGAGGCGGCGCTGCAGCGTGGCCCACTTGTAATCATCCACTAGTGTTATAGTTTATACAACAAATAACACCTTCTAGTAAATAAACTAGGATAAACTATGATTTGTATTCCATGTGGGATAAGACATAAGCCTTTCATCTCCTTTAAATAATCTTTACATAATGCCCATTTATGTGGCTACCTTCGTGTATTAATTTCTCACTCACCAAAATTCGGTTTGAGAAATAAAAAATACTACGAACATCTACTCGAACGTAGATTAATAATATATAATTTAATTCCTCAGAATTAAATATTTAGCCAGAAAAATTGGTCAAAGTCGAATTCGACACCACTTTATCAAAACCAAAATTTCCAACAATCCCCACATGAGTGGAAATTAATGTATGCATGAATGTAAACACGCAAACCAGTCCTCAAGGGACAATATTGCTTTCGGAAAGGTAGCTTATGGCTTTGAACCTTCCGTAGTCAATACCATCGGTGCTGCCTTTGGCGGCTTAGTGGGCCGCAATGCCTTGAACTATTCCTCCCACGGTGTATACCGAGTCAACAGTATTAACACAATAAGGTCTCAACACCTTATGTTCTCACGTTTTGTGTCCGTTTCGGCCATGGACACCACTTTGGATTCATAAGTGTTACTTTGAAGCGGCCCGCACTTCTCACTTATATAGGTGATCTCTATCCGAGTATCTGCCATACTCAACCTCAACGAGGTGTAGGAATCATTAAAAGTCAAATGACTTAGCCTCACCACAACTTTGCGGGTGTTTCAACACTTGGTTTTGCTTTCTAGGGATGGGTTATAACATTGTTTCCAAGTGTTACAACATAACCTTCATAGTTTAGTTTTCCCATTGAACCAAGTTCTTGGGATCTCCGATCATCATGGTTGGGTTACCACTATGATAGTTATTTTTACTTTGTGGACTTCAATCCCATTCCCTCTAGCAATTTACCCAATTGATCTCGATTGATCCTTTTGTCAAAGGATCGCCAAATTATCTTTTGACTTTCGTAGTCAATTGACATCACACCATGTGAGATCAATTGTCTAACGGTATTGTGTCTCCGGCGAATATGTCTAGACTTACCGTTATACATATTGCTCTGTGCCCTTCCTATAGCCGCTTGGCTATCACGGTGAATCATCACAGAAAGGCACGGGCTTCCTCCAACATGGAATATCTTCCGAGAAAATTTGAAGCCACTCTGCTTCTTCACCCCTTTATCCAAAGCTATAAACTCGAATTCCATGGTGGACCGAGCTATACACGTTTGCTTCGTGGACTTCCACGATCTTGCACCACCTCCAATGGTGAATATGTATCCACTAGTTGAATAAGAATCTTTCGAATCGAAATCAACTAGCATCACTATATCCTTCAAGTACAACAGGATATTTTGAGTAGTATAGCCCATAATCCAAGGTATACTTCAAGTATTTTAACACCCACAGTTAACGCTTTCCAATGCTCATGGCTTGGATTGCTCGTGAACCTACTCAACATATTTGAGGTAGGCCAAGTGCGGGCGTGTACAATTTGTGATGTACATCGACCCCGTCTATTATACGTGAGTATTCCATCCCGAGCCTTTGGTTCGGCTTTATTAGCAACAGATTTATACTTAAATCAATGGGCGTCTTTGACGGTGGTGTCAAAAGCATTGAATTTCTTGAGCACTTTCTCCACATAGTGGGATTGTGACAAGATAATTCCATTAGGAGTTCTGGCGATTTTTATCCCAAGGATTACATCAAAGAAACCCCATATCCTTCATGTCAAAGTTCCTCTTTAACATTCTTTTAGTCTCCATGATAGTATCATGACTCGCCCATGATTAACAAATCGTCTACGCATAGACAAACTATGACAAATGCTTCGATGTCCCTTTGACATATACGCATTTATCACACTCGTTGATTTTAAATCCATTTGACAACATCGTATTGTCAAACTTAAGATGCCATTGTTTTGGAGCTTGTTTGATCCGTACAAGGATCTTATTAACTTGCACACCTTCTTTTCTTGGACAAGGGTGCAACAAACCCTTCGAGTTGTTCCATGTATATTTCAAAGCATCTATCTCTCCATTGAAACGCCGTCTTGGCGTCCATCGATGAATCTCTAGATTGTGCAAAGCAACAATCGCAAGAAGCACCGAATAGGCAATCCTCGATTCTTTGGAGAATAGGTGTCAAAGAAGTCATATCCTTCTTTTTTTTTGTTTAAAGCCTTTGGCTACAAGCCGTGCTTTATACTTATCAATAGTTCCATCTGCTTTATACTTCTTCTTTAGGATCCATTTACATCCTAAAGGTTTATGACCAGCAGGGAGATCAACCAACTCCCAAGTATGGTTCTGCAGAATAGACTCTATTTCACTATTGATAGCTTCTTGCCAGAGCGGAGCATCGGATCGCTTAGCCAGAAAGCCTCTTTAATCGAGTTTGGCTTACCATCTAACATAAATGTTATGTAATTAGGCCCAAAAGACTTAGCCATCTTAGACCTCTTACTGCGTCTCGGTTCTTCACTAGTTGGTGTTGAACCACTTGCAATTCGTGAGTTCTTTTATTAGTACTCACTTCTAATTTTTCTCTACAAGGGTAGACATCCTCAAAGAATACAACATTCCTTGATTCGATTATGGTACCTTGATCATTTAGGATTTTTCGACTTATGTATCATAAACCTATATGCACTACTTTGGTATGCATATCCCACAAAGACACAATCAACTGTCTTTGGTCCAATTTTAACTTGTTTTGGTTCAGGTATTGCTACCTTAGCCAAACACCCCACACTTTAAGGTATTTATAAGAAGGCTTACGATTTTTCCACAATTCGTAAGGTGTCTTATCTTTCCCTTTAAGTGGTATTTTATTCAATATGTGGTTGGCTGTTAAAACAGCTTCTCCCCACATATTCTGGGGTAATCCGGAACTTATCAACATGGCATTCATCATCTCTTTTAGAGTCCGGTTTTGCGTTCAGCAACACCGTTAGACTGTGGTGAATATGGTGTTGTTGTTTGATGAATTATGCCCGACTGGGTACATAGTTCTTCAAATGGTGCAACATATTCGCCACCTCTATCACTCCGAATTATTTTAATCCGGCTGCCAAGTTGATTTTCAACTTCATTTTTATAATTCTTAAAAGCCTCTAATGCTTCATCTTTGCTTCTTAACAAGTATAAGTAGCAAAATCTTGTGCAATCATCAATAAATGTGATGAAATATTTTTTACCACCTTTAGTTTGCACGAATTTTAGATCACACACATCAGTGTGTATCAACTCTAAAGGTGAAGTGCTCCTTTCAATCGAATGAAACGGTAATTTAGCCATTTTAGCTTCAACACAAACTTCACATTTTCTTTGTGAGTTTACTTGAGTAAATTAATCAATTCTAAATTTACCAACCTTTTTATAGCATTGATTTACATGTCCTAATCTAATATGCCATAAATTAGAGCACTTTCAAAGAATATAAACAAAAGAAGATTCATTCTTATTCTTATTCTCGCCAAAACGGCGTCTGATCATTACATTCATTTTGAGCGAGTCCTTTGTCTAGATAACCCCTACCAAGGAACGCCCAAATTTGCTAAGTCTAAACTTTCAAGACTCAAAAACTAGTCTAAACCCATGGTTGACAGCGAACGAACCCGAAACCGATTTTTGCGGATGTCCGGGACATGCAACACATCCTTGACTTCAACTCCTTTCCCGAAGTAAGCTTTAGCACCACCGTTCCAATGCCGGCAACATCGAAGAGGCGTGATTCCCCATATGGAGCTTCCTTCCGGTCGATGGGATGTAAGATGAGAATGCATCCTTATCGAACGAGACATGGCAAGTGGCACCGGTATCCACAAACCATTCTTTCGGGTTATCCACCAAATTAGCTTCAAACACCACCGCCGACATGTCAACTTGTCGGCTCCTTTCTTCAACCACATTGGCATTGGGATGCGGTTTGGTTTTTTTTTCTTTGGCGACGGCGATCTTCTTGCCATATGGTTCGGTTTGCCACGATTGTAGCAAGCTCCCTGGAATTTTCTAGCTGCCGGTTTCTTGCCTTTATCGTTAGGCCTTTTTTGAGTTACTTGACGAGCCGTGCTCCATCAAGTTGGCTTTTGACTCCATAGGGACAAGCTTGGACTTAGAGTCAATCCTCCTATTGTCTTCCTCATTCGAGTTTGACAATCGGATCCTCTAGTCCCATCTCCTTTCGCTTATGTTTGAGATAATTCTTGAAATCCCTCCAACTTGGGGCAATTTCTCAATCAAGGCGGCCACTTGGAATGCTTGGCAAGGCCATTCCTCGGCAGAGATTTCATGTAGGATCAATGGAACTTCGAACTTGTTCCATCACGGTTTTAGAATCAAACATCACAAAATCCAAGAACTTACCGACAACAAATTTCTTTGTGCCGGTATCCTCGATTTTTGTACTTCTTCTCCAAAGATTCCCACAATTCTTTGGAGGATTTCACAAAGACACAATACACACCTTTGTAAAGTGCATCACTAAGTCCGTTTAGGACAAAGTTCTGACACAGAAATCACCCTGGCCCCATGCATCAAACGCAACGCATTTTTCAAGATTCGTTTCGTTCTCGGCAACAACATGAGCGTCCTCGGTCGGATCTTCTTGCACTTAGGGTAGTCGGGTAGAACAACATTTTTTGCTGCCACCTCTTGAAGTCGAAACCCATGAATTTTTCGGGTTTTCGGCTTGAGCGGGGAGGGATGATCGGGGTTCCGCTTGTGCTTGCCATCGTGAAGTTCGATAATTGCTTTGCGGTTGTTGAATACAATGTTACAGAATAAGGAATGCCTTCAAAATGGCAAATTACAAAAACATAAAATTACAGAAATTGAACTAACTATTACAATCTGGTTAATAGAACTTCCGGCCGAAGTCGAGATGAATCTCTTTCCGCAAAGCAATTACGTCGACTAGTGCTCACGGTTTGACGTATTGCTTCCAAAGATGAAACGGCTTACGTCTTCGTCGGTAGTAGCACCACTAACACGAAGCACTGCGAACTAGAAATGTCAAGATGGTTCTTTGGACTTAGTGCGAGAATGCGAGAATATATGAGTGTATGCTTTTTATGGAGTAAAATTCTCAGTATCTCAAATCGCAATGCACAAAATGGTATATATATAGTCAACCAATCCACGGGGGAGAAAAAAACTGGTAGTGGGCATTAATCACTTGTAACAACCAAGATGTTACACCCCTCTTGCATCATGATCATGTAGTGGGCTAACTTGGTGACCACCACTGCAGGGAGTTACAACTCCAACGATCACACGAATGCGACACCTACAATGTCCGATTCATTGGGCTCAACGATCCAACGATCACTCGAATGCGGGCCAAGCCCATTTTCGAGTGGCAAAACTTTAGTGGACCAGGACCGGCCCAATAGGCCGGCCGCCCCCAAGCCGATCCCAAGCCCAAGCCCAAGCCCATGCCCAAGCCTGGAGTCCCAGGCCCAGGCCGAGGCCGGGGCGGGCGAGCGCACGCAGCGTGTGGCCCACTTGTGATCATCCACTTGTGTTATAGTTTATACAACAAATAACACCTTCTAGTAAATAAACTAGGATAAACTATGATTTGTATTCCATGTGGGATAAGACATAAGTCTTTCATCTCCCTTTAAATAATCTTTACATAATGCCCATTTATGTGGCTACCTTCGTGTATTAATTTCTCACTCACCAAAATTCGGTTTTGAGAAATAAAAAATACTACGAACATATACTCGGAATGTAGATTAATAATATATAATTTAATTCCTCCAGAATTAAATATTTAGCCACCGAAAAATTGGTCAAATTCGGGTCAACACCCACTTTATCAAAACCAAAATTTCCAACAATAGGGAGAAATAAATACTTTTCAGAAGAACTAATAATGTTTTAAAGCGTGATTAATACTTATTAGGGGAAAAACTAACATTTTTCAGGGGAATTACTAAATAACTTTCAGGGAAAAAATAAATTTTCAAGGGAGCTAATAATACGTTTTAGGAGAATTACTAATACTTTTGAGGGAAAAAACTAATAATTTTAAGGAGGATAATTAAATATTTTCAAGTGATCTACGTACTAATACTTTTCATAGTAACTACTAATACTTCTCAGCTGAAAACCTAATACTTTTCAACGCTCTCGTGACACTATATCATTGTCCAATATTACAAAACTAATATTTTCAAGTGAACTATATACTAATAAATTTCAGATAGAGTGCTAATACGTTTTAGAAGAGCTACTAATACATGTGCCTAAATGAGCAAAATTGCAAATTGGTCCTATAACTACAAGGCGATTGCAAAAAGATCCTGTAAAAATCACTTTTTGCAGAAAAGTCCTGTAGTATAGAAAACTCTCGATTTTGGTCCTGCAAAATGCAGTACTATTTGCAAAATAGTCCTGTAACTATATGAAAATCTCAATTTTGGTACTAATCTCACCGAAGTTCAATCATGTGAGTGGCACATATAGTAACCAATTTCTGGTGAAATTAGGAGCAAATGATATATTCATATAGTTACAAAACTATTTTGCAAACCGTGCATTTTGTAGGACCAAAATTGAGATATTTGTATAGTTACAAGACTTTTTTGCAAACGTGATATTTAGAGGACCTTTTTGTTACTATCGTATAGTTACAAGACAATTCTACAATTTTACCGCCTGAATATATAAAAACACCACTGTCAATGAAACAAAAATGCTTCCGGGTCGGATTTTGGATCTGTTTAATGGATTTTGCCCCGTTAGATTGTCTGACAGGAATTTTTTTCCATTTGAATGGAAAACTTAAGTTGACATTATTTTGTTGAATATAATACATATTCAAATCTTAAATTAAACTAATTAATATTTTAATTTGAAAATAAAAAAATAAAAGTTTAATGATAAAAGTAAATATAGTAAAATGTCACTTTGCTTGGCCATATTAATTAGTATGAACTATCCAATAAAATCAATAATTCCATGATAATTCGTTCACACTAGTAATATGGTCAATTAAAGTTGCATTGGACAGACAATAGATTAACATTAAACAAGCTTATAAGTTTTTTTAAAGACAAGAAGACAATTTAACCTTCACAAATATGTGCACCCTATTTGAAAAGGCCAACCAACCACATGAAAGTCGCCTTGGTCCAATGGGAACTTGCAATAATTTAATGAGGAAATTACACTAACCAATCTAAACCATGCGTATTTTCACACATTACCATATGATGCACAATGTTTCTTTTGCACTTAACTACACAAAGTCCGTGAAATATGCAGTTTTTTTGACAAAAAAATATGCAGTTTTCCATATAATGGTCACGGAATATTTCCCCTTGTTTGTTTATGTTTCCATGCCCCTATTTCCAATTTTCAACTATTCATAGAAATGAAATAATGTTTGTTTATAAATTTTCCAATAGAAATCATCATTTTCACTTTCCATTTTTCACATAAAACATCATATCAAACCTATAAATTTAATTCTCAACCCTATACATTACCCTACATCACTCATCAATCACTATTCTCATTTTTTTTATCCAAATATATATGTGCGATCCTCCATTATCAATTTTATCTACTTAAAATAATATCATTTATATCTAATGGGACCCACAAGCCTACAATCTTACAAATATAATATTATATATTCAATTAAAATATTCAATCACTATTATTTTTTTAAATTATTATATACAAAAAATACTACTTCAAAACTACTTAACCAAACATAATCTCATTTCCAAACCTACATAAAACTCATTTTCATTCATTCATCCAAACATAATTCCAATTTCCACACGAAAACTAATAAATTCTCAAAACTCATTTTCCAACACTAGAAACTAGAAATGGTCCATGGAAAATCGTCTTTCCATCAATGTTTTTACTAAAACTACACTTTATTACTTGAACTTATGCACATTTTCATTTTGTCATATCAATTTAACAAAAATAATAAAATTATAAGAATGTACCTTTATTTTATATCTTTCCAAATATCTTATTAAGTAAAATAATTAGTATTTACTTTATAGTAAAATGTATCATCCATGAAATTAGTTTAAGATACTAGGTTATGGTACCTTTATGAAAAACTAGAGGTAAAATAAATGAGTTCATTGCCTTCTCTTATTTTTCTTGATTATGTTCAATAGGATTCAATTTGTTATTTCAATAAGTTGGGAGGAATGGATGAGAGGAGATCAAAAAAATTGAAAATTCCAGGGTTAATAAGCCATGATTAATACCTTTGCAAAAAAGTGGCGGTACCATTTTGAGCTATAAGCTCGTGGTGATTCGATCTGTTATTTATTACGCTAAAATACTCGAAAACCAGTTCAATACACTAAACTAATTAAATCAAATGTACAACATTAAGAGATTATTTTGTGCAAGGCTACAATAGTGTCAATTTGCAAATTGTCGAAGAGAATTAAAACCATGATGTCATAATACACGAGACAAATCCTGATTATTCAGTAACATGTGAAAAAGCCTAAGATGGGACCTTGATTGATCATCACGATTATGGCTTCACCAACCAAACTGTTATTTATTGTACTAAAATTGGTCCAGAATTTTAAAGATACTAAAGTAATTTGTTTTCTCAAAATTTGAAGAACAATCAACCCAAGTTATTATCATGTGAGTTCTCTAAAATGATAAATAACAAGAAAAGTTGATATTAGAGTGAAATAAAATCACACAATTCTATAATGCCTTACAACAGTTAAACCAGCTGTAGAACAGAACACAAAGTTTGTGCAACATGCTGAAAAATAGAAATAGCCATGAAAGTAAAAGCTAGAAAAACAGAGCAAAGAAGAATGCACAAATAGAATTGGAAAATATTTGATAATTATTGTTTGATGATTTTCACTGATTACAAAGGAGGGATATATATAGCACGATCTTTCTAGAACTAAGACCTCTCATTCTAAGATTGGATAATCTGCAGAAGGAATAAAGTATGAAAAATAATATATCCTAGATGCGGTACAATGCAACAGTCATATGCTAAGATACTGTGAGCTTGATATTTCTTTCAGGCATCCTCAATTCAAATGAGTGCTAGGAACAACATTTAACTTATTCCTAAGCCTAATGAAGAATTGTCCTAGAATGGATATAGCGAAGATATCAACAACTTGGTCAATGGATAGAATGTGTTGAACTGTAATCAGGCCATTTGTAACTTTTCTCTAATAAAATGCAAGTCAAGTTCAAAATTCTTAGTCCTTGAGTGTGAAACAGGGTTGCTAAAGAAACTGCTCCCATGTTGTCAATCCATATAAATGTACTCTTAGGCTGAATGATGTTTAATCTGCAAGAATGAATCTGAGCCAAAGAACATCACATTTTATGTTAGCTAAGCTCTTGTATTCTGCCTCTGTGTTTGATCTTGGGATGGTGTATTGTTTCTTTTTACTCCATGATACAAGATTATTCCCAAGGTAAACATAAAAACCATTGGTAGATCTTTTGTCATCAATATCACAAGCACAATCCGCATCAGTGAATCCTGTCAAGTTGAGATTCTTAGAGGTAGTGAAGTATAAACCATAGTCAGTTGTAGTAGCTAAGTATCTTAAAATCCTCTTGGCAACCTTCCAGTGTGTGGCTTACTTTATTGATACTATAAGCTATGTTAAGCATTGTTATAGTTTCATATTGCAATGCTCCAACCACACTCCTGTAAAGCGTGACATCCTTTATCGGTTCCCCATCATATTTAGACAACATAGATCGGCTAGTCATAGAAGTACTCAACATTTTGCATTTTTCATGATAGCCTTTTCCAATATACATTGAATGTACTTCTCCTGATTAAGAATCATTTAATAGGAAGTAGAAATAACATGTATCCCCAAAAGTAATTAAGCAAACCAAGATCTTGAGTGAAAATAATTGTTGAAGCTGGTCAATAAGCCTCTGTATCTCTTGAGGGTCACTTCCAGTTATTAAAATATCATCAACATATATCAAAACCATCAAGCAAATGGTTGCACCATGCTTACAGAATAGTGAAGTATAAGCTCTTGAGATTGTGAAACCAAAAGAAATCAAAACTTTACAAGTTTAGATGACCAAGCTCTTGAAGCTTGCTTGAATTCATAGAGGGACTTACTCAACTTACATACAAGATTCTCACCGCTTGCCCTCTCAAATCCTGGTGGTTGCTTCCATGTAAAGGTCAACTTCCACATCCCCATTCCAGAAAGCATTATCAATGTCAATTTTCCTTATGGCTCATGAATGCGAAACTACAATAGAAAGAATGACCCAGACAGTGGCTTGATTATTGGACTAAAAGAATCTGTATAATCAAACCCTGCTAGTTGAGTGTACCCCATTTGCCACAAGTGTATCTTTGTGTTTAGCAATAGAGCAATCAACATTCCTTTTTATTTTGAAAATCCTCTTGCATACAATGAGTTTTTTTGTCTTCAGGGAGTTTGTATAAAGTCCAAGTATTGTTTTTCATGAGAGCTTCACTCTCTTTTTGCATGTCATGAATCCATTCAAGAACAACCATACCCTGTTTATATAATAAGTATGCTCAATAACACTAAGATCAACACTGTAAAACTGCTTGGGCATATATATTCCAGATTTGGACCTTGTGATCATATGATGGAATCCCTGTGTGTTGAGATCAGGTCCATGTGATTCTGGTTCAGTTGACTGGTGATTCTCAATAAGTAAATCCACAATTAAATGTCCCTCAAGAGAAGGCATAGAACTGGATGAGTTATGATTAGGTGACATATGATAAGACTCATTCAATTCTGTAATAGAAGGAGTGTTACTGTGTCAGTGTGTGGTGGAGTGAGATAGACTTGACCATGTTTGGTGATTGATAGTGCAAATGTTCCTAATTAACAATAGGAACAGAAATGAGAGAACTTGGAGATAATAAAGGTGCGAGGTCATTATTACTCAACTTGTTTGATGCCGTGGAAAAAGTAATTGTGCTTTCATCAAATATTACATCCCTAGTTATTATAGGTTTATTATCAGATAAAAGAACTTTGCATCCTTTATATTGAGTGTGATATCCAAGAAAGTCACAAGGCTTACTTCTGAATTCCAATTTGTGCTTGTTGTATGCCCTTAGATGAGAGTAACATAGGCAGCCAAATGCTCTTAAGGAAGTGTAATCTGGCCTCTTATCTGTAAGAGATTTAAGGGGGATTTTTAATGAAGAAGTTTGGAAGGAGTCCTATCAATGATGTAAACAACGGCACATAAAGCATCATCCCAAAATCTAATGAGAACATGGGATTGAGAAAGCAGTGATAATGCAACTTGAATGATATGCTTATGTCTTCTTTCAGCAAGTCCGTTTTGTTGGGGAGTGTATGGACATGATATCTTGTGGATAATTCCATGGTCTTTGAAATATTGAGAGCAATGAACTCGCCCCCCACCATCACTTTGAACCATCTTTATTTTTTTTATCACATTGATTTTCCACAAGCTTTTTAAAATGGATGAAAGTTTGGTAAGTGTCAGACTTGGCTTTTAAAAGATACAACCAATAGTATCTAGTAGCATGATAAACAAAACTAACATAGTAGGAGTATCCATTGACATGTTTTATATGACTTGGACCCCAAAGGTCAATGTGGATCAGTTGGAGAGGTCCGTTCTATTCAATTTTAGCTTTGAAACACAAAGAACATAAGCTTTCATTTTCATTAATGGAAAAAAGAATATTACAATTAGATAGAGGTCTCTCGACAATGTCTAAAGAGACATCTTGACCAAGAGTGCCAAGTAGCAAGACTTGGTTCTTTATTACAGACAATACTTTCGATAGCTAAAGAGAGGATGGTAGGCTTGGATGAACTAGGAGGAGATGGTTGATAGTTTTGAGATTTTGGTGGAAAGCCGGAAACAGTAGAGGCCATCCTTGATACTTCCCTTAAGCAAAGCAACACTGCTCCTGTTGCTAAAATCTTCACACAACAAAACAAAGGGTTAAACTCAAAGTTAGCCCTATTATCTTGAGAAAATTGGGACACACTTATGATATTTTTGGTAATGTGAGGGATGTGCAACAAATTGTTTAGCAGAAAGTATTTTGAACTCTGTGTGTGAGGTGATTTAATTATGATATTACCAATATGAGAAATTTCCAGACCGGCACCATTACCAACATGGACTTATCTTCTCCTTGGAAATGAGGTGCTATATTCAAATTAGGCATGTCATAGGTAACATGGTTGTTGGACCCTGAGTCAGGGTACCATGTGAGATCTTGATTATAATCCATCGAGCTTCTTGTTGTCATATTAACAAAAGTATTTGAGGACTGGTTGTTTGATAAATATTTTTATTATGATTTTGATGATTTTCTTTTATGGAGTTTTTATACCAAAACAATGTTGTCCAGATACTCCCAACTGTTTTAAAATATTTTTACTAATTTTTTGGAGTATTTCTTGAAGTTCATTTTCGATAAAAATTGGACAACACTTTCGTTTCGCGTTGGACCGGTCGCCCTATAGGGCAACCCGTGCCTGGAGATGTATTTTGAAATAGAAAAATACAACGGAAGAAAAATGAGCAGGTCGACCAGTCGACCAGGGCATCGACCGGTTTCCCCTGTATCGACCGGTGCCTGGGATTGTTTGATTGAAACAGAACGTCTGACTTGATTTATTGAGGATGGTCGATCGGCTGGGTAGAGGGTCGACCGGTCGCCCTGTGTAAAGTTATGTTCTTATTTTCTAACGTCTATTTGTGCGTGACCGGTCGCCCTAAGGTTTTGACAAAGAAATTCGACCGTTGTCTGTGAGACCAACTTTCCTTAAATTGTGAGATTGATTTCTAACAGCTGTATTCTTGATTTTAATTGTATTTTTCTGTAGATTTTCAATCCCCAAGAGGAGCCTATACATGATCAATCATCTCCTATAAATAGAGGAAGTTTTGGAAGCAACAAAAACATTAATTGGGATACAACACAAGAAGATACACTCAAGCAAACACATTAACTCTTCATTGTTATTATTCTTGTTGTAATTTGCCTAGCTTACCACTTTCACATCTTGAGGTCTAGGCTTTATTTCTTGATTACACTTGCACTCAAACTGTAATATTCATTATTGAGTTGTAATATTGATTTTGGTCATCATTCAACACAAAACATCCTTATGAGTATTCTTGTGGAATGAATACACTTGGGTGATCTAGGTGATAGGTGTTTCAAGAGCGTGGTGCTCTTGAGGTGTTGAAGAATTTGGTGTTCTTCAAGGTTGAAGATTGTGATAATCTTCACAAGGTGCCGTTGGAGATTGTGGTAATCTTCAAGAGAGATTGTGGTAATCTCAAAGGTGGTGTTGAAGAAGAGTGTGGTGCTCTTCAAGGTGATGTTGTAAGGTGTTGTATTAATTTTGGTAATTAATAAAATCTTTTTTCTTTTTGAAATCCATCCCGAATATATTGGGGTGGTAGAGGATTAGGCCCTAGGTGGGTTGAACCTCTATAAATCGACACGTGTTATTTACTTCCCACATCTTTACTATTATCTTGGCGTGTTTGTTTCTAAAAAGAGGGAGTAATCAAGAAAATTGAGATAATCTATTCACCCCCCCTCTAGATTATCATAGTCATTTGGACTTACAAGTGGTATCAGAGCTAAACTCTTTGTCAAGCTCGTTCCACATCGCGAGTAAAGAGGAACGATCATCGGCTATGAATGAACTCTACCTTACCGGCGCCTCCACCACTAAGCCACCACTATTTGATTCCAAAAATTTTACATTCTGGAAAGAAAGAATGGAATACTATCTGCAAGGTTGCGGGTTCGATATTTGGAACACGGTCATTAATGGAGAAGCCATTCCGATGAAAAACACACCTCACACCTCCAAAGTCTTCAAGGAGCTCAATGATGAAGAGAATAAAATCATCTCCTTAAATGGTAAAGCTCTTAATATTTTGTATTGTTCACTTATCATTTTGGAATATGATCATATTGTAGGAATTAAATCGACACATGAAGTATGGAGAAAATTAGAAGAATTATATGGAAATGAAAGGAGTCACACAAAAACATCTACTTCTCAACTGGGTACAACTTCAAACCCAACAACATGGGATGAGCTTCCTACAACTTCCGACGAAGATGAAAACGAACATTGTCTTATGGGCTTCGAAGAAAACGAGGTAAGTTCTAAACCCTCTACTTCTTATGACAATGAATTGCAAAATGATTATAGTGATGTGCTCAATGATTATGATGAACTTCAAAATGAATTCCAAAGCTTGCTTGTCAAATACAAAAATTTGAAAAAAGAATTAAATGCTTTGAAAGTTGATAAGGATAGTCTATTTGTTTCTTATGAATCACTATCATGTGCTCACACCACCACACTTGACAAGGTTAGAAATCTTGAAAAAGAAAATAGTACTCTTGTTGAGGATATTAATTGCATGAAAAGGATTTATCAAAATTCAACTTGAGTACCAATAAAATGACCAATATTGTTGATATTCATAATTGTGATAGTTTGAAACTAGAACTTGATCATAAGCCTAATGTTGTCAATCATATGAAAAAGGATCAAGTCTCTATGCATGTTGGTCATTATACTTCTAAAATTATTACATGCTTCTATTGTGGTAAAAAGGGTCACGCGGTTAATACTTGTCGGGCTAGAAATAGCTCTAATTATTTTTGAAGACCTAAAAGTCTCAAAGCTAATCTCAAAGGACCCAAACACTTGAAGGTACCACAAAACAATGTAATATTAGGTAACCGGCAGAATCAAGAAAAAATCATACCGCCAAGAAAACATCAAATGCCCATTTCATTTGATCAAAGGAGAAAACATCACCACAATGAACTTCCAAGAGAAAACACTATCAACAATGGGATGGACACAATCCTTGGAAATGGAGCAATAGAAAGAGCTATCATCAACAAGATGACTTTCAAAGGGGAAGATATCATCAACAATGGGAACGACACAACCCATGGAAATGGCGTAATTGGTAAAACGTATCTCCCTATTTAAATATGCATTTTATTTTGTTATTATGCATGTTTTTATTTGAGCATTAATTATCAAAATGATTTTTCAATTTTTTTTAAGAAGTATTCTACATATTTGTGTTTTTAATTTATTTTTGAAAAGGAGACCTTGCATGATGTTTTTATATAATGTTCTGCATTTACTAAGGCTAAAATGTTTTATTATCTATAGATTTTTATGGCCTAAGCATACTTGTGATATATCTTTAGCCTACACTTGTATCATAATTGCTTTGTGCTAGACTCGTTTTAAGAATTGTGTAGGATTTATATATCTTCATCAATGGTTATCCACTCATTATTTGACAAGAGAGACTTAAACTATCGAGGTACGTGCACTCGTATTATTAGAACTCGATGCTCTTCATGTCATAATCATGCTCTTATCTTTCAAACTATTTCATTGCATTTCTCTAGTGCCATCAAATAATTTTTGTCAATTGTTTTCTCAAAAGGGGCACTTTTCGAATCATGTTTTAATCGAGTCTCTTATTTTTTACTGGCTCGTATATTTTGGAAATATTCCATGTTTGCATATTTGCACGTTTTTTAAAACGTTTGGGTTCGATTTGCATTTTTGGACAAAGTTGTTTTTTAGAAAACTGGTACCCAGAAACAGGGGACTTGCTAAACTTCATTCACTTCTTTTAAATTTCGAACCCTAGCCCCAATTCTCTCCAAAATTTTCACTATATCTCTCATTATCTCTCAAATTGTTTCAATCTTTGAGTTTATATCACCCATTTCATCATGTTTTCACGACACCCCGTCAATTTACCGGACAAAATTCTCAAAAGAGAAGAAAGAAGAAAAGGGGAGAATCTTCTTCTAACCCCCAACAAGATGATGTTCCTCAAAGAGATAATCGAGACTGACTTACGGAAGAGGAGATTATTGAATTGAGGGCCGAGATTTCAAAATCAAATATTCATTGGGACTCTAGTAAGTTGTCACTTCTTTCCGAGCCTCCCTCTAGAGCGAATAGATTTTGATTTTTGAATAAACTCGCGGAAGAGCATTATGATAATATTGGATTGAATGACAAAAAAATTTCTTGTACTCATATGGTTCAATTTTTGGCATTTCATGATGAATATCCGGAAATTAGGGCTTACTTTGAAATTCAAGGTTGGGTATCATTATGTGATAATCCGTGTTTGCGTTATGAAGATGAGCTTATAAAACTATTTTATGCAAATATGTGGATCGGTGATGCTACGGAAGAGAATCCTTTAGAATTTCATACATTCGTTAATGGTAGGCATTTTACTTGGACTTTTGCCAACCTTTGTGATCATTTCAATGTGCCTAATGATGGAGTTGTTAATGTGGATTACACTCATTGGAATGATGATCTTTTTGGTGTTTCACTAGATGAAGTGAAAACATTTTTGGGAGTGTTTCCGGAAGCAAGCTTCTCGGAATGTTGCTGAATTATCGAATTGTGTCTATTATATGCTCATATTGTGTATGTGGTAAAGAAGTGAAATTTCCTAGTAATCTCGAGCTTTTTCTCACCTATAAGATCATCCGAGGTTAAAGAGTCAATTATGCGGCTATATTTGTGTATTGTTTGACCGAATCAAGGAGACTTACTAAGAAGAAATATACATTGGGGAACTTGATTTGTCGACTTCTTTACCTATCGGGATACCAGGAAAATGAGATGAATACTGAAATTTGTCATAATGATTTTGATAATGACAACATACTTCAAATGATAAGAATGCGACGCACTTTACCACGGGTTCCCCTTAAAGCCGCTAGGGGACGTGCTCGAAATCCGCAACAATCTCGGGATGACTTCTTCAATGACAATGAGGTTGAAAATATTGTTGGAAGAGGTAATGTTGGAGAACAAGAAGATAGGGATGAAGAGAATGTGGGAAATGAAGAAGAGCACTATAATGAAGGAGACGATGGAGAAGATGAAAATAAACCGAAATTGAGTCTCAAAGAGAGAATGGAAAAAGTGGAAAGAGAAATATTTAGAGATGTTGCATCTCTTAGAAGAGAGCTCCGGGTAGTGAAGGAAGAGAACTCTAGATTGAAAAAGTCGATGGGAAAATTTAAGAAATTCATCAAAGAGCTCATCCCAAATACATGCTTCTCATCCGACGAAGATTGACGACCTTATCGCTTTTATTGCTTTTATTTCATGTCATTTCTTCTTTTATGTAATGAACTAATGTGTTTAACTCTTGTTTTACTAATGAGATTTGTTAGAAATTTTATTGTTTAGATTTTGATGAATGCCATGTAAAACTTAGAATAGAAAGTTGGCACCCAATTCTTGTTGTAAAATGCATTGTAATAAATAGAGTGGCCAAGCCGAGTTAAGTCGCCCACGCCTAACATGCAAGAAGACAATCAAGATGGAAGGAAGACTACGCGAGACTACTGAGTATGGCAAAGAAGAGTAGACGGGAACTCTATTTGAAGAAGCGGTGAGATGCGGTGAGTGGAGCATCATCAAGTCAACTCAAGAAAAGCCAAGTCTCAAGTTGAAGTGACAAGAGTCATCCAATGATTGGAAGTCGACTCTAAGTCACCTCCGGGGAAAGCAAGGAAATGCGATCAAGTCGAGATAATCTGTAAAAGAACCGTTGTACGTAAATCAAGAGATTTACTTAAACAAGTAATATCTCCATACCACCTTTCTTGGAGTGCTCATCCCGAAGCGTGCAAAAGAAATGAACCAATGGGAAGCACCACACCGTGTCGAACTCGAAAAAGGTGAAAGAACAATTCATACGAGGAAATGGCAATTCCAAGAACTCGCAAGCCAACGACGCAAAGTGACTTTCAAAAATAAGCCTATCTCTTCAACGGGCAAATTTTTGAAAGTTCACTATAAAAGGCCGAGGAGTTTGTTTGAGAATAAAGAGACATAGATGACACACACGTGAGATATACAAGCACTGTGAGAAAAATCGAAACATTCTCAATCCTCAAGCCTACATTACGAAGTACATCAATCCAACACTCACCTGTGAAGGAAAGAGAACTTCAATCAGTTGAAGAGGAAAATCGAAAACAAGGGGTCTACATTCCGGGAAGGATTGTAGAAAGGTTCAAGGTTGAACCAAGTCTTAAGCTTTTGGAGGGCTTCGTGATCAAATCCAAAGAGCTTGAGCAAGTGAGTCTGTAGTAACAAGGCAAATCGCCCTGTGAAGAAGGCTCGAGTCGCACGAGAAGCGGTGAGTGATCAAGGCGTCTCAGATCGAGTCCCTAAGGATCAAGTTTTGTTGTGATCAAGACTTGTATCGGGACTGTTACCACTTTGTAAACCGATCATTACTTAGTGGATTCCTCCAGAGTTGGAGAAGAGAGGAGTAGAAGAATTACCCCATCTTCGAACCTCTATAAAAACTTTCTTTGTGTCATTTACATTTCAAAGATTTAAATTCCGCACTTTTAATCGCTTATATCTCACGATAAATTTGCTATCCATTTGATAATTTATAAGTACTAAATCAAGCTCTAAAATCTTGCTTAATCAAACTTAAGGGTGTTAAGTCTTCCGCTGAAAATAAAACCACGGTTGAGTCAAATTATAGCCAACATTTGAGTTACTCCATCAACAGCTCATTTGAAGTCGTTGAGAGATTAACTCTCTTGAGTGACTAATTCGATTGTCCATCAAGGACACACTGTGTAGAATCAACTCTGAGATTTAAAAGGACTAAATCGAAAATTTGGTAAGGTTTATTCAACCCCCTTCTAAACCTTACACTTACACCCCTCGGGACCTACAAGTGGTATCGGAGCGGTTGGTTCATTGAACCCTCCGCACCGGTTGAACTAGATCTCCAAACTTTTCAAAGTCCGCTTTAGTACTTAAACCTTCAATTTTTTTATTAAAAGTCATTATCATGGAAGCAAATTTAACACGCATCCCTATGTTCACTATCGAAGAATTTGATGATTGGAAAATTCGTATGCAGGCTCATCTATCAAAGATTACATGATGAGATGTGGATAGTGATAGAAGATGGGCCTCTCGCAAATATTAAAGGTGAACACACTGCTAGACGAAGAGTTGCGGTGAAGGAGAAGATGATCTTTGCTCCCGCACGTCATGGTTGAAAAACCAAGAAGCTGTGTGGACAAATGATGACATAAAAAGATACAACCTGGATAATGTAGCCAAGGACATCCTTTACAAAACCTTGACAAAGCCATGTTCAACAAAGTCAAATCATGCAAAACGACTAAAGAAATCTGGGACAAGCCGACATTTATTTGTGAAGGCTCGTGAGCAAATCAAAGAAAACAAATTATCGGTGGTCGTACAGTAAATTTGAGAACTTCAAAATGATCTCGGAGAAAATCGGATCAACTAGACGCTCGGTTTACGTAAATCACAAATGAGTACATCTACACTTGGAAAGGAATATACACAGAAGGAAATGTGTATGAAGATCCTCAAAAGTCTTCCAAATTGAATGGGAAATGAAGGTCATGGCATCGAGACATTCCATGGACCTATCAAAGACATCCAACCATGAGTTATTCTCGGACCTCAAAGCCTACGAGTTTGAGCCGAGAAGAAAAGACCAGGAAGAAACAACTGCACCCAAAATTTTGCTCTAATTGTTAAAGATGGGAAGAGAGCGAGGTCAAAGAGGTCATTGACCCAGAAGAAATAGCCCCGATGGTTAAAAGATTTAACAAGTTCTTTAACAAGAACTACAAGAGAGGAAAGGGTGAATCTTCCGAAGACACTCGGCTCCCTCCAAATCAAGGGAAGACAGGCCAACCAAGAGAACAGATCATCAAAAAGTTGAGTATCAAAGGGATGACAACTCAAGAGTGGAAAGAGTCGATCAAAAGGTGAATATCTATCCGGAATCAGACAACCAGGTCACTATGCCATTGATGTCCATATCCTGTAGTCAACAAATACAGAGATGAAGAAGAAAGGAAGGTCTTGAGAAAGAAGACAAGAAAAGAAAAAGGCAATGATGGCTGCAGAGATGCTAAAAAACTAAGTCAAGAGAGACAATCGATTCAGAGAGCAGTGAAGCCGACTACTCAAGTGACTCAAGAAGAAGCCCCTGTTCTCGCTTGATGGCCAAAGAACAAGATCAAGAAGATGAGGTACAATCTAACTCAACAAACTCGACACTAGTGATAGTGATCGTGACACACACACTTCATCACCTACTGATCTTTATGATTCATTAAGCACAATGATGAAAGATTTTGAACACATTAAATCCTCACACACACTATTGAATGAGGAAAACAGCCTACTCAAAAGTCAAAACTCAAAGTCGACTAAAAGAGTCGAGTACTCTAAGTCAAATAGCTCGTTGAGAATGAAAGTTTAAAGGCTGAAAATGCTAAATTAATAAAGCAGAGATTGTGCTATAGAAAAGAGGGAGAATGACCTCAAAAATGTTATTGCCTCATTTATTAAGGCATCTAAATCATTGGATGATCTTATTATGAGTCAAAGAGAATGTGGAGACAAGACAAAGCTTAGGATTTAACTCCTCTGTGCTATGTCAAACCTCAAGAGTAATTCCGGAAAAAGGATCTTCAAGTCATGAAGAGTCCGAAAAATCCAAAACTCTAAATGTTGCACACACATTCACTCCAAAGCACAATACTAAGCAAACTGGCCTTGGTTACAAAGGAAAAGGAAAAAACAGCCAGTTGAGTGTCTTTGAAAGGACACCAGAAGAGGTTCATGAGTCCTCAAAGAAACTCCAAACGTAAAATACTCAGAAAGAAGCAGAGCTACCAAAATCCCAGAAAACCCATAAAAGAAATACATATGATGGGGATGGTAGAAAATATCCAAGCCAAGCTGATTGGAATAATGTGAACTATCAAAGACAGACTTATGGAATATAAGCCCAAATGGCAAAGGCCTAGAACTCAAGAAAGGCCATTCCAAAAGCATAAGAGCTTTCATCAACACACATATGCACCTAGGCACTACACTCAAAGACACCACAATTACCCAAGGAAGGCAATTGCTAAAACACATATGCAGGCATACGGACAAAAGAGACAAATGTGTATGAACCTAGAATCCCCAAGCAATTTGCCCGGATTAATTATGATTATGGCATCGATAGATGGCAACCTCTTAGAGTCAAATCATTTGGCTATAGGTTGGTTGGATCATCTTACAATTCTAACCCCTCAGACCTGACAAGCATGGGTACCTAAAACTTAATTTCCTTGATTGCGAGGTTCAAGGAACGAATGTGAGTGCCAAGGAACCTGGTACATGGATAGTCATTCCCGGACATATGACAGAAATAAGAGAAATTTGTCAAAATTCAAGGAAATCAAAGGAGCAAAAGTCATATTTGGAGGAAATGAAGCTCCTGGTGAAATAAGAGGCATTGGATCCATCAAGAGGAATGGATTAGAAATCACAGATGTTGCATATGTTGAAGGACTCAACTTCAACTTCATCGAGTATCATCGGCCTGTGACAAGGGCTACAATGTTGGATTCAACATGGGTATATGCCAAATCAAAGAAATTGAATCAAATGAAGTGGTGTTGCAAGGATGTAGATTTAAAAATATGTATGTAGTGGATTGGTCAACCGCAACACCCAAAGACTTGTCTACTAGCAAAAAGAGTACAATTTGAATCAAGTTCATTGGGCACAAAAAAGCCGAGTCACCCGAATTTCAAAACACTTAACAAGCTGGCAAGAAGTCATCTTGTAGAAGGACTTCGACTCAAGATACAAGAAGGAGAGTATATGTGATGCATGTCGGGAAGGGAAAACAAATCAAGTCGTCATTCAAAGAAAAGACATGCCCATCCTCAACAAGAATATTGCATCTCCGCATATGGATCTATTTGGCCCAGTGGAACCAACAAAGATAAGTGGAAAGAAATACACCTTGGTGGTAGTAGATGACTACTCAAGATATACATGGACAATATTCATGTGCAAGAAGAAAGAAACTCTACAAAAACTACCACACGGTGATGAAGAGGATTCAAAATGAGAAGAGTCAAACCATTATCAAAATAAGATCGATAGAGGAACCGAGTTTGTCAATGGAATAATAACTCAAAGATTGTATTGAGAATGGTATTGGTCATGAACTATCAGAAAAGGACTCCACAAATGAGAATGGAGTTGCGAAAGAAGGAAAGAACCCTCAAAGAAGCAAAGAAGACCATGTTAGTCAAGCAGGTTACCAAAAAGATTTTGGGTCAAGCAATCAACACACTTGCTACACCCAAAACAGATGTATGATAAATAGACAATTTGACAAAGACTCCTATGAGATCCGGATCGGAAGAAAACCAAGTGTTGCATATTTGAGAATATTTGGATGTAAATGCTTCATCCACAACAATGGCAAAGACAACCTAAAGGCTTTTGATGCTAAAGTTCGATGAAGGTATCTTCTTAGATACTCACCAAAGCAAAGCCTACTGAATACTCAACAAAAGAACTATGGTTACAGAGGAATCCATTCATGTAGTATTCGATGAGCCAAATGTAAATGGAGAAGACATTGAAGAGTCACCGATAAGTCAATCATCCAACCATACTGTAAGAGTCCCTATCTTTCAAGCCAAGTCGGAATTATCAATTCGTAAGAAGATGAGATAGTGAATCTCAAAAAAATTGATTGGAAAATTTGCGGCTAAGTGATAACGAAAGAGTCGACTACACCAACACAAACCGCAAGTCGATCGAATCCAGCCTAACTTACTCCAACCCGATGTAAGATGGCTGAGAGACCATCCACCGTGATTCAAGCTATGCAAGAAGAGTCAATCGTTTGAGAGAAATAAAGTATGGGAATTAGTGCAAAGACCCATACATCAAAATGTTATTGGAACCAAATGGGTATTCGTAAATAAGATGAACGAGGAAGGCTCGGGTAAGAAACAAAGCAAGACTAGTAGCCAAAGGATATTGCCAAGAAGAAGGGATAGATTTTGATGAAACATTTGCCCTCGTAGCAAGATTGGAAGCTATAAGGATGTTTCTTGCCTATGCGGCTCATAAAAATTTCATTGTATATCGATGGATGTAAAAAGTGCATTCCTAAATGGTTTATTGGAAGAAGAAGTGTATGTTGAACAACCTCCAGGATTTGAGCGAAGACTCTTGGAGACAAGGTATACAAACTCAAAAAGGCCCTGTATGGATTGAAACAGCACCCAGAGCATGGTATGACACCCTGTCACAATTCCTAAATGAAAATGGATTCACAAAAGGAAAAGTAGATAGAACACTTTTAATTCAAGACAAGAAGAGTATAACGCTTGTTCAAATATATGTGGATGACATCATTTTTGGATCCACTAACAAAGAGTCATGGTGAAAAATTTTCAAACCTCATGCAAAGTAAGTTTGAAATGAGCATGATGGGAGAGTCGACATTCTTCCTTCGACTCCAAGTGAAACAATTTGAAGGATGGAACCTTCATAAGTCAAACAAAATATACCAGGAGATTTAATGAAGAAATTTGGTATGGAAGAGAAATCTTTACGTAAAAATACCAATGAACACATCACCAAAATGGACATGGATGCAGATGGCAAGCCCGAGATCAAACAAGATACTGAGCACTTATTGGATCATCGCTCTATCTCACGGCCTAGCAGCCGACATCACCTTTGTGTAGGTGTATGTGCAAGATTTCAATCGCTCCAAAAGAGAGCCACATGACAGCAGCTAAGAGAGAATATTGAGATACTTGAAAGGAAGCCAAGAAGTAGGCCTATGGTATCCAAAGGAAGGTGGATTCAAGCTAATTGGCTATTGATTCTCGACTATCTTGGATGCAGAGTGGACAGAAGAGCACTTCGTGCACATGTCAAATGCTAGGAAAAGACTAATTTCTGGTTTAGCAAGAAGCAAAACTCAATAGCCACCTCTACAAATGAGGCAGAATACATAGTCATGGCAAATTGTTGGCCAAGTCCTATGGATGAGACAAAGGTGAGAGACTATGAAGTTGAAGAAAAAGAAATTCCAATCATGTGTGATAACACAAGTGCCATTGCAATCACTCAAAATCCGTGTTGCACTCAAGAACAAAACATATTGATGTTAGAAATCACTTCATAAGAGATCATGTTGAAAAGAAGGACATTATATTGGAATATATCTCAACCGATAAACAACTAGCCGACATCTTCACAAAACCATTATGTGAGTCAAGATTTGAAGAACTCAAACATGAGTTGGGGTTAATTGAGTTGAAGCCGACACTGACAAATTAAAGAAGAGAAATGGAACAGAAAAGGGGGAAAAAGAGCCAAAACAAATCATTTCAAGTAAATCACCAGATGTCGGAAAGATGACTACACCGAGTCGGTGATAGCCGAGTCGCTAAGAGAACTATGAGGAGTAGAGTTAAATCACCTAAGAGATAAGTGAATAACTTATGAGCAAAGTGACAAAAACGCATCGTTTGACTTAGCGGGAATGTTTTAAGGAACACGTCAAAGATAATGATGATGTGTACAGACATAAAGCCGCACACCAAGCTTATGATTGGATATAAATCTTTGCCGCATTAAATACGAGACGTGAAATGCTCAATAGGCATGCGAAATCCAAGCCGTTGATTTCGATCACAATTCAAAACCGCACGTCCTTTCATAAACCATATTTAAACCATTTTCGCCCGTTTCTCTCTCACACTTCTAAAATCTGTTCATCTCTTTCTCTCAAAAGCAAAGGCAAAAATACTCTAAAACCCTATCAACCTTCAAATCAATTTTCGAGTTTTTCCTTTATACAATTTCGAGAAATGGCACCAACTTATGACTTTACCAAGTTGGGCAAGCAAATCCACACCTGTTCGACGGTGGATTTCGACGGAATGGTGAAGCAGGGTCCGACGACACCCTAGTGAAGAAAATCACCGAGAAGTTGGAAACGTCCGGGCTAAAAACCGCTTTCTAACGTTAGAATATCCGATGACCTATGTGGAAGAGGTCGCATAATTCTACGTGAATGCCGAGATTCACGATGAAGGAATCAAGTCATCATTCACTAAAGCGGTGACTATCTCTCGCCAAGGATTTGGTGAATATTGCTCACTACCGCTGGTAAGGAGCATCCGAGATTAAAAAGTTTTCGATGTAAACTTGGCCGACGCATGGAAAGAAATAGCCAAGTCCGACTTTCTTTGATAAAATAATATACACGACAAGAAACAAAAGACTCAAGGAGGATTATCACAAGTTGTTGGACATAGTTGCCAAATGTATCGACATCAAATTTTTTTGACCTTTTTGACCAATCATCAAAGGCAAAGCCGATTGTAATGGCCGCAATCATCGAAGAAAAGAAGATAAATGGCCGAGTTTGTCTACAGCAGACTGCCGAACGTGGGGAACAAGTCCTTCAAAGAAGATGGTTCATTTGGAGGATCCTAGGATATGGCCCGGTGATTGGCGGCTATTGGAGGTGAAAGGAGTCCTCTTAGACATGGGAAGGCATTCCATGTTAACAAGAGGATGTTCGAGCTAACCTCTCTCGGGGCGCTCGAAGCGAGCTTACGCCAAGAGAGTCGACACGAGTGAGGGGGAATCAGTGACCCGAAGATATAGCTTTTCCTCTCCACCCAAGAAGAGAGTCGCCCAAAGCTACTAAGAAGAACGCCCCCCGCAAAGAAAGAAAACCAAACATGCTCCCGCCCCCGCAGCAGTGAGTCACCCGCCCCAGCCGTGTCTCCCGCCCTGCAGCTAGCCGGTCGAGAAGGACTCACAAATACCTTCTCCGATCGTCAAGAAGAGGAGAACCGAGAAGCCACGACGGCCCGCTCCTCGAAAAAGACACAAAGACCGGCCCCGGCCCCCAAGACTCGAGAGGACAACATCTCTCAACCGTAAATTCCCCCGGTACAAACCAGAGACGAAGACGAATCGTCAAGGCCCAATCGGAGAAACCAAACAGTCGATTATCGCCTAGCACAAAACCGAGACTATTGGAGAAGTAGAGTCTCCGGATGTAATTGATGAAACAGCCAAGTCTCCGAAGGCGCGATCGACAGAGGCAACCGAAGACACTGTTGAGTAGCTCACACAAACAAGCACAAGAAGAACCCGCGGAGCAGATAGTGATGTAATGATCCTATCTCCACCTTACCCGACATCCAAAATCGTCTGCGTGAGTGGAGGAAATGGAAGTTGAGCAAGTCAAGGGAACAGTTCCAACGGCCCGAGTTCATAGAAGAAGAGGAATCGCTAAATTTCCTCGACTAACTCATCGTGCTCCCAAAGACTTGATGAAGACAACCGCATGGACATCCCGCAGATCTACAAGGACAGTGGAGAGAGAAAAGCAAGTCAAGAAGCCGAAGCACGTGAGAAGGCAAGCACCGCCCTATCTCCGGCACACGTAACACACACATCCTCTCCTTGATGTCTTCTCCGACAGCGGTGACGAGGAACCGGAGAATGCCGCCGCTACGGAAGAATTGCAAATGCAGCAAGCATTGCACGAGTCAAGAATCCTTCACGAGCAAAGACTAATGGAGGGACCAGGAGAGTCCTCCGAACACACTGAAATCGATCCAATGGGAGTGGTTCAAAGCAAATAGCCAATGTTGTTGCCGCTACCACTTCCCTCACCACTCGAAGAAAGGCAATAAGGAGTCGGGCGATGAACCGGGCTAGTGGGGACCCAATGAGCCAACCCCTATTGAAGGTGTGCTACCACCGCCCCAACTACTGAACAATCAATCGAAACAGTACCGGGAGTTTGGAGACGAGTAACCCCATTCCAAGTCACTCATTTGGTGCGCCACCGGGGGAAACTCTCTCCACCGCAAGAAGGTCGGAGGATGCTGCAGATGACTCCACAACGAATCAAGGAGGCGAAGAAGAGAAATTACAATCACAAGAAGAACAACAAGTTGCCATCAACGAAGCTCGATACGCTTGAGACTGTCTCTGGTGAGGTGCCAACCGCTCTGAAGGCTAATGACGCCGCCGATGCGGTCGAGGCACGAGGAAGGAACAACCCCGGGAGTTAACACTGGCGATGAAAGTGCAATCCATGGGGTTGAGACTCCAATGGATGCCATCGTAGAAGACCCTAAGACAGTGACAATCGTCGAAAGGGAGGACAAGGCCTCGCAGCAAGAGAGACCGGAGGTAATGAAGGCCCACGGGAGGTTGAGACTTCCCGAGGGTAAAGAAGTCAAGCAGAGAACATCCCTCCCGCTATCATCGACCCATCCGAGAAGGAGATCGCACTTCATGATTCCCAGTGACAACCCCGATGTCACTTTTCCGGGATCAAGGCGAAGAAGAAGTTCGAGTCATCCCCATGACAAATCCAAAAGACTCAAATTGCGGGTGTTCCAAGCACGAGCAAGTCTCGATCCCAAGACTACTCGTTAAACTTTTAACTTTGATGATGAGCCACCACTGGAAATCTCATCATCGTCCGATGACGCTCGATAAAGGCCGAGGACCGCCCATCGAAAATGGAAAATCACTGAGACCAATGGTTCATAAGATTGAGGCTCAAGCAAACCGGGTCCACTTCACAACAAGACCCAGCTCCACAAGAGACCATCACAAGCAGCTCCTCAAGTCGCAGCAGATCGATTCCCAAAAGAACCGCCCGCGCACCACTCATCATCAAACAAATTCTAGTTGGCGGTGATGAATCCTTCGAGAGTCTTTTCCTTTTTCAATGGAAATACCGGAACTCCACGAAGAGTCGAAAACGAACAAGCACGCTATCACGCACCGGCTCTGCTTTTTCACTCAAGCACCATTGTTCCAAACCGATTTTGATTTTGACGTTTGTATGGCCATCACCGCAATGAAGAATCACTTGAAGTTCGAGAAGTGTTCAAGGCACTCTTCTTTGAGGTTGAACGGATGGAGAGGCATCAGCCTCTTTGGACATGCGATCGACAACAGAGATGCCAACCTTACGGTGACTTGAGAGGCATCACAATCAGGATAAGGGAATGGTGGCAACAAAGAAGAATCAATGCGTGTGGAACAGGTGAGATACTTTAACTTTGTTCAACAAGTTCTTGGTGTGGAGAGCCGAAAATGCCGATGCAAAAACGAAGCCGAGAGAACACATTGAGCATATGCATGAAGCTCACACCGCCGAAATCAAGTTGCTGCGTGAGCAAAATACAAATGATATACAGCGTTTTGAGGAACACATGACTAGAAAATTCAGCCTTCTCATGGCCGAGATGAAGCTGATTTCAGCAGAGTCCAACGCTACTCGATCCGAATTCCGTCGCTTACAACGCAGCAGACTTGAAGGTAACTCGACTATCCGCAGCTCGATTTCATGCTTGCCAAAGATGTTCCCCGGGTTCCTCTATCCTTTGATGATGCCAAAAAGGGGGAAGAGGAATACCTTAAAGCAAAGAAAATCAAGTCAAAAGAAAGGAGCGGTGAGAAGGAACAAATTGAGAAGGAAAAATCACCGAGGAAATTTTGAAACAAAAGAAAGGAAAATCACGAGGGGAAGGATCAAAAGATATGACCTTGATGATTGCACAAACCCTCAACAGGGTCCTGTCACCGGTGACATTATAAGCAAAGAAACTCCCTCGTGACTCGCCACTCCAACACTGTATCTATGGCCGAGAAGAGAAAAGCAATTGAAGCAGGGATGAAGGAAGTGGAAGGAAGAATGGATGCCGAGTTATGAACATCTTGAAAGAACACGGAGGCATTCCAAAGAGACAGAGACACGTATGCCATTTCGGATGTCGACAGAGCCACGATCGCCTGACGAATTCAAAACGCTCGACCAAGGATACTTTGCAAATATGTCCATGGCTCAAGCTTGGGACTTGTCTTGGGAAAAAGGTCTCACCTTATGTGAAGAAGCCGACAGCAGCAGACTTCCTGATACTCACTACCTGGTCACTCCGCCGGTCACTCAATTTGGAAAGAAGAAGACCCCAAGACAAAGATACGCCCGCAGGTAGAGGAAGAAGCATGAGAGTGGAGGAAGAAGCTTTGGACCTAGGCCTCCGCCCAAGAATATTGAATACGTAGATCCGGGAAAGAAAGGAGGGATCTACTGGCCGGGCTTGACCAAGTGGCAAATTTAAAAGTGGCTAAATCTAACGCCGAGTATGCAAAGAGATTAGAAGAAGAAAACAAGAGACAAACTCAGCTATGGCAGAGAGACAGAAAGAATAAGAAGAGATGAAGCCGCCAGAAAGCATATGAGAAGAAAAAGAAGGCAAATTGACGACGAGAAAAAGAGAAGAAGAGAAGAAGATCCGATCAAGATGAAAGAAGAGAGACAAAAGGAGATGAAGTGTTCTTGCCCAACCCTTCGTAGTTTATCATGTAATTACATACAATGTAAGTCTTCCGTAATAAAGCTATAAACTCTTTATTTTTTGTGAAGACAAGTATATACTCCGATACACCTTGTAAAAATTGTGTTAAGTACAAGAATGATATGATCAATAAAAAGATTGATTCTCACAAGATACATTCTATGTCAATACACTATCTCGTATGTATCTTTGTTATTTGCATTTTTGTATGGTTTAAGTTTTGGCATCATCAAAAAGGGGGAAATTGTTAGGAATTTTATTGTTTAGATTTTGATGAATGCCATGTAAAACTTAGAATAGAAAGTTGGCACCCCAATTCTTGTTGTAAAATGCATTGTAATAAATAGAGTGCCAAGCCGAGTTAAGTCGCCTACGCCTAACATGCAAGAAGACAATCAAGATCGGAAGGAAGACTCACTGAGAGACGGCCGAGTATGGCAAAGAAGAGTAGACGGGAACTCTATCAAGAAGCGGTGAGATGCGGTGAGTGGAGCATCAGTCAAGTCAACTCAAGAAAAGCCAAGTCTCAAGTTGAAGTGATGGAAGAGTCATCCATGATTGGAAGTCGACTCTAAGTCACCTGGGGGAAAGCAAGGAAATGCAATCAAGTCGAGATAATCAGTAAAAGAACCGTTGTACGTAAATCAAGAGATTTACTTAAACAAGTAATATCTCCATACCACCTTTCTTGGAGTGCTCGGCCCCGAAGCGTGCAAAAGAAATGAACCAATGGGAAGCACCACACCGTGTCGAACTCGAAAAGGTGAAAGAACAATTCATACGAGGAAATGGCAATTCCAAGAATCGCAAGCCAACGATCGCAAAGTGACTTTCAAAAATAAGCCTATCTCTTCAACGGGCAAATTTTTGAAAGTTCACTATAAAAGGCCGAGGAGTTTGTTTGAGAATAAAGAGACATAGATGACACACACGTGAGATATACAAGCACATGCCAGAAAAATCGAAACATTCTCAATCCTCAAGCCTACATTACGAAGTACATCAATCCAACACTCACCGTGAAGGAAAGAGAACTTCAATCGTTGAAGAGGAAATATCGAAAACAAAGGGTCTACATTCCGGAAGGATTGTAGAAAGGTTCAAGGTTGAACCAAGTCTTAAGCTTTTGGAGGGCTTCGTGATCAAATCCAAAGAGCTTGAGCAAGTGAGTCAGTAGTAACAAGGCGGCTACCCCGTGAAGAAGCCGAGTCGCACGAAGCCACCGAGTGATCAAGGCGTCTCGGATCGAGTCCCAAGGATCAAGTCGGCCGTTGTGATCAAGACTTGTATCGGGACTGTTACCACTTTGTAAACCGATCATTACTTAGTGGATTCCTCCAGGAGTTGGAGAAGAGAGGAGTAGAAGAATTACCCCATCTTCGAACCTCTATAAAAACTTTCTCGTGTCATTTACATTTCAAAGATTTAAATTCTCGCACTTTTAATCGCTTATATCTCACGATAAATTTGCTATCCATTTGATAATTTATAAGTACTAAATCAAGCTCTAAAATCTTGCTTAATCAAACTTAAGGGTGTTAAGTCTTTTTTGAAAATAAAACCACGGTTGAGTCAAATTATAGCCAACCGTGAGTTACTCCATCAAATTTCAATTGAGTCTGTTGAGAGATTAACTCTACCGAGTGACTAATTCGATGTCCATCAAGGACACAATTGTGTGTAGAATCAACTCAGAGATTTAAAAGGACTAAATCGAAAATTTGGTAAGGTTTATTCAACCCCCCCTTCTAAACCTTACACTTACACCCCTTGGGACCTACAAGATTTGATTTGCATGTTTTTTTAAAGGGGATGAACTATCAAGAATGCTAGTAGATGATTAAGAATTTCATTGTTTAGGGTCATTCAAGTACAAGGAACTTCACTATACTTAATGCGATCTCGGATGTGACTATATCCGGCCGATAACATCCATCTGTATTTGTGTTTGTTAGCTTTTTCATCCATAGATTTTGGTATTTTGATAGACGAAGTCCACACATATCTATTGTTGGATGAGTTGTATTACAAAGATCAGATCTACTCTAGATATGAGTTGTCATTAAATTTCTACTAGTTGATTTTAATATTCATTTTATACGAAATCAAACATTTTTGCTAGTGGAAAGATTCACAATATTGGCACATCTATAAGCTATTTTGCTTGTAGATAAATTTTACATCTTGTGTCTTTCTCCGTTTTATTTTATTCCGCTGCATGTGATTGCAAATGTGATCACATATGCGATCATATTTATACTCTGCAAAATATTTGGAATATTTACGTGCTACAATTCTTTCATTTGTGGTTCCCATTTCCCCGACGTCGGAGATCTCTATCCCAACGGTGGCCCATGTTCAGTCTATAGTGATTTCTCTGGCCATGGCGTTATACGATTTCGAGTCTACTGATTCGAACTAACCCGTGTGTTAGGAAAATTTATGTTTAGATTTTGATGATACCATGTAAAACTTAGAATAAGAAGTTGACACCCTATTTTTTATGTAATTCAACTTGTAATAGTTAGGGTTGTATAAGTTGAGTTGAGTCGCCTAAGTTGAATATTACAGGAGTCGACTAAAGATTAAAGAGAAGGCCCAATTGTGTGTCAGTTGTGTGAAGCCAAGTGAAGGATCAGTCAAGTGACAGAAAAGCTGCCTCAGTCAGCTGGCTGACAGCTAAGTTATTCCAAAATGATTCGAATCGAATGTCAAATTGGTATGCAACAGACAAAACTTGAAAAAAGCTGACAGATATCCGTTGTCGACACAAGTCAAGGTTTTGCTGGAATTAGGCTTGTGTTAGGCTGCCAACAATAAAGTTATTTTGCTGAAAGAGTGCAAAAAGCAAGGAGCCAATGAGTTGTACCTAAAAACCTGCAAAGACTTAGGAAAGGCTGCAGAGCATTGGATTCATGGTACAATTCTCATTAATGTTGCAAGGACAAGACAATCCAACAACCTATGAGTGAGATTTGAAACTAATGTCTATTTCTTCAATGGACATATTTTTGAATCTGCACTATAAAAGGCTGAGAAATCAAGTGAGAGAAAACAAATGAATTTTTTAAGAGACAAGCATCGAAGTAAGAAAAACCTGCAAAATACTCTCAAACTTTTAAAGATATTCCTCAAGCCTAAATTCGAAGGAACTCAATCTAACACACTCAGTAAAGGAAAGATTACTTCATCAAGCTGAAGAGGAAATTTATTTGAAGAACAAAAGGGGTCTACTATCTAAGGTCGAAGGAGAAGTAGTAAGGTACAAGTTTGAACCAGAAGTTTTGGGCTCGTTGGAAGGTTGTGTGATCAATTCCAAGAGTTCGAGGGAGCTGAAATAGCAAGACATCTATTTTTTGAAGAAACTGAGTCTTAGGAGCAACTAGACTAAGGTTGACGAAGTTTAGACAGTTCCGACTGTGTCAACTAAAACTTCAGCTGCCATGTAGGTCGATGAAGCTGCTAATGCATCTAAGGCAAATGATGGTAGTGAGGCCACAAGTGTTGAGACTTTTGGCCCTGAAAGTGCATTCCAAGGAGTTGATACTCTGAATGATGATACCGAAGACCCTAAAGCAACTCCATCTGCTGGATGGACAACTGCTGAAGACCCTGCTGTAGTTGAGACTGCAAAAGGGAATGTACAAGACCATCAGCAGTTGAGACGGCTGAGGGTAGTGAAGGCCTGGAGAAGATTGAGACTTCCCTAGGTAAGACAGTGGTTGAAGCAGAGCCTACCCCTCACGAAGAGGTCAATGAAGAAGAAGAAATTAGTGCCTTCACGACTCCCAAGAGAATGTTGATGTGGAGTTCTTGGGAACTGATGATGAAGTTGAGCCCAGCCCTATCAAAAATCAAAAGAGGACACAACTGCAGAGGAGGCACAGGCACAAAGAAGGAAAGCCAATGATAAGACTACTCCTCTAAATTTCACAATGGTCGATTCCCAATGGTGCCATCACCCTCCAATGAAGCTGATAAGTCAGCTGAGGACTAGACTACTCAACACAGAGAAACACCTGATACCGAGGAAGTTGTTAAGACACTGAAGATCAATCAGCTCAGCAGGCTAACACAACTGCTTAAGATGCCGATGACGATGACAATGAAACAACTGAAGCACATAGAGCTGAGGAAATTTTGAAAGAGAAGGGAAAAGCTCCACAGGTTGAGGACCTGGAGATTCCTATTTTTGCTGAGAATCTGTTTGCTGAATACTTTCCATTCGAAGCACATATACCATTCGAAGCAGATTTAACCGTTTAATGTGCCAGATATACCGTCCAAGTCTCTCCAGCTGAGACTACTATGGTGCCGATTGGATTTGACTTCGATGTTGTATGGCCAGATGAACAATTCGCTAATGCAATTTATTTTTGCAATTTAATATTTTAAGTTTTTATTAAATAAATACGTTACTATTTTATTTTTCTTATTTTTTAGATTTCTTATAAATTACAACAAAGAGGTGGGTACATATCTTTAAAGAAACATATGGGAAAAAAATATCCGTGGAATTTGGATATGCTCCAACACAAACTCAATTGCACGGGTATGTCGGATCTTCAAGTCTCGGTGGAGGTACGCAAAATCAACCCGGTTTATTTAAATATGATGATAGAGTATAGAGAGAAAATTTAGCTAAATTTGTATCTATAGAACATCCTTCGTTTAGTTTTGGAGAAAAATTAAGTTTTGAAGAACTTTGTCAATCTTCACTAAATCCCGCTACTAAACATGTTCCTAGAACTTCTCTCACACGTGAAATTAGAAAATTAGTAAAAAAATGGTAAAAAAAAAATTTAATTAATGAATTTGGTTCTTTAGTTCAAAAAGTATCTATTTGTTCCGATATTTGGAGTGATCATTGGCGAACACATAGTTATATGGGTATTACATGTCATTGGATAGATAGTTCTTGGGATTTATAAAACGATTAATTGCTTATAGATTATTTGATGAAAGACATACTTGACAATATTGTTAATATGATAAATTTAATTTTGCAAGAATATATATTAGTTGATAAAATATTTTCTATTTCATATGATAATGCTAGTTCAAATAATGCTAGTATTGAAGAACTTACTTCATTATGTCAACCATCTTTAGGGGTAGATATTTTCATATTAGATGTATTTCTCACGTACTAAATTTATGTGTCCAAGATGGATTAACTTATTCAAATGAGCATATTCAACCAATTAGAAGTGCACTTCAATATTTATAGGGACATCCGACAATTATGCATCCATGGGGTAAATATTGTAAAGCGAATAAGAAAAGACCTAAAAGATGTTCTAGAGATGTATCAACATGTTGGAACTCAACATATGATTTATTACAAGCTTCATTTGATTATAAGGAATTATTGTGTTCATTTTTTAACTCTTTGACTATAAGAATTTGTTTATATCCTTACCGATGGAATAAATGCGCTTCTTTATGTGAGATGCTAGGAGGTTTTTTTTTTCGAATCAACAAATTTATTGTCGGGTGTTTATTATCCGACTGCAAATCTAGTATTAATGAATTGTATTAATATTGTTACCACTTTTAATGAATGCATAACCGATCCACTTTTACATGATTGTATCGAAAAAATGAATTTGAAATGGTGTAAATATTTTCAAACTATCCCAAAACTTTATTTAATTGCTTTTGTATTAGATGTTAGATGTAAATTAGATTTATTATAAGATTTATTAAATGTATATTATGATGTTTTATATCCGGATACGATCCACGTCCGGATAAACCTAGTGTTCGACTGATTTTACTTCAAGTTAGACAAGGACTAAATGAACTTTATAATGAATATAGTTTAAAATTTAAGGGAGAAACGAGTCAACAAGAAATACAACCTACACCTGGTACCTCAACCGGTTTAAAGAAATTTAGCATAGCACAACGCTTAGTTAAGAAAAAAAGTTAACAACCAAAGAGTTCTTCAACTTCTAACATAGAACTTGAGAATTATTACACTACAAGTTTTGGATTTAGTGAAGCAGATAATGATGATTTGGACATATTACGGTGGTGGTCACAAAAAAGCCAAAGTTATCTAATCCTTTCAATCATAGCCAAGGAGATTTTAGCATGTCCCGTTTCGACTGGGGCGGTAGAGCAAGCTTTTAGCTCCGGTGAGAACATGTTGGACGAGCAAATGTCGTGTTTGCATCTGACAACTTAGAAGCTCAATGTTTGTTGGCCAGTTGGACTAGAGAGGAAAAATGAATACAATGAATGGAATCTCATTTAGATCTCAACGATGACTTTGACACGAATGAACAACATCCACTACGAACGAAAAATGGGAGTGATTGAGCCATGCCACTCCCAAAAGGTAATAAGGGTAAAAAGGTAAGCGAAGACGTGTACTTTGATTCCTCTATACCCAAAGAGGATACGTAGGGCAAAGATAATGTTAATAATTCATATTAAATATTAATATTAAGTTCAAGCCCATTTTTTTCTTTTTCTTTTTGTTCTATTTAATTTAATGTCTTCCAATAATCTATGATAATATTCTAAATTAGGTATTGAATTATATAGTGTTATATTAAACAAATTCTTTTTTTTTTTTTGAAAAAAAGAAGACGATTCCACGGTTCCAGAACCGAAATGGAACCGGTTCCATGGTTCCGAACGTCTGCTCAAGGTTCCGATTCGGGTTCCATTATTATTTAGAACAGAACCAGGCGGTTCCGAACCAGTGGACAAGCCTATTCTTATGTAACAATTTTTGTAACACTTTAAAAAATATACTTCTGGTTCCATTATTATTTATAACACTTTTTTTGTAGCACTTCGTGAAATGCTGTTTTTTGCCACCAGGTAGATTCGAACCAATGACTTGTTATGTGAGGAAGTAACAATTTGCCACTAAGCTAAGTTGATTCTTATTACAATTTTTGCATTGTTTATATATACACAATCACACACACACACACAAACACACACACACACACACACACACACACACACACATATATATATATATATATATATTAAAATTGTATAAAAATTATATTATATGTATGTATAATATACTTTATATAATAAAAATATATTATATAATATATGTATTAAATTATATTATACATTGTATGTATCAAATTTCATATTATATAGTATATAATTCAAAAATTATATTATATTATATATTAAATGACCCAAAAAATTAAAAATATAAAAATATATAAAATAAATTTATTGACTGATCAATATTCAATTGGTAAAAATTAAAAATATATAAAAATATAAATATAATTTACCGACAGATAAAAAAGTTTTAACAGTAAAAAAATTAAATAATTAATAAATAATAATAAATAATTTACCGACGGAAAAAATTCCTTACCGACAACATCAATTTTCATTGGTAATTTTTTAAAAAGTAAAAAATATAGAAAAATGTTAACGATGAAAATGGTCTCCGTTAGTAAAAATTAAAAAATAAATAAATATTAATAATAAAATATATACATGCGCATTTTCCGTCGGTATTACGACGGAATTAATTACCTCCGTAAAAAATAAAAAAGTAAAAGCAAAACTAAAATATTTTATAAAAAAGAAAACAAAAATTCAGTACTAAAAACATAGTACATGATGTCTACAATTTTCATTGGTGATTTTTTTTTTGTCTTCACCTATTTTGTGACATCAATTTATTAAATAAAACCGTTGGCATGATTTAATGACAGTAATATAATTTTGTGTTACTAAAATATAGCCTAAAAAGTGTTACAATTAATAAAATATAGTGTTTCCAAGAGTGTTTCTTGAATAAAGTGATACTTATTTGCGTTACAAAAGAAGTAACAAAAATAAAAGTGATACGTAAAAAATGTTACTTATTTAAAAGTGTTACATATGAGCGTTACATATTGATAAAGTGCTACAAAAATGTTACATAAATATTGTAATGTACAAAGTATTACAAACACGTGTTATATATGTACCTTATGTAAAAAGTGCTACAAAATTTGTGTTACCTAAGGTCATTTAGGTTGTAGTGAGCTCCTTAAATAGCCTTAGGAAGTTCATCCCCTTTGTTCACAAAGAAATGTGGAACAAAACCCCTTCTTTTATTTTGACACAAAACCAACAAATTCCACTTTGACAAAATAATAAAAGCTTTATTATATTCATCGACAATCATTACTCTCAAACCAGAGAACCATCATTCTCAAAAATAAATAATAATACTCTACTCATATGAGTATAACACTTAGAACCAATTTGAATTTATGGTGCAACTCTCAACTCGCTCTCCTAAAAGCCCTTGAGTCATCGACATAACACACACCCCATATCCATGTTGGTTTATCAATAATCAATTACCAATTTATAAGTCAAGATTTCTACAATAATCATTTTCTCTCTCGAGTGCCAAATGATTTTAGATCTCAATTGGGAAATCAATATCTCTATAAAAATCACCAATTTAAATCTCAATAAAAACTATGAATCTTGATAAATGACTCCAAAAGATTCACAAATCTCTCAATTCTATGAAATCCTAGGTTATGCTATTCCAAGGTCATGTATTCAATTCCCTCTCTCAAATGTCAAATCAAATACACCAAACAATCTAAATTATTGATCAAGTAATTTAGAAGCAATAGATTCAAATAGCACAAATAAATTGGGAAATGTAGATTGACAAACCACAATCTCAAAACATAAGTTCAAACATAGATTACATCATCCCTCTAGAATTATAGAGTTTAGCTTACACACCAATACATCTTACAAGATAGGGAGAAAGTAACAAAATAAGAATAAGAGTTGAGGGATCTTCTCTATTTCTAGATGATAAGAGCCTTCAATCTTCTTCTCCAAGCTTTTTCCAATGTGTTTCTAGCCTTCTTCCTTATCTTCTTGCTGCTTTGTTGTCTTCCCTAGGGTCCAAGATCCCTAATTTCACGCCCCAATATTTGTATTTATACCCCCACAAAAGTCCAAGAAAAATGAATAATTAACCTTGTAATTTCTGCCCAGGGGCGCTGCGGCGCCCGTCCCTAGTTTTCCACCGTGCCATAGTCAGCTGCTCGATCGACGCCCAGCCTGGGCGCTAAGGCTAGGGGCCATGGCAGCCGCCACTTAATTTCTCGCCTCTGCCAGGATTTCGACCCCCGCGTTGCACGGGGTCCAAAGCTGCGATTTTTCCTCTTTTCCTTCTTCTTCAAATGCGATTTCTTCCTCCCAAACACGTTTTTCGTTGTTTTCATCATTTTTCGGCTACCAAAACCCGTATTAACTCTTCAACGACACTTAATGAACTAAAATGGACTCTAACGACTTAAACATCCAAAATTAGTATAAAATCCTAGTCTAAAATACATTATTAATTGGTAAAATACCAACTTAACAACCTTTATGTGCAAATTTCTGACGCATTTGGACGTTTCTTCAAATGAATCTCTCGTTGTTTGATCGTTCATACTTAGGGGTGTCAACCGTGTCGTGTTTCGTGTTCGCGTGTCGTGTTCTGACACAGGTATAACAGGTCTGACACGAACACGAACACGACCCATTTAATTATTCGTGTCAAGAAACACGACACGGACAACACGCGTTTATGACACGGGTAACCCAAACACGACACGAAAAACCTATATAATTTAAATTTGACATGAAAAAAATAAAAAAATAGAGAAAAAGCTAAAATTACAAATAAAAAATACATTATATTATTAAAAAATATTAATAAATGTATTTAATAATTTTTCCATCATCATATAACCACTAAAACATCATAAAATATTAAAATAATATGTCACTATAAAATTAAATGGGTTAAATAGGTCAATCGTGTCGACCGCAGTTGACCTAGGACTGACCTATTTATTTTCTGTGTTAATCGTGTCCGACCTGATTTTGACCCGAACCTGCTAAATTTGTGTTAGGTTCGTGTCGGGTTATCGTGTCGTGTCACAAATTGATGCCCCTATTCATACTTCTTTTGATACATGATTCATTAGTATGACTATAAACTCAATATAATTGGTCCTCAATATGGATTGACCACTCAAATGACTCGAAACAATGGGAATTAATGCCTAACCTATGAGATATAATAAAAATGACTCAAAATACTCAAAAATAACACAAAACCAAGTCTAGGAAGCCCAAATCAATGGTATAAAACCAAGTGAACAAACCCGAATTGTACAAATAACTCATTGACTTATACTTGTCATAAGAAAACTTAATCATTTCATCAAATTTCACCACACCGCTTAAATCAACCTAGCTTTGATGAACAACCGCCTCAAAAGAAACCCTCGAACCTACCACTCAAGAAATCTTTTATGATGTTGAGGGTAAGATATCGCTACGACCAAAGAGTATACTCAACATTTCAAAGACTCGACCACAAGCGATCAAAGAGCATACTCGCCCGATACCACTTTCGGAAAAATCGATCCCACATTCATCCCCTCGGGGACAAACAAAAATAACCGAGAAATAAAATAAAAAATAACAACAATCCACAATACAAGAATTTACGTGGAAAACTCCAAAATTAGAGAAAAACCATGATCCATGGAGAAAGAAATTTCACTAAGTGAAATATTTTTACAATTAAACAAACATTCTCTCTCTAGGCCCTAGTATCCTTCACACTCTTACAAACTTTTGGCTAATCCACACCTCTCCCAACTCCCTATATTAGAGAATACAAAAAATAAATTTAATTAGAGTGAAAAAACAAATGTTAAAGTATATTAGAGTGAAAACGTCCAAAAAAGCACGGGATTGTAAAAAGTCAGATAAAGCCCGAAAACATAAAAATGTGTCATTGTTTTGGAAGGCGGGGCAAATATACCCCTGACTCAAACCAATTTAGCAGTCCATAAGCGTAGCCCACCCATTCTTAACAAACATTTTGACAACTAAACACAACAATGGGCTGCAATTCACCATTTGAATTAGACTCACTTATCTAAAAGTTATGAATCAGCCCCCCATTAAGCTTAGCCCAACCAACCGAGGCCCCATAATTAGCTTATCAACAGAAAGTATAGGTGATCTACGAGACAAATACTAATTAGGTAAGAGGCTAGCATGGATTACATATACACATTATATATATAATATATATATATATATACTGTGAGATATCTAGATTTTTCAATGGCTGCAATTTTAGAGCTTAATTGGAGATTAAATGTTGTTAATTAAATAAAGAGGTAAATAGGTTATCTACCAAAACAACCTAATATTAATGGGATTCAGATTGTGATCATGCAATCTATTCAAATCTCACAACAAATTCAACGTGAGCAAATTCTCATTCTCCTTCTTAACGTACTACTGTGAGAAAATCTTTCCTCCTTCTTCAATGCACTAATGTGTGAAAAAAGTTGCAGACAACTCGCCATAGTTGCTAGAGCTCGACTACAGTTCGAAGGTTGCTTATGAAGATGTAATTTTTTGCTTGTATGGATGTGTCATGGTGCTTTTAGATATATTAACTACATAAGCAAATCATAAGCGACAAACTCATACTACATAAGCAACAATCATATACTACAGAAGCAACGAAATACACTACGTATGCATCATGGATATTAACAACACAAACAAGTCATAAGCAACAAATTCATACTACATAAGCAACAAGTCTATACTTCATATGCATCAAATATACACTACGTTTGCATCACAAATACATTAACTACATAAGCAAGTAATAAACAACTGTACCCTATACTACATAAGCAACAAATATACACTATATATGCAACACATATATGATTAAATTACACATGCAATATGGTTATACTATACATGCAATATAATTATATTATATAATCAGTTAACCACAGAATACAAGGGAGAAAAAATACGTGAATATGAGGGATATGTGTTACTCAAAAACTGAAAGTATGTGTTGCGTGAAAGGGGGAAGAAAATTGAATGTGATTGAGATCACATCAAATCTCAGTAACTGATTCTATATTGTAAAATGATCACCTTACCCTTCTTAGTTGTTGAAACAAAAAAAAAATATAAAATCCCCCTAAAAATCTGGCACCCCAAAATGTTAATATATGGTTAGGATTGAACTCACCCCAAATTGGAGGATCCATTTGATCTATATCCTATATATAGTTATGATTTGTTGGGTTCCCACGATTAATGAACCATTTCTATCTGAATTATGGGAGTGTTTGCAATCACAAAAAAATACTTTGCAGGTTGTGGCTGAAAACATCAATTTCTACTAATGTCAATTTATGCTTTTGATTTTGCTTCATTTAGTGAGAATATAAACACAAGGATACGAGTGTTTTAGACTTTTTATTCTGCTTTGATTTGACTTTTACAAACAAGTAAACACCTTTATAATATTTCCGCTAAACACTCTAAACTTCTACTTTTATTTGCAAATACTTCTGATTCTCAACTATTTATACTGCAGCTATAATAAATCACTTTTTTTTAAGCAAAAGTTTTTGCATATACTTCTAAGATAATAGGCATTGACTTGCATATAATAAACCACTTTTTAATTTCTTATCTTATCAATTTGAGTTATTTTAAATTTAGGGCCTAAGAAAGAATTAAATGTCCAAAAAACAATATTGTGGTCAACAAGATCTGGATCTGCGTCACTTTTCAAAGGTTTTAAAGTGACAAATTCAACTGCTATAATAGATTAATTTGATGTCATATTTTATTTATTTTATATATGTACTATATATTAAAAATCTCGATCCCAAGTGGACGGACTCCTTTGACTAAACCAAGGAGCGGCGCTGGAGGCATTGACGTGGAGGCTAGTAAGCTTAAGGCTTTTAGGGTAATTCCCACTTATAAACTAATCAAAATCAGCCATTATTAATTTATTATTTTACCAATACGAAGACTTAGTCTACCCGGTGGTTGAGTCATCACATCGTCAGCCCAACCCAAAGCTAATCATTAAAATAAATCAAAATATGGAAGCATGTATATATATAGGCCTTCATTATTGATTATTCCTTACCCTACTCAATAGAGCATTAACGTTACAGCCTATATATACAAAAATATGGAAGTAAGTCCTCTTCAACATCTATATATCTATCAGAACTTGATAACTTGGAATTAATTTGGTGTTCATAGTTCATTGGTATTAATTTTCATTTTTTTTTTGAGAAATATATTTGTGGACATTTTGCAGATGGGTAGCTGTACACGGCATCATCTGTCAGAAATCTTCCGCCGCGGCAAGTCATCGTCATCTAGGCCAGCATTCTTTGACCTGATGAGCCAGAATAAACATGTACACATTCTTCTCTCTATATATATAATTTGCCGATGTAATTGAAAATTATGGAAATTAATTAATGGACTGATTTTTTTATGCTAACGTTTCTGTATTATTATTTAGTGCACAATTATATTATTAACATTTGTGCTTGATAAAAAAAATCCCTACATCATTTTAAATGCTAAATATACTTTTTTTTTGAGGAAATAAATGCTAAATATACTTACATGTACAACCTTTAATGTTTTTTTTTGTAGGCGACATTTCTGAATGTTGTCAAGAAAGCAGAAAATGGAGATGGTACTCAAGTTTTATCTTCTCTCTCCCAGCATTTAGATAAGTCTAAATTTTTTATTCTTGAAATTATATATGTATATAACTAATATAAGTATGTTGCAATGATCTTTTAATTTACTATATTCGGGGAAGAAAAATTTGGCCCATATCAGTTTAGATTGCATAAGACCTTTCAAGAACTTGCGCTTTTGAAAATGGGATCGATAAAAAACCCCTTTATATTTGATGATGGTATTTCAAATACTCTTACATTTATATAATTATTACAATTAACCCCTTACATTTAAGACGGAATTAAATCTAAAGAGGTACATGGCATGAGTTGCAGGTGAATGCATTGCCCGAATCCATGAATTGGAAGCAACTTGCCACATGTGCTATAGTGTGCTCCCAGAAGACAAGGTTTTGTTTATGATAAGCTGCGGATGTAAAGAACCATGTCTATTACATGACTCGTGTACATCTGAAAGCCATAAAAAGCAACAAGCACAATGTCATGTTTGTAACCAAGTCGTCCAATTATGCATACCCGTAACTCTATCAAGGACATCCACCCACAACCCTTCTTCTTCTACAAGGTAATTAACAAATTTTATCACACTATAGTTAACCACATGTACACCTGTCATTACGATCGAGGTTTAATTATATTGTTCATTTAAGTTTCATAATACTAATTACACAAACTACTACTTTTGTTTTATTATTATTTTCTTAATAAGTAAGGATGAATTTTATGCATACGAGTATATGTATATAATATTATTGAAAGTTAATTATGTACGTGCGATCCATATAAATTAATTATGACATAAAAAATATTATTTGCATGTAAAAATACGGCTGGCTTCTTTTGACATTATTTTTGTGTTTTCACTTACGTTTATATTAAATATTATTTTATAAGTATTTGTAAATTTATATTAATTGTGACAAGATAAATCTTTAATAATAATAAATTATTAACGTTCTTATTTGTTATTTATATAATATTCTATTAATATTAGTACTTAAGGATTCACTTTTAATAATAATAAATTATTAACGTGCTTTGCAGTTCTGGGAGTCTGTTTTCGAAGTTGTTCAAGGGTAAGAAAGGATGAAGTACGATTCGAAGAGCAGAATATATTGCTATTTACTAGCAGTGTATTAATGAATGTCCTACGTACTTCGCTTATCTATGACATTTTCCTTTCTAGTTTATTTTCGTTGGAAATTGCATCTTGTAACTTGACCTATTTTGAGATTTGGTACTTTATGTTTGTTGGCAAGGATTGGATTTTGTCCTAAAACAATTTATCTGGAATTGAGATTTAGTCCAATATGTTTTAAATCTTTAGTTTTCTAGTCCTATAAGTTACATTTATAATTTACTTTTTAGTCGTATATGCTAAGATATGTGCATATTTGGTCCTTTAAGTTTAAAAGAATAAATATTGTCCATATTGATTTCAATCTTTCAATGTTTATCTTGGTGCTTAACAAATGGTATCGAGAACTAGGTTTATTAAGAACTTTTAAAAATAATTTAATTAATATAATTATGAAATTAAAGCGTATTCAATAAGATGCGACTAATAATAATCTTTGAGAGATATAAGCAATGACTTCTCGTTTATTAACAAGATTTGAAATCCAATCTTGAAGTCCGGACTCATCAACTCAGTAAATATTAAGTCATTCAAGAAGTTCAAGACATTCAACAACCTCCCGAGTATTCGAAAAAGGAGGTCTTATATGTGGCCGTCTCATGGATCTAAGTTCATGAGACGGATCCTAAACACAAAGAAAAATATGGATTCTTGTCATGGATATGTGTTTGGGTCAAAAATCTAGTTAAATATAGGATCCGTCTCATGGAATATATCCATGACACCATCTCACACAAGTTTTTGTGTTCAAAATAAAATAATTTGTAATAGTTTGAGTGTTTAAGTTTATGTATTTTCTAAGGAAACCTACTCCATGGGCCATGAGAGATTAAACAAGTTTTGTCGTCCCAAAAGGGATTACGAATGTAATAAATTTTCTTTCTAGTTCTTAATAAAAAAGAGGTTTTTGTTTTAACACGGTATTCTAAATTTTTATTGGAAAATCGCTTTTTAAATAAGTACTTATACATTTGGAGTAGGAAATTAACCAATTTGTCAGAATGAGCCGTTCTTTGAAGGAGTCGGATAACTTGTAGATTGTCTTCAACTACAGAGAAATTGGGCAATAAGGAATATAATGATCTAGAAAAAATATAGGGTTGTAATGAACCACATCACACCCAATATGGTTTCGATCCAAATATGTATAGATCATTAAGGAATTTTCGTATAAAAGCATGTTGAGCCTGATATGCTCGTAAAAAATGATTTTCATTTAAGAGTTAAGAGCAACTCCAAGGTTGCGCTATTCCACCTGAAAATTTCAAAATAGAGCAAAGTTTTCATATCCAAGGTTGCGCCATTCTTTGCGCTAAATTAGAGTGGTCTACAGTGCTGCGTCAAATTTGACGCGACACTGTTCAATTGCGGTATCCTTTTTTTTAATTTGTTTTAAGTTATCCATTTATGTTTTTTAATAGTTTTGAAGGTTGTTGAATGTTGATGGATAAATATGTATTAAAATACATCATTAAATTCTATATTTTCTTAATAACATTAATTAGTTATTATATGCATAAATGTTTTTAATAAAATTTAAGTGTATATTTTAGTACTTTTATTTATTTTATACATATTATTATACAACATATTAATAAAATTTTATACATATTTTGGTACTTTTATTTATTTTATACATAAAATTTAATTGTATACATATTATTATACAACATGAACAAAATATAATAATAAAATATTTTCTTAAATTAACTAAATATGTATTTTGTAGCCAAATACTAATAGGATTTTTAATAAAATAGCTTTTGTATTGAAATGTTGAGGAATATTCGTGGAATATTCCTTTTAGTGTAAAAATTAAAGTAGATGGGTTGGAGATGCTTTTTAAGTTTGGTGCGAAAATTGCACTATTTTAGTGCAAAAGTTCGCACTAAATTAAAATTGTGGGTTGAAATGGCCTAAAGATAAAATTTGGAGATTGTTTATATATATGACCAAATTGGTGAAATATATTAAGTTATTTGACCAAAAGCAAAATTGATATGTTAAAAGATTAAATATCTAGAAATTTGAAAGTTAAGTGACAAAAAAACAATCTTGACAACTTGAAAGACTAATTCGCTTATAGGTCCAAGTTACAAGACTTAAAGTCTTTTTTTTTTCCTACATGTAGGATCTTGTAACTTGTTAGCTCTTCAAATTGCATTTGAAATTAAGAAACAAATTTATAATTAGTTCAGTGTATGGCAAAAATATACCCATTAAACTTCAAATTGGCAACGAAACGATATGTTTATTAGAAACTCTGATCTAGCTATATATTTGAGTCTTAATTTCGCAGGAAAAATGTTGTGTCTATCATGTAAGGAAAGGGGTTTGAGGAGATTGGAATTTGGATATTTTGATCAATTTTATTTTTGTGGACAAAACCTAGCTTGTGTGATGCCCTGACGGAGGAAAAAAAGGTTTCTCATTCAAAAGGAAAAGAAACTAGTCAACTACCATTGGAATGAGAAACTCACTTTGTTGACATGTAATACACATATTAAAATCTTCAAATTAAATTAATTAAAATCTTAATTTTAAAATAAAAAAAAAATAAAGGTTTAATGATAAAAGTAAATATATTAAAATGTCACTTTTCTTGACCGTATTATCTAGTTTGAACAATCCAATAAAATCATTATATCCATGATAATCCGTTCACACTATTAATATGGTCAAGCAAAGTTAAATGTAAAATGATTGGACAGACAATAGATTAACATTAAACACCAGTTGCCATGGTCAAGCTTATAACCACTCGCACCAATTTGGTAATTGGTAGTATGATTTTTTCAAGGGAAGTGCTAACTGGCTATATTGTTTGACGGCCATAAAAGTAAGTGGATTTTTTATGATCAATATTTAATGATGTTTATATTAAGGATGTTTAATGATGTTCGTGCATGTTCGTGCGGGCATTTAGTGAACCCATTCTCTTGTAAGTATTTATCGATCTCGCTATTCCAAGCCCGTGGTGCTTGCTTTAATCCGTATAGAGCCTTCTTCAACTTCAAGACTTTATCTTCTTCTTTCTTCACCTCATAGCCCTTTGGTCGCATTCAATGTAGACTTCCTCCTCGAGAACTCCATTTAAGAAAGCTGACTTTACATCCATCTCGGTGAATCTTCCATCTATTTTGAGTGCTAAAGAAATGATAAGCCTTATTGTTTCCAAGCGAGCAAGCGGAGCAAACACCTCATCATAGTCGATTCGGCTCTTTGACTATAGCCTTTTGCGACTAGCCTTGCTTTATATCTTTCAATTTCTCCTTTAGCATTCTTCTTTGCTTTGTACACCCACTTGACGCCGATAGCCTTATGTCCTTTTGGAAGTGAGGTCGGTTCCCACGTATCATTCTTCATGATTGCTTGTATCTCTTCATCCATAGCATCTCTCCATCTTTTATTTTGGATTGCTTCTTCAAAAGTCACTTTGGTTCACATCCGCAAATAGACGAGAATAAAGTGATATCATTTATCCTCTCGGTGTTCTCATAAAGATCTTCTAGACTCCTTGCACGTGTTATGCCTCTTTCATTTAGAAATGATGGTGGTGAGTCTCCTTGACTATTGATTGTGAAGTGGATGGAGTAGTTGGCTCTTTTGAACTTCTATGGTTGGCTCGGTCGGTCGACTCATTTTCTTGAAAATCCGGAAAGAAATTGAAGTTGTTTTGGGAACCAAAATCCCAATCTGATTCTTCATCAAACTCTACATCACGACTTATCACAAGCTTCTTAGTATTTGGATTATATAACTTATAACCTTTAGAATTTGAGTCATACCCGATGAAGATGAATGCCTCACTTTTGTCATCAAGTTTACTTCTTCTCTCGTCAGGTATGTGTGCATATGCTTTGCTTCCAAATACTTTTAGATGAGAAATACCTGGTTTTCTTCCACTCCAAGCTTCTTGTGGTGTTTTTCCCCACACACTTCGGTTGGTGAATGATTTGACAGTACACCGCACACGCCACTGCCTTGACCCTTGAGAACTCCTTTTGGCGACCTTTTGCTTTTGAGCATGCACCTTGCCATTTCAAGAATTGTTCTATTCTTTCTCTCGGCCTACGTCATTTTTTGGGGATCTTGGGACTGTCAAGGGACGCGGATTCCATTTGCTTCGCAAAATTCTTGGAACTCCTTAGATGTAAATTCTTCTCCACGATCCGATCGCATTGCCTTGATTTTGCATCCACTTTCATTTTCCACCATAGCTTTGAACTTCTTGAATGCTTTGAACACTTCGGACTTTTGTTTCAAAAAATATACCAGTGTCTTTCTAGAGAAATCATCAATAAAGAGGAGGAAATAATTATTTTTACCGAGAGAGCTTGGCTTGATTGGTCCACAAACATCGGTGTGTATGAGCTCCGAGGCTTCGTGATCTCGAGCTTGATTCCTTTGGAAAACTCTTTCTGGATTGTTTTCCCAATAGACATCCTTCACATAGTTGATCGGGATGATTGATGGACGGTAATCCTCTCACCATCTCTTTCTTTGATAGTAATTCTAATCCGCCAAAATTTAAGTGCCCAAATCGTAGATGCCAAAGCCAAGATATATCTTTGTAGCAAGCTTTGAAACATTTTGCTACATTATTCGGATATTTAATAAGAACATTCGATTTCTAGACATTGGCACTTTAGTGATTAAATTATTTCTATCATCTCTTATAGAAAGACTACGATCTTTCATGTGAATGTCATAGCCTTTCTCTAAGAGTTGTCCCAAACTCAAGATATTACTTTTCATATTTGGAACGTAATAGACATTTGAAATAAATTGATGACTTCCATTCTTCAAGCGGATTAGAATTTTACCTTTTCCTTTAACCTAGGGACTTTAGACTCATCTCCAAAAGAAACATTGCCACTCACCGATTCATCAAGCTCCACAAACATGCTTCTTTTTCCACACATATGGTTGCTTGCACCAAGATCGAGTACCAAGTGTTGTCTTGTCTTCCATCACCACCTTTGTATGCTAGTAACAAATTGACATCTTCTTCGTTTTTATTTTCCACATAGTGGGTCTTTTCTTCAACCTTGTTTTTGGGAGCTCTACACTCGGAAGCATAATGTCCAAATTTTTGACAATTATAACACTTACTTTGTGATTTTTCGTACCTTGTTCTTGGATTACTCCTCCCGCGTCCACTGGTTGGGTATTCTCTTCTATCTTCATTATTATTGAAACCTCCTCGTGCATGTCCACGACCATGGCCTCGTCCTCCTCGTCCTGGAAATGACCTCTTCCATGTTGACCACGTTCATTGCTCATGCTTTCTTCTTTATCCTTCACTTGCATTTTAAAAAGTTGTTCTACAATATCTTGCTTCTTTTTATGTTTTTCTTCATATGCTTGTAATGACCCCAATAATTGATCAATAGTCATCTCCTCCAAATTTTTGTTTCTTCAATTATTACGACAATATGCTCAAATTTAGGACTTAAAGAACGGAGTATCTTTTCCATAATTCTCGCATCACTTAACTTTTCACCATTTCTTTTCATTTGATTAGAAACCGCCAAAACTCTTGAAAAATAGTCGGAAATAGATTCGGACTCTTTCATATGTAAAGCTTCAAATTCACCTCTTAATGTTTGGAGACGCCTTTTTTACTTGTTCGGCTCCTTTGTGAGAAATTTGAAGCTTCTCCCATGCATCCTGGCGGTAGTTGCACTTGAGATCTTTTCGAAACCATCATCATCCAAAGTTTGATAGATGAGATAGAGAGCTTTCTTGTCTCTCTTTCTTGACTCTTTCAAATTATCCTTTTGAGTTTGGGATAGTGTAGTCTCGTCTTGTGACTCGACATATCCTTTTTCTACAATATCCCAAACATCATGTGCACCCAAAAGGGCCTTCATCTTGATACTCCAATTATCATAGTTGCTTGTATTGAGCATAGGGACTTGAAAGGAAGCCACACCATTTGCCATATTTTTATGTAAACCACAAGTGATCTTGTGGCTCTGATACCACTTTGTTGGAGGAGGGTTATCTCAATTTAGGTAAGAAAGGGGTTATTTAGAAATTGGAAGTTGGAAGAGGGATTATTTTCTCTTTTAGAAGGAGGAGAGGTTATTTATGCTAAGAAATGTAAGAGAGTTTTTGGTGGAGAAATATTTGCTTGTATTGATTCTTCTCAAATTTTGGCTTGTTACAAAATGATCAAGACACCCCTATTTATACTAGTACAACTTCCTAACTAATGGCTAGGATTTATTTGATCTAATGGCTATAATTCATCCACTAGAATCATCCTCCAAAATATCTACTTTACTAGAATATTCTACAAGATTTCCTACATATAATATCTAAGATATTTTCATAAGACTTTTCTAGATATATTCTAGAACTTGGGCCATTTGGGCTTGGGCTCTCATTCTTTTCTTTTATCTCAAAATTAATCTTCCAAGCCCAATATTACTTGGGCTAAATCAAGTTTAATTTCCAACATGGTTATGGTTTCTTCATGAAAGGCAAAAATTGTATAAGAGACAAGAGCCCCACGTTGTAATAGAGATGTTAAACAGTTTGTTCTAAGCCCTTTATAGGGCCAAACCTTAGCGACTTTGGGCTAAATGAACCACTATTAAACGAACTAGCATATTGCGAACCTAACTCTAATCTTACCGAGCTTTGGGCTCAACGGGCAATTAACGGACTACATGCCAAAAAAATTATTTATTATTTAAATCTAAATTTTGAATTAAAACATGCATAACAATATAATATTCAAACTAAACATGCAAAACTAACTTAGACAAAAAAAAATTATGTTGCATTATAAGGATAAAGTCTTAAAATTCAAAGTACGAAGATGTTCATTTTGCAAGAAGAGTTAAAACGAAAATATGTGCAATAAAACTCATTTGTAAAATTAAAACAGAAATAACAAACAACAATGCAGAATGATAAACACCCATATGATAAATATTAACTTAATACTTTTTGACTTTTGTTCAACAAATTAAATAAATATAAAAAAATGAATACGATATGAAGTTCAATATTTGTGCGTGAGAGAAGTTGGAAGCTCCAAATCAAGGATTCATCTTTATGATTATATGCATACAGTCTCAATTATTTATCACATTTTAAGTTATGAAAGGTTTAGACTATTTACACTACTGTATTGTATTTGTTAGAGGAATATAAGTTATATTACATTTTAAGTTATTATGATCGATCATATTTTAAGTCATTATAAAAATAATATCTTTCTTAGGAAGGATTTCCTAAGTTTTCTTATCCCTTAATTCACCAACCCTATATTTTAAAAAACAAAAACAAAATTCAAAGAGACAAAAAACTAGCTCGGGGGCCAGATCGTTTGACCCTGGTCCCCCGCGTGTTTAACCTTTGGGTTAATAGGTTCTGGCCAAAAAAAGCCCAAATTTAAATGGTCCAGCTAAAATATGCCATAACTGGCAAACTTACATGGTACCCATCATTTCCCTCTCCTTGTTTCCCCTATTCTCCTCCTATCATTGATTCATCTCTTCTCTCTCACCTCCTCACGTTCAATTCTCTCATGGTCTATCTCTTCATCTTCTCACATCTCACTCCTCTAGTGGCTCCCGTTTCTTTCGCTCTTCTCGTGCCCCCACTCTTTCTCTCTCCTTACATCATTCATCATGAAACAAAAGAAAAGATGAAAAAAAATAAAGTATCACTTCTTATAACAAAAAAAAGTATTACATTTAGACTCGAAAAACATATTTTTTTTTATTAAGAATCATTTCTTATTAAAACATATCACTTTTTATCAGAAAAAAATTATCGATTTTTATGAAAAAAGTATCATTTTTAATTAAAAAAATTTGACATTTTAAATTAAAATAAAATATCACTTTTTATGAAAAAAGTATAACTTCTTATTAAAAAGTATCATTTCTTATTAAAATAAATATAACTTTAAATTATTTAAAAAGAGTATCACTTTTTATTTAAAAAATACCATATGTTATTTTATCACTTCTTATTAAAACGAGTATCACTTTTTATTAAAAAAAATATCAATTCTGCTCAAATAAGTATATGTTAATAGAGTAACGTAACATATACACTTGATATTATTTACCTGGAAAATAATACAATTTTAAGTAAAAATATTATATTTTTGTGATATATTTGTATATAAAATCTTGCGTGTAAAGAGATCGGAGAGAGAGAGAGAGAGAGAGAGAGAGAGAGAGAGAGAGAGAGAGAGAGGACCACAATATGAGGTGGATGCAAGGAAAGAGTTTCGGGACCGGGAGAAAAGTGAATGTGAGAGAGAATGAATTAGACGTGAGAGAGAGAGAGAAGTCCACGTGACTAGGTGTGTCAATTTGGGTTGGGTCTAGGTTCACAGGTCTGGGTTCGTGGGTTCGCGGGTCAGAGTAAGCCAATCAAAACTCAACCTATTTAATTATTGGTGTCAGAATCTTGAACCCGGACACGACCTATTTATTTCACAGATAACCCAAACCCGACCAAATTAATATGTTTAATGAATTATTTTTATGTACATTTAATAGTTTCCACTGAATAATTTAAATATTTTAAAAACAACTACAACGACACTCTATTCAATCAATAAAAAAATATAACAATTCACAACATACAAAAAAAAACATAATTTCATAAATAACATATTATATTAATCATATTTCGAGGACAATATACAAAAAAAAATACAAAATAATAACAATATACATAATTAAAGAGGTTTTAGCATTTAAATGTTAAAGACATGTTTCATTTTTTTGTTTTTGCCTATAATCGATTATTTACTTAGTTTTTTAGAAGAGTTAAATAGGTCATAGTATGTTTACCCGAATCCGACCTATTTAATTGTGGGTTATTCGAGTTCGACCTGGACCCATTAAGTCAGGCACATACCTATTAATTTCATGTTAATTTCGTATTGATCTTGTGTGTCGGGTCTAAAATTGACACCCTATACGTGATTGAGAGGAGACCACCGGAGGGGGAACCACGGGGAGGAGGAGGCACCGGAGGGGGACCACAAAGCGGAGCGGCGTGGCGGAAGCATCTCCCTCAAGCGTCTTTCCACCGTTTGTTCCACGGCTCTAGTGATGAAACCACCCAACTGTTCAAAGAACATTGGGCCCAAATCTATACTCCCCCCAGACATAGGCGTCTGTCCATCCGTTCCCGCCCTCCTCGCACTCCGCCGCTGCCCTCCCGTCCACCGGGGGTGGTGGGGGCGAAGGTCGAACATCCTCCTGTGTGACTACGCCCGGAGTATCTCCCAGCGGCGTACGGTTCAGATCATCTTCCAAGTTTCTCCTAACGTCCTCCATAGCCAAAACTCGAATCTCACGTCTCTGCTCAATGTTTCCCACAGACGGCGCCACTTGGTTGCTCCCAAAAATGACCTCCTCTCGCCGATCACCTTCCAAGACGAAGTCCTTCGTGAAACCTGCACAAGGGGGGGCCGGAGGGGGCTCCCGTGCACCCTCTCCAATGCTTAAGTCGTGTCTTGGAAAAGAAGTAAAAAGGCTAGAGAGAGAAAGAGCAATGTAACAAGAAAAGAAATGAGATTAGGTCAAGAATGAACTGGACTTGGGCTTTTATACCTTAACCCGGATTAGGGTTTCCGTAAAAACCGGATTCCGTTACGATTTGGTGTCGAGTCATCATTAGATTATGATCGGATCTCCCAAAACCCTAATTTACGTCCTCAAGACCTCACCCGAATCGACTCGAGGCACGTCGGACCAACGTATTAATGCTTGTCCTTGAGATCTCTCAAAGGCACTCTCGGAGCCCCCTTACTCCCGTGGCGAACCGAGTTCTACCAGATCGGCCTCCTTCCTCATGACTTTCCAAAGTCGATCCTTTAGAGATTGGCAGATCACCATACACTTGAAGTATAACAGCTCGGCCCCAAAGCTCTGACTCTTGGCTCGGCCCAAAGCTCTACAAACTCAATCCATTAGCGAGCTCTCTCAACTCTTTCATAGTGCGAGCTCATCGGCTCATCCTATTAGTAGAGCTCATCGGCTCTTCTTATTAGCGAGCTCATCGGCTCTTGGTCGGCCATTAACAGAGCTCCTCGGCTCTTCATATTAGTAGAGCTCATCACCCCCGGATCGGCCATTAACGAGCTCCTCAACTCTTCATATTAGCGAGCTCATCGGCTCATCCTATTAGCGAGCTCATCGGCTCTTCTTATTAGCGAGCTCATCGCCTCTTCAGTCGGCCATTAACAGAGCTCCTCGGCTCTTCATATTAGTAGAGCTCATCGCCCTTCAGTCGACCATTAACAGAGCTCCTCAGCTCTTCATATTAGCAGAGCTCATCAGCCCTTCAGGTCGGCCATTAACAGAGCTCCTCAGCTCTTCATATTAGCAGAGCTCATCAGCTCTTCCTATTAGCAGAGCTCCTCGGCTCTTCTTATTAGCGAGCTCATCGCCTCTTCAGTCGGCCATTAACAGCTCCTCGGCTCTTCATATTAGCAGAGCTCATCACCCTTCGGGTTGGCCATTAATGAGCTCCTCGGCTCTTCATATTAGTGAGCTCATCGGCTCTTCCTATTAGCGAGCTCATCAGCTCTTCAGGTCGGCCATTAACAGAGCTCCTCAGCTCTTCATATTAGCAGAGCTCATCAGCCCTTCAGGTCGGCCATTAACAGAGCTCCTCAGCTCTTCATATTAGCAGAGCTCTTTAGCCCTTCAGGTCGGCCATTAACAGAGCTCATCAGCCCTTCAGTCGGCCATTTAGCAGGCTTCTTGATTCGGCCCATGAGGTCAACTTAAATGGACCCTCATCAGTCAACTTTGGAGAAGTGGAGACGATGAGGTTAAAGAAATCGAAAAACTCAAGTCAACAGGGATTGAACTTGTTAGGGTGGATTGGATATGCTTTCATTTTGAAAATTTTCATTTTGCTAGAAAATAGTGTTGTACAATTTTTAGGAGAAAAACGATGAATTTTGAGAGTGTGATTGGATGTGAGATGAAAAAGTAATGATGAAAGTTGATTTGATTTAAAAATAGTAAAATAGTGATTGGATGTGATTGGTAGTCAAAAGTGTGTGAGTAAATAGTGAAATTTGTGGAAGAATGTGTAATAATTATTAGTTTTTTGTGAAAACATGTGTAGATGTAATTGGTGAAAGAATAAATGAGAAAAAGTGAAAGTGAGAGAATAATATATTTTCGGAAAATTTTCATAAACAATCGCATGTTTTGTCAAAAAAAATTCTCCAATGAACGAAAATGAAATCTCGTTTATATCCAATCGCAGCCTTCCTTTTTGTAATAAGTTTGGAGAAGTGGAGACGATGAGGTTAAAGAAACTGAAAAACTCAAGGTTTGAATCCTGATTAATACCATTACAAAGGGTGAGAGGCACCACTTGAGTTACAAGTAGGGCTACAATTCTCGTGAGCTATTCAGAATTTGACTCGATAAAAGCTCATTGAGTTCTTTTTGAGTCGATGGAATCTTCAATTCCAGGATGGTGTTTCATCTTCTATTCTCAAGATCGATGATTGACACTTGTATAGGAGTTACCATATTAATTTTAGAGCATAAATTAAGGCTAAATTTTGGGGTTTTTAATATAGTAACTTTTGTACACGTGTCAATCATTAAATCTTGATGGAATAGAAGATGAAACATTATCCTGGAATAGAAGATCTCATCCGCTTTTGATGAGGCTCGTTAAAATAAATGAACCAAACTCAAATTTAGATATTTGACTCATTACTAATAGTTTGACTATAATTTTATTTTTTTATACGTTTATCGGTGATAAATATAATATTTAAATAATTTTTTTCGAAAGGAAAAATATTTAAATAAACTTATTCGTGTGAATAAAGTCATATGTTTTAATAGATATAATATGCGTTTTAGACATATATAATGTTATTTTTCTAATAAATTAAAGAACAATTTTATTTATAATTGATATATGCTAAGCTAGTTTATCAAGGCTCGATTAAATTCATGAGCTATAAATATATTCGATAAATTAAAGTTCGAGTTAGGTTCGATAATGAACCAACCAAACTCAAACTCAAAAGCTTGATTTAATTTGTTCGTTTTTGCCCTAACTACAAGCTCTTGGTGATTCGACTTGTTACATCAAGATATCGAAAACCAATTCAATAAATTGAACTAAATCAAACGTACAACATTAAAAATACTTTGCAAGCTCCTCAACTGTTAATCATGTACTAAAATTGGTCAAGAATTTTCACAAATACTAAAGTTATTTAATTTCATTATTAATTTGAAGAACAATCAACACCCAAAGCACTATTATGTGAGTGCTCAAAATGATAAATAACAAGAAAAAGTTGATATTAAGTGAAACTTATACACATGTAATTCTCTAGTGCCTTGCAAGGTTTACACCACCTCTACCTGTAGCACAGAGCACACAGTTTGTGCAACAGTGAGTAAAAGTAGCAAAAGAGCATAACAAAACGTTATATATGCCCAATGACTGTTAAAATAATCTCGCCTTAAAACGGCCATCGCTCTACTCCATGGCTGCTTGTAATGCTTATTAACACGATCAACGATCCCAGCATACATAAAATGTTTGTTGGGACCAGTTACAGCGTCGGTAAGATGGTTAAAAATATTGGCAACCACTTGATTATCGCCTAACCAATTATCAATAATCCCACATTGAGAAAGGATCTCTACGTCCGGGAAGAATTAATCAGGCAATCCAAGAACCCCACATAATCCGTAACAAAACTAGGCCGATTATTCGGAAAATATTGCTCGTAAACAATGAGGTTTCTAAAGAAACACTCTGTCCTATCTTCAATTGTCAGAGTTGGCATTAGCATAACACCCTTTGTGAAGTCTACACCGAATAAAGAATCAGATTTCAGTTTCCGAAACTTCACATTAGCATCTGTCAGCTCTGTAACTGAGTGGATGAATCACGATTCTCTTTCAATAGGAAGGTCATTGACAATATCAACATAAACATCATTAGACGAAGGACGCCAATTACTGTGTATCAAATCGAGTAAATGTTTTATTTCCTGTGAACTTCTATTCGTCCTGTATTCGTATACAGCTCCAGGGTAAAGACTCTGGCAAAAGAACAACACAAGGTAGATTAATCTGTTATTCTGATTTGGGGCCTCAATCAGATCAAACAACTTGCAAAGAACAAAGAATGGGATTTGATTTTCGAACAGTATTAAATCTCTCTGCAAACCATTCATGATCCAATCCATTTGGAAAATCGGATCATTCTTGCACGCGATGCGTCGTTCTATTACATTTTCGTATTAATTCAATAATGAAACAACCATCAAGAAACAACATTTCGATAAAGTTAGCTGCATTAAGGTTAATGGGTTGCGCATAACAATCGCGTGCTTGCTGTTCCAATTCTCCGACAGCTGAGATATACGTCTCAATGTTAACCTTTTTACGATGAAGGAGTAATTCCAAGTACCTTAATTTGTGCTCCTCCATCATTTGTAAGCTATCTTTGCCGCGATGATAAGGACCAATGCCTATGATTTGTGGTTCGTAAGCCTTGACGTTGATGTTACGCAAGTGTTTATGTACTTTGTAGATACAACGTTGTGTTTGTGCTTTGGAGAGTTGGGAAAATTTATGATGTATGCTAGTGAAGGCCTCGGCTGTTCCGTTGGAACGCATATTCACTGAAATTTCATAACACAATCAACTAGTATTAGCAAAACAAGTGTTGCATACAGATACAAAAAATAAAGAAATACTTACGATACGATTAGAATTTCTGGTTACGTATATTGAAAAGTAAGTTATATGTACGATGACAACAAACACCAATGGATATTAATAAAGGGAGTGTTTGCAATCACTTAAAAAAAGCACTTCTTAGTTTTTGGCTGAAAAAAATTACTTTGTAGTGTTTGCAAATGTCAACTTCTGCTTCTGATTCTGCTTCATTTAATCAATTTAAAAGCCCGGAGGGGGTGCCTTAGATTTCTGCTTCTACTTCTGGTTTAACTTTTACAAACAAATAAGCAATTTTCCAAGTTTTCACCAAACACTCACAACTTCTGATTCTATTTTCAAACACTACCAACTTCTGATTCCCAACCACTTCTAATACAATAAATCACTTCTTCTAAAAGCTGAAGTGTTTGCAAACACTCCCAAAGTTTAATAACTCGAGGAAGCTATACTTGTATTTGAACGATACACTGAGCAAGCAATATTATTTAGTATTCCTAAATCCTAATATAATGACAGAGCTTAATAACAAGAATACTGAAATCACCCCTCGTCCAAAAACTTAAGTTAGTATAACGGTGAGTCATTCAATACTTAATTACTCTAACAAAGAATAGATGGCAACATATGTGTATCAAACAATAAGATGAAAGAAAAACCACAAACAAACGGTAGCAAGATCAACGAAAACTAGCTACGAATCTGAAATTACAGAGTGAAATTAATTGTAACCAAGCAATAGGTAGCTCATAGCAAACAAGTTTTAGTCCTCTTAAAGGAATTAAAAAGATAATCATCATATAACTAATTGTTAGTTCCAGTTTTAATAGTAAGAAAAAGATGAACTCAGCAAAATCATATAAACCTCTGATCTCTGTGTGTATGTACAAATCAAGATGTATTGATAGTAAAAACAATATATAGCAAGAATAGAAAAACAAATATTCATATATCATACATACTCACAGGAGCAGACTTCCACAAATCCCAGAATGATTTTCCTGGTAAAACCCTCCTTTTACTCTCTTTTTCTTATCCTACTTTTGCCCTTTTTTTTTTTTTTTTTTTTTTTTTTTTTTTGATAACTCAGCTTGCGCTTACGCCGACTACGCTCGAGGACAACGACTCCGGCTCCTCATTTGCTGCCGCCAAGGTAAACCGCATGGATGTGCACGACCGACCGGTGTTACGGCGACGGGGTCTCGTCACGACAAACAACCAGATCCTCAGGTAAAGAGAACAATTATGTTCGACCCCAATCTACTAATAACGATCTCTCCCGAATCGAACCCACACGGATGCTATTCAAGATGAGGTCCCACCAAATCTTCACACCAAGATATGCCCGGGGAGCAATTTGATGGAGAAGGGATATGAACCCACGACCTCCACCCCACAAACAATTTGATGGAGCAGGATTTGAACCCTCGACCTCCATCCCACAATTCTTTTGTGGTGGCAGGGAGTGGCTAAGCCACCGATTACTTTTGCCCTTTACTCTTTTACTGCATTCTGCGAGTAGATAACATATTAGTTGTTTTGGGTTCGTATCCCGTTGTCTTCTAAGGGGCTTTGGCTCGGGTTAGGAATTTCGAAAAACCTTTTTCTATAATAAGAAAACTTGTAGTGTGACTTATTTAATTTTTTTCCACAAAATAATTTTCAGCCAAATGCACATCAAAGCAGGACATAGCAACTAGCAATTAAAACCATTAATTATGCCACTTTTTTTTTTCCGGGCATAACTCAACCAGTAAAAGATTTGGATGATGTATCTAGGTGATGTTCGCAAGCACTGGAGATTCAATTCCCCTGGAGAGAGATTTTTTGTGTGATAACTCAAGATAAAAGCAAGATTCGATCTGACTCATTGAGGCATATTGTGGTTCACCTCTTCCACAAAATTCTAGAAATGAGATAGTTAGGCATTCAAGGACGAGGTTTATCTTTTAATTATGACAATTTTAAAATTAGTATAGTCAAAATGTTACATTGAATAGACAGTAAATTAAGGGACGCGTCTTGCATAGCGTGTGAAATTCAGTTTTGATACTTTATTGATATTAGCGGTAGGTAGGGCCGTAGGTATGGGGTCCGTATTCAAATGTAAATAAATTTAACAAATATTAAAATAACATAAAAAAAGAAGTCAAAAACTCATATAGGGACCGCCTTACTTAATTCTATTCCGTAAGACACAAGGGAATTGAACCCGCAAACTTAATAGACTTAAGGTGGTGTTTCTACCACTAGACCACAGTTCTTGTTGTGCATATTTAGTATAACATTAAATATAACCATGAATATAAAGCTTCATTATCATCCCTTCATTTTAAAAATTTAAATTCTCTAATTAGGAAGTGATACTTTATCCGAAAATAGTGATATTTTTGAGTAATAAATATGATACTTTTAAGTTGAACATTGATACTTTAAATTTTTAATTTTTACATATTCAAAAAATAGGATTTTTAATGTACTCGTTCTAGTCTTATAACTAATATTTTTCATTGAAAAAGCGATACTTGTCTTTGAAATAGTGATACATTTGATATTAAATATGATACTTTTATGATATTAAATATTACATTACATTGAAGAACAAATAAATATATCGAGTTAAAGTAACTCTTTTATGAGTAAAAATATATATTTTTGAGACAAAATATCATGTTTTAAGAGTAAAAATATCTATTTTTTAAATAAAGTATTATATTTTTTAATAATAAATACAAAGAAAGATGAATAATAAATATGATAGAGTTAAAGTAATACTTTTATAAGTAAAAATATTTGTTTTTGGAGATAAAGTAACATATTTTTAATATAGTCACAAATTATGAATATATTATAATAAATATATATATATATGAGTTAAAGTAACGCTTTTATACGTTAAAGTATCTATTGTTTGAGATAAAGTATCATGTTTTTTAATATAGCCACAAATTATTAATATATTATAATAAATATATATAACATATTAAAGTAACACTTTTATACGTTAAAGTATCTAGTTTTTGAGATAAAGTATCATGTTTTTAATATAGTCACAAATTAGAATTGAAGGAAAGAAGGAAAAATAAAAATCAAATATGATATAGTTAAAGTAACACTTTTATAAGTAAAATTATCCATTTGTTAAGATAAAGTATCGATTTCTTAATACTAAAATAGGAACAAAAAAAGAGAAAAAATAAAAAATAAATATGATGTAGTTAAAGTAACACTTTTATAAGTATCCATTTATTGATATAATGTATCGTGATTTTTTAATAGACTTGGGTTCGATTCTTAGCCTTTATATTTATAGGCGTTTTTTTTTTTTTAATTACGGCGTATTTATGAATGTGTTTATATAAATTGTTATACTAAATTTGCACAATAAGCACTAATGGTATAGTGGTAGAACACCACCTTAAGTCTATTAAGGTTGCGGGTTAAATTCCTTGTGGAGCGAGTTTTTATTTTTTTAAATAAGGGGGTGGTGGTGGGTTTGCAGTAGGATCCAGGGGTTCGCGCGCGGTGGTGGGTTGGCGGGTTGCGGGTCCGGGCGCGGGATCGTGGGTTGGCGGGTGCGAGTAGGATCTCGAGCGGGCGCGCGGGCCTGGTGGGTTGGCGGGTTGCGGGTAGGATCCGTCTTACGAAATAGGATCCGTAAGACGGTCCTACAAGAGACCTACTCAAAAAAGAAATGGAAGAAAAAAACTACTCCAAATTTTTTCACTATTTAATTAGTTGTTAATATTAATTGTAGGGCCGCCAATTTATATACTCCTCCGTCTTAAATATATATTCCAATTTGTTTTTCACACATATTAAAAAAATATTAAAAATCACAAATATGCTAAATATTTACTTGATTTGCCCTTATTTAATGAGTAGTGTAAATTATAACATATTAAATGAAAATAATTGAAAAACGTAAAAGTGCTAAGGTCATCTCCAACCTATTGCACCAAAAAAAGTACACGGAATTTGGTATTTTTGTGTAAGTTTATCAATACCATATCTACACCAAATCTTACACAAATTTGGTGTAAAAAGTACACCAAATATTACATCAAATAAATATTTTGTTTTTATTTTATTTTATAGTAAAAAAATTTATTTATTTATATAATTATTTTATTTACGTATATTTTATTACAATTAATGTAATTAACTAAAAATTTACATTAATTAATATTAGATTAATTAATCATTACAGAAATAAATATTACAATTAATATTAGTATATGTTTTGGTTTAAATTATAATTATTTATAGAAAAGTTTAATTAATTATTAAAACCATTGTATATAAATTAATTATATATAAAATTAGGATAAAATTGGAATTTAAATTTGAAGTAGAAGAGAATTGGAGGGCGAGTTGGGGATATTGTATTACACCAAATTTAGTGTGAATATCACTACACTAAATGTATATTTGGTGTAATAGTGTGTGGTTTTAAAGTTTGGTTGGATACTGTAAGAGGCAAAATCTTAAATCTAGTAATTAGGTTTGGGCATTCACTTGTAGGGGTGATCACGGTGCGATTTGGGCGCGTTTTTTCAATATTTTCAAACCGAATTGCTAAGTGCGGTTCGGCCACAAGTTTGATTTCGGTCGCGGTTTTTAGAATAAATTAAACATGCGGTTTTCAACGGTTTCGGGCGGTTTTGCGGTTTTAACGCATAATAAGTGAATATTATATGGAACAATCAAAATGAGCAAAAACAATTTATCAACTCGATAATTAAAAAGTTATGGATATATTGTAATTGCTTAAATTGAATATTATAACAACTTCAATAATATATAATAGTTGAATCCAATAGAAATATGGAGTTTTTGTAATCACCGAAAAAAGTATTTCGTATATTTTGGCCTTAAAAAGCATTTTTAGTGTCTCGCAAGTATCACTTCTACTGCAGTTCTCGCTTATTTAGTCATAATCTAAAAGCTTAATCTAAAAGCGTGGAGAGGGGTGCTTTAGATTTCCGTTTATGCTCCTAGTTTGATTTTTACAAACAAATAAGCACCTCTACAAATTTTTCATCGAACAATCTCAACTTTTGATTTTATTTTCAAACTCTACCAAACTCGATTCTCAACTATTGCTTTGCTACAATAAATCATTTTTTTCTAAAAGCATTTTTGAAACTCTCCCATAGGCCATAACTTCAATATTTCAATCTTCATGTCACAAATTTTTCAACATAAATCTCATTATACAATTTACATCCATAACAAGAAATGAAGGCTTTGGTGTTCAAACTATTGAGTAAATTGACTAATATAGTTATAATACACAAGTGAAAATAATTAAATATGACAATACATATTTATACACAAATATACTATAGATTTAGAGAAATGTAATGATATATAAAAAATACAATATATATATATATGTAGTATTCTACTTGCGGTGCGGTCGGTGCGGTTTGAGACTTCAAATTGTAATTGCACCATCTTATGCGGTGCGGTTTAGATTAAAAATATTAATCGCGGTTTTTCCAATAAATAATAAAATGCGGTGTGGTGCGGTTTGGTTCGGTCGGTTTTTGCGGTTTTCGGTTTTTGTTGATCACCCCTATTCACTTGGACTCTAGCTAGCATAGCAAGTCTGTATCCCTTAAATGCAACCATTTGAATGTTATATGTGTGTCTTAGTAGGTTCCCAAATTATTAATCAAATAAATTAACAACAATACATTCGACTTCTAATTACGGATGTTAGATGGGTGACTGAGTACTTAGGCCGCGATTGGATGCGGATAAAAACTGAAAAATTTTATCTAGACGGACGAGAATTGTTGGAACGTATGCTTGGATATGGAAATTCGTAATTTTTTCCCCTAAAAACACCTTATTCCGCCCCTAAAATTTATGTTGCCCCTACTTTAAGGCTTTTTGGTGACACATGTGTGGAGTTGTCCCATCAAAATCATATCTCTCTTTTATTAACAGCTAATTAATATTATGGGTAAGGATCCAACTAAAAAAATAACTAAATCACAATGAATGAAAAAGTTGGTAGAATAAAACTTTGCGGAAGCAATAATCATACATTAACCCATATAATTTCATTCTTTTGCCATAATCATACACTTATAATGGGCTAATTTACTAAGCTAAAGCTATTTAGAAATCTAATTAACCAAATAATGCAATATATATATATATATATATATATATGAGTACCTCTGTTTTCTCAATTTTATTTATTTTTTATTAAATTTTGAGAAAAAGTAATTTTTAATTGAATTAATTTTCGATTATAATTTTGATTTTAAAAAATTAGTTTAACTAAATTTTTGCTTTACAGATTTGAAAATATATACACCAATTTTCAGATAAGTGTAACTATTTCTTGCCCAAAATTTGATAAAATGCTTCAATTTAGAATGAATTTAAAACACAACTGGATAATAGAAAAACATCAAATGTATTACAATTGGGTAACATAATAAAACCTAAACCACGCTTACTCGATTGATGATTCAGATTCCAATTGTAAGGTAATTGATGTTTTGCTAATCCAGTTTTTTTTTTAAAGTAATTTTAAATTAAAGTATTTTTTTGAATTTTTAGCAAAAATCAGTTACACTTATTCGAAAAATGTTCTATGTATTTTCAAATTTATAAAGTAAAATTCAATTAAATTAATTTTTCTAAATATAACATTATTTCTGAAAATTTATTAAAAAAATAATCTTTAATCGTGAATTTGAAAATAATCTTTAAAATCAAAATTATAACTGAAAATTAATTCAATTAAAAATATGTTTTTTTAAATTTTTCAAAAAAAAAAAGATAAACATAACTTTGTTTTTTCAAATTTTTATAATAAAAAATAAAAATTGACAAAACAGAGGTGTAACCTCTGTTTTCACTTCATATATTAAATTTTTTGTTTTTGGCATTATTTGGTTAATTAGATTTTTAAATAGGTTTAGTTTAATAAATTAGCCCTTATAATGACATTGTATTGAATAATAGGTGTTTCTATAATATTTAAATACAAACATCAAATCCAAACCCAAAAAAATTTCATATCCAAATCACAATTCTCCCTAAAAAAACATCACATCAATGTCATCATTATATATCCATTCACACTCTCAAAATTTTTCAATTATCTCCCTAAATTTTTTTTTCCCACTATTTTCTAGCAAAATGAAAGTACATCCAATCGCGCCCTTAGAATCGGGCCGGATTAAATAGGTCGGCATGCGAGCTAACAATATTGGAATCTAACCCTAACTCTAGCGGTCTTTGGGCTAAACGGCCACTATCGGGCTATAAATCAAAAAATTAAAAACTATATATTTAAATCTAAAATTTTAAACTCGAATATATATAACATTTAAGTTTAACCTTAAACTGTTCGACATAAATAAAATCATACAAAGTTTCTAATTACATTGCATTAACAAACTTATAAAACTAAATATTTTATGATCTAAATTTGAAAATAAAATGATAATACTTAAAGCTACCTAATTTGGCACTTTTTCTATAATTACTCATATGACTATAAGTTAAAATTTTAAAAAATAGATATTTAAATCTAAAATTTTAAACTTGAGCATATATACCATTTAAGTTTAATATTTAAAATTAAACTATTCATTGTAAAAAAAGTTATACATAGTTTATAATTATATTGCATTAACAAGTTTATAAATAAGATTTAGAACCATTTAGAAATATAATTTATATCCTAAATAATCTAATAAAACTACGTGATATTTTTTTATTCAGAATAAAAATCAGAAACTAAATTAAGTAACAATTAAAACAAATAAAAAAGAAGTTTGTCAAGAAATATAACTTGTTTCATAAAGTTAAACTTAAAGATAGAGCGGGCAATGGGTGAGTCGGGCCGACGTGCCTCATGGGCTTTTAATAAATGACCAAACAGATTATATATATATATTTTGTGGTCATGAAAAAGAATTTTTTTAATATCAACTGTCCAAGCTCTCATTGCACAAACTGAAAAGTGGATTTTGCATTTTGGTTTTTGGGAAAAGAGTAATAAGCCATCAGGTATTCAGGTATACGCTCAATTAACTTTTGTTTTTTGTATCGGGCGGAAAAGCCCGAAAATGACGAGCCATTTGGCCCAAGCCCGATCAGCCCGATGTGCCTACTGGGCCGGACCATTTAGGTCCCAATTTTTCGGGCCTTCAAAAAAAGGGCCCAGCCCAGCCCAAAATGCGGACTGGGCCAATTTTGCCGGCTCTACTTAAAGATGAGGGGAGATGTGAATTTAAAAAATAAATTTGCTAGTAATAGGTAATAAAAGTAGATATAAAATATTAGAATTATATTTATTTTTTAAAAAATAAAAATAGCCGGCTAGCGGGCTAGCCCGATTAACCTTCGAGCTAGCCTGATTTAAGCAGACCAATATAATTTGGCCCTAACTCTCTTTTTTTCCGGTTTAAACGGTCCGCGCCAAGAGGCCGCGACCCATTTAACATCTCTACCTCTAATTGTAAAAACTACTAATCCGCTCGTGCGTTGCACGTGTATTATTATTTTAATATTATTAATTTATAATGAAAATAACTATTAACAATGAGTTGGTATTTATTAATTTATTTTAATAATAATATTCATATAAAGTAAATAAAAATAAGGATTTGCACATCAAATTTATATTTTTAATTATAGACCTAAATAGTTAATTGTCTAATTCAACTCGTTTATATTTATCTCTCAATATATGCATATTTCTATATTGATATTATATATGTCACTCTCTTTCTCACACACACTCTACCTCTCCATAAAAAAATTCATATATATATATATATATATATATATATATATCTGTATGACGACCCAACCCTTTTTAATTACTTGAACTTTTTAAATTAATATTCCTGAATAATGTTGCATCAAATATCTAGCTTATATTTTTAAATTTGCGATTTACTCACTTTATACATTTTATATATTATGAGCATTCGGGAATCGATTGCGCCCCTAACTACGGTAATGGATATGAATAGACATCACAATGACATATTATGGATATTATTATAGAGTTTCAGACTTATATTTTAGGATCGAGATTTTTGTACCGATTAAGTGATTTTCGGAGATTTTCACTGGTGTTTTTTTATATTTTGGGAACTCGAGATTAAGATTCTACCTCACATTGTTAGTGATCATCTAATTTATGAAAATCAAGTTTAATTAACTCTCCGGATTTTTAAAGTTTATAGGAGCTTACTTGAGTATTTTTAAAAATATTAACTTTTATTAATATTTTTAAAATAGATATTTTCACCCCCAAGCCTCTTGTTTTTTTATTTATAAAACCCCCCAACACTTACTCTTCTCCCTCACACTCTCATACCTAGAAAAATCACTATTGTTAACTTTCTTCATCTTTTCTTTAATTTTTGTCATTTCTTTAAATTCTTTTAGGAAAATGATCCTATGCAATTACTAACCATAGAAATCAACTTTGATTATGAAAATATAAAAAATTGAACCCCTATTTTTACCCCTTTATTGTCGGCCGTATTGAAGTTTTTGAACAAATGATTTTTGTTTCACTTTGTAGATTATGTTATATCTAACTAGTAGGAGCATGATTATTTGCTTTAATCTTGTTTCGAAAGCGAAAAAAAATACCCCCTTATTTCCTGGAAGTGGATGGCCAAAAGCTAAAAATTTTAGGGTGATGTTTTGTAAATTTAAGCATGATTAATGATAGTTTGGTAGTTTAATGTAATGATTCTAGACTTTATTTTTGATTTTGAGTTTTATATAATTTTTGATGATTTAATCTTGATATTAATGGCTTAAGATGATTATTAGAAGTTGTATAAGTAATTGTTGGTGAAGAACTCATGTTAGTAGATGAACTTGAATAATTTTGGATTTTAGTCTCATTAATTCACCATTTTTAAAATTAGAAGTTTAAAACCTTAAGGATAATTTTTGATGAAAATTTTTAGTTTCTAAAAGTGATCATGAGGATAAAAAGTTGTTAAAATTTAGTGCTTAAGATTAAGGAACTAGAACAATCGATTAGAGCTCAAAAAATGGTGAAATACGACCGGCCGGATTCGACCACCGCCCACCGGAGGTGGCAGCGGCGCCGCCGGTTGAGGGTGGCCGGATGTGGTGGTAGTGGTGATGAATAATGGCTGAATTTAATGATAGGGCGGTAGTGTAGGTGTAGGTGTGTAAGCAAAAGTGACCGATTTGACATAAAACGTGATGTGATGTGATGTGACATGTACTATGACACACAAACTAATGCTACTTTTCGGAAAATTTATGTTAAGTGTTAGGTTAGTAAGTTTGGGTTACGTGACTAAGATATTTTTGGGAGTTTTCGAGATGTTGTGTCATTTTTAAATAAATCGGGAATTTTAGTCGAGATAAGATTTTATAAATTAAGGGTTCGATTAACCAGAAATTTCATCTAAAATGAGTTGTTAGACGATTGATTGATTTAGGTGATTAATTAAGGATTATTGAATTTGTGTTGATTTTGACTTTAAGTTGACTTTGACTTATTGTTGACTTTGACTTCATGTTGACCATGACTTTGACTTTTATTTTTGGTGAACTATCGTTTTTAAAGCTCTACAAAAGGGTACCGAACACCCAGTTATAGGATAATTGACTCTAGGTATGTATTAGACTTTACTTAGCCTAAGAGACTAAGTTACTTAATGATTATTACATTGCTCTATGTCATTAAGTTGAAGAATTTAACTGTGTTATGTGCAGCGCAATTGGATACGGTCTCATTCAAACAAATATATCACTAGCTTTCTGTAAACTTCAAAGGTGGGTAAACTTCTGATTTTGTATGCGTGTTGTATTGTTATATTATATTTGTCAACTTTCTATAATTGCTAAAATGTGCCTACGGGCTATCTACAAGCTGCCAACAGATAGGGATAACCCTTTGGTGTCAGAAAAGGCTGAGAGCCATATATAAGCTGCCAACGGGTGGAGGTGGGGGATGACTCTTCGGTGTCACAAAAGGCCGAGAGCCATATGTATGCTGCCAACTGGTGGGGAAGACTCCTCGATGTCAGAAAATGATTTATTGCATTATGACTGTTTGACCTATATAGTGTAACTAATTACGTTTCCCACTGAGTTTCACAGCTCATGCCCTCAAATGTTTTTACATTTCAGATAATGATGACGAGCCGGGAGCTGAGGCGTAGGAACTGTCTGTGTGGGCGTCGTTCGGTTAATTCCCATTAATTAATTAAAGTACATGTGTTTTGATTAAACAAATTTTAAGGTTGTGTTTGATAAATGGTTTTATCATGATTTTGATGATTTTGATTTTACACCAAAACAATGGTTTTAAAGGTTGTCCAAATACTCCTAAATGATTCAAAATGGTTTTAATATTTTCCGGAGTATTTCTTCAAGTTTTATTTTCGACAAAATTGGACAACACTTTTAATGATTTTCTGTTAATGTATTTTTACACCAAAACAATGTTTTTAAAGGTTGTCCAAATACTCCTAAATGATTTAAAATGATTTTAATATTTTCCGGAGTATTTTCTCAAAGTTTATTTTCGTCTATATTGATAACGCTTTTAATGATTTTACGTTTTTGGGTTTTCACTCTCAAACGATGTTTCTAAATGTTGTCCTAATACTTCCGATCGGTTTAAAATGTTTTTACTAAATTTTCGGAGTATTTCTTGAGTTTTATTTTCGACACAAATTGGACAACATTTTAAATCTCGTGGTCGACCAGGTCTTCTATAGGGCAACCGTGCATCAAGATGTTTTTAGAAACAGAAAATGAGACGGAAGAAAATAACAAGTTCGTGTCGAATGGCCGCTCAAGGCCGATCGTCCGGTCGACGTCGGCCGCCCAGCCGGTCGACCGGCACTGCAAGTGTGTTTCAAACGTAGCGTTTTATCCTTGCAAAATCCATGAGGGGGACCGGTTGGGGTGATGGTCGACTGGTCGAGGTAGACGTCGACCGGCCGCCTGTGTTATTTTGTTGTGTATTCTTTTCAACGTCTAGCGTTTTTCATGCGACGGCCGCCCTATGTATTGACAGCAAAAATATGACCGTTTGACACAGACACATTTCCTTAAATTGTGGGATTGATTTCTAACAGCTATAATCTTGATTTTAATTGCAATTTTTGTAGAAATCAGATTCCAAGAGAGCCTATCAAGTATCAATCATCTCCTATAAATAGAGGAAGAATTGAAGCAACACAACAAGAGAGAAAACTACAACACAACAAGATACACTCAAGAATACACTTGTTCTTACATTATCTTATTTCTTGTTGTAATTTGCCTAGCTATTCACTTTCACATTCTTGAGGTCTAGGCTATTCTTGATTACACTTGCACTCAATTGTATTATTCATTATCGAGTTGTAATCTTGAATTTGTGGTCGTCATTCAAACACAAGATATCATTGTGAGTGTTCTTGTGGTAAGAACACACTTGGGTGAACTAGGTGTTAGGTGTAAGAAGATTGTGGTAATCTTCTTGTTGAGGTGTTGAAGAGTGTGGTGCTCTTCAAGGTGAAGATTGTGGTAATCTTCACAAGGTGCCGTTTGAAGATTGTGGTAATCTTCAAGAAGAGATTGTGGTAATCTCAAAGGTGGTGTTGAAGAAGAGTGTGGTGCTCTTCAAGGTGTTGTAAGTTGAATTTGTATTAATTTTGGTAATTAATAAAATTCTTTTTTTTCGAAATCCATCCGGATATCTTTGGGGTGGTAGAGGATTAGGCCCTAGGTGGGTTGAACCTCTTTAAATCGACGTGTGTTGTTTACATTCCGCACCTTGATTATTTTGTTTGAGCATTCGATTGTAAAAAGAGGGCGAAATCGAAAAGATGGAGATAATCTATTCACCCCCCCTCTAGATTATCGTAGCCGCTTGGACTTACAAGTGGTATCAGAGCCAAACTCTTTGGCAAGCTCGTTTCACATCGCGAGTGAAGAGAAACGATCGTCGGCTACGAACGAAGCTCAACTTTCCGGCACCTCCACCACCAAGCCACCTCGGTTTGATTCCAAAAATTTTATATTTTGGAAAGAAAGAATGGAATGCTACTTACAAGGTTGCGGGTTCGACATTTGGAACACCGTCATTAATGGAGAATCCATTCCGATGAAAGATACACCACACACCTCAAAAGGCTTCAAAAAGCTCAATGATGAAGAGAAGAAAATCATCTCTTTAAATGGTAAAGCTCTTAATATTTTACTTTGTTCACTTACCACTTTGGAATTTGATCATGTTGTAGGTATTCAATCGGCACATGAAGTATGGCAAAATTAGAAGCCATCTATGAAGTATATGCAAATGAAAGGAGCAACTCAAAAGCATCTACTTCACAAATGGATACAACATCAAATCCAACAACATGGGATAAGCCTTCTACAACCTCCCATGATGAACAAGTTGAACAATGCCTCATGGGCATCGAAGAAGAAAACGAGGTAAGTTCTAAACCCTACTTCTTATGACCATGAATTGAAAAATGAATATAGTGATTTACAAAATGATTATGATGAGCTACAAGATGAATTCCAAAACTTACTTGTTAAATACAAAAATTTGAAAAAGGAATTCATTGTTTTGAAAAATGATAAGGATAGTTTATTTACTTCCTATGAATCACTATCATGTGCTCACACCACCACTCTTGACAAGGTTAGAAACCTTGAGAAAGAAAATAGTACTCTTGTTGAGGATATAAATTGCTTGAAAAATGATTTATCTAAATCCAACTTGAGTACCGATAGAATAACCAATATTGTTGATTGTTGTGATAATTGAAACTAGAACTTGATCATAAGCCTAAGGGTGTCAATAACATGAAAAAGAATCAAGTCTCTAAGACGTTGGTCATTATGCTCCTAGAATTATTACATGCTTTTATTGCGGTAAAAAGGGTCATACGGTAAATACTTGTCGTGCTAGAAATAGCTCTAATTATTGTTGGAGACCTAAAAGTCTCAAGACTAATCACAAAGGACCCAAAACACATGAGGGTACCACAAAACAATGTCATATTAGGTACCGCGAAATAATGATCAAGAAAATTCATACCGCAAGAAGACATCAAATGACCGTGTCATTTGATCAAAGAAGGAGAAAACATTTTCAACAAAGCCAATTTCCAAGAAGAGGATACAATCAAAAATGGGAAGAGTACAATCCTTGAAATGGCATAGACATCATCAACAAGATGATTTTCAAAGAAGAAGAGATCATCAACAATGGGAAGGTAACAAACCTTGAAATGGAGCAATCAAAGAAGCCATCATCAACAAAGTGACTTCTCAAGGGGAAGATATCATCAACAATGGGAACGACACAACCCATGGAAACGGCGTAATTGGTAAACCGTATCTCCCCATTTAAAATATGCATTTTATCTAGTTAGTATGCATGTTTTTATTTGTGCCTATATTGCAAATGAGTTTTCTTGTATTTAAATTTTAAATTAAGGTCTTCAAAACTTATTTGTATTTTTAAAATTTTTGAAAAAGAAGACCTTATATGATATTTTTAAAACTCTTGTGCATTTTTGTAGACTAAAGTGTATGATCATCTCTTATGGATTTTTATGGCATGAGCTTACTTGTGATATCTCTTAGCCTACACTTCTATCCTTATGATTTGTGCTAGATTTGTTTTAAGAATTGTGTAGGATCTACATATTTTCACAAATGGCCATTTTCATCATTATTTGTCAAGAAAAGGCATAAATTATCGAGGTACGTTTACTTTGTGTATTGCCATATGCCTATGTGCTTGTTTTTCATAGTGTTTCATACAAGTGCCATTAAGAGGATTTTTAGATTTTTTGAAAGGCACTATTCGATATTTGATTGCACATATTTGCTTTGTCAACTCTTGTTCAAATACTTCTTTTAAATAAGGTCTCAACTATATGATATCGGATTTGCAAATTTCAAAAGAGACCTTTTATAGCTTTCTTAAGCTTATTTGAACTTGCATGATTTATTAGACTCTTGATGATATTCTAAAAGCATAGTATGTGTTTCTTGCTTCATGGTCTCTATATATAGTGTCTATTTCTACTATGCAAGATATTTTTGTGATTGAGGCATGTTTTTACACTTGGGCTATTTTTTCTTGCTTATATAAGCGATGCCATTAATGAGTTTGTTAAGTTGTGTAGATGAGAAATGAAGTACTCCAAATATTTGGATGTAAATGTTCTATTATGAACACCTTAGATCAATGGATACCCTATGATGATAGTGATGAAGAAGATAAAAAGGGTATTCCGAACAAACTCGATGAACAAGGCAACATTGGTCGAACTAAGGCGAGGTTAGTAGCTTGAAGGTATTTTCAAGAAGAAGGTAATCGATTTTGATGTAACATTTGCACTCATAGCACATTTTGTAGCTATTTGCATTTTACTTGCCCATTCTTGTTTTAAGAAAATTTCAAGCTTTACCAAATGGATGTTAAATCCAAATTTCTAAATGGTTTTATTCAAGAAGAAGTCTATGTAAAACAACCTCAGGGGTTTAAAATTTTTCCAGGCCAAATGATTGTTTTTAAGGCCTTGTATGGTTTAAAACAAGTACCCCGTGTATGGTATGATAGACTTAGCTATTTTTGCTAAATGATTTTACAAAAGGTAAAGTTGATACTACTCTCTTTGTTTGTGAAAAAGGGCAATATTGTTTAAACTTGTGCATATTTATGAGAATATTTTTGGAGCTACTAATGAATATTTGTGCAAGATATGGTTCTCTAAGTTGATGCAAGGTGTACTTGAAATGAGCATGATTTCTTGCTTGGACTTCAAATCATTCAATGCCAAGTAGATGGTTACATTTCAAAAGAACTCTTGAAGGAGTTAGGCATTGAAGAAGGAAGAATCATTCCAACCTCTATGGCTATCAATGAAGAGATTGACAAAGGTTGAGAAAGGCATGTCGGTTGACAAACAAATTCGAGGTATGTCTTCTTGTATTATTCCTATAGACTCGACATTCCATATACCTTATGTCTATATGCTCGACTTCAAAACTATCCCAACGAATCTCATTAAAGTGCCATTAAAAGAAATTTTCAAATATTTGAAAGGCACTTCTTCTTATGACTTGTTGTATCCAAAGATTTAAAACGTTCTTATTTTTTTCGGGATAACAAGTTTGGTATCTATTATGCGGTTATTCAGTATTCAAAATTTGGTTCGTCATAATCAAACTAAACATATTGAGATTCGATATATTTTTAAGGGATTGTGATTTTTAACAAAAACTTGAGATGTATTTAATTCCGTCTCAAGGATAACTCGCGGACTTTTTGATCGTTAACCGCCGAGTATTTTACCTCATTTCGAGCTTGATTATGACATAATGTATATTGAATGAGGTCTACGTTTGCATTTTGCACGCTTTAAAAAAACTTAGGGGCTTAAAAATCGGATTTTTGGATCAAATTTGGATTTTCAAAACAGAAAAGAACCATCGGGATTGGGGCAAGGCCGACCGGTCGCCTGCCGCCGACCGGCCGCCCATGCCCTGGACCGGGTCGCCCTGGATGATTTTTGGCTAAAAATAGTTCTGTTTCCGGACTTCGCCATTTTGGCTTATTTTGTCCATTTTTCGTCCCTTCGCTGAATTGCACACAAATTTCACTCAAAATTTGTCTTATTGCATACATTTTATATTTTGGGGATTATCTAGCTCGGTTATCATCATCATTGCTCGACTTTACCAATTGAATGGTAAGAATTTCACTATCGTTAGCTCAATTGGGTTGAACCTTGAGTTTGTGGCTTATATGTATTTTTCTTGATGCAATTCATATATATTTGTGATGAGCTTATTGATTGTTGATGAATGATATATGTTATATTGCATTTGGTGATGAAAACTTGGCTTGATTTCATTTACAAGGGCTATATATATCTCTTTCAATTTTTTACGCCCGCCAAGTGTTCGATAAAACGTTTCAATGAAAAATTCATCACCTACATGATTCTCTCGTTTTCAAAAGGCTTATATATTTATGGAGATCATGTTTTGCTTATCAAATAAGTTTTCATAAACCTCTACAAGTCGTATGATTCGACTTTTTCCTCCTATTTGGTCTATAAGCTTCAATGTTCTAATAGCTCGATACATCGGTTTAGTTGCGCACTTTGATATGAATATATGATGTATTTATCTTGCTAACATTCTTTTTGATGATTCCAAAGGGGGAGAAATAGGTTATAAGCTCTTTAGCTCAAAGAAGCTAAGAAAAGCTCAACGAAAAGAAGCTATAAGTTGCGGCTATTGAAAGTCATGTTGTGGCTATTGAAAGTCATAAGTTGATCATATTTTGTCCACTCTTGGTATATTGTGGTTGTATATGTTTCTTAGTCCATTTGTTGTAGTATGGACCTATATATGTTTCTAATGATGTCTCTTTGTGAGGGGAGCTTTTAAGTTTTGATACTTAAGCTCAATATTGAAAAGCTAAGCCTTTAGCTTTTGATTTAGTTGCTTCTTTATAACTCTTGTTGTGCATGTTGATAGGGGGAGCATTTGTAATATGTATTTGAATATCTCTACTCCCATCCTTGCGTTTTTATTGCATGGAATTTTGTCGCTCACAACGGATAGTTCTCTTTAACCGGTAAAATTATTTTGTTTTCAAAATCGACCTCGTTAAAATTGTTTTGGTTTGTAATCATCAAAAAGGGGGAGATTGTTTGATAAATGGTTTTATCATGATTTTGATGATTTTGATTTTACACCAAAACAATGGTTTTAAAGGTTGTCCAAATACTCCTAAATGATTCAAAATGGTTTTAATATTTTCCGGAGTATTTCTTCAAGTTTTATTTTCGACAAAATTGGACAACACTTTTAATGATTTTCTGTTAATGTATTTTTACACCAAAACAATGTTTTTAAAGGTTGTCCAAATACTCCTAAATGATTTAAAATGATTTTAATATTTTCCGGAGTATTTTCTCAAAGTTTATTTTCGTCTATATTGATAACGCTTTTAATGATTTTACGTTTTTGGGTTTTCACTCTCAAACGATGTTTCTAAATGTTGTCCTAATACTTCCGATCGGTTTAAAATGTTTTTACTAAATTTTCGGAGTATTTCTTGAGTTTTATTTTCGACACAAATTGGACAACATTTTCGTCTCGTGGTCGACCTGGCCGCCCCTATAGGGCAACCCGTGACCAAGATGTTTTTAGAAACAAAAATGAGACGGAAGAAAATAACAAGCGGTCGGTCGACGGCCGCATCGGCGCCGCGTCGGCCGGTCGGTCGACCCCGGTCGGCCGCCAATGTCGGTGCACTGCAAGTGTGTTTCAAAGCGAGCGTTTTATCCTTGCAAAATCCATGAGGGGGACCGGTTGGGGTGATGGTCGACGGTCGAGGTAGACGCGTCGACCGGTCGCCTGCGTGTTATTTTCTTTGTGTATTCTTTTCAACGTCTATTTCGCATGCGACCGGTCGCCTATGTATTGACAAAGACAAAAATATGACCGTTTGACAAAGCAGACACATTTCCTTAAATTGTGGGATTGATTTCTAACAGACTATAATCTTGATTTTAATTGCAATTTTTGTAGAAATCAGATTCCAAGAGGAGCCTATCAAGTATCAATCATCTCCTATAAATAGAGGAAGAATTGAAGCAACACAACAAGAGAGAAAACTACAACACAACAAGATACACTCAAGAATACACTTGTTCTTACATTGTCTTATTTCTTGTTGTAATTTGCCTAGCTATTCACTTTCACATTCTTGAGGTCTAGGCTATTCTTGATTACACTTGCACTCAATTGTATTATTCATTATCGAGTTGTAATCTTGAATTTGTGGTCGTCATTCAAACACAAGATATCATTGTGAGTGTTCTTGTGGTAAGAACACACTTGGGTGAACTAGGTGTTAGGTGTAAGAAGATTGTGGTAATCTTCTTGTTGAGGTGTTGAAGAGTGTGGTGCTCTTCAAGGTGAAGATTGTGGTAATCTTCACAAGGTGCCGTTTGAAGATTGTGGTAATCTTCAAGAAGAGATTGTGGTAATCTCAAAGGTGGTGTTGAAGAAGAGTGTGGTGCTCTTCAAGGTGTTGTAAGTTGAATTTGTATTAATTTTGGTAATTAATAAAATTCTTTTTCTTTTCAAATCCATCCCCGGATATCTTTGGGGTGGTAGAGGATTAGGCCCTAGGTGGGTTGAACCTCTTTAAATCGACGTGTGTTGTTTACATTCCGCACCTTGATTATTTTGTTTGAGCATTCGATTGTAAAAAGAGGCGAAATCGAAAAGATGGAGATAATCTATTCACCCCTCTAGATTATCGTAGCGCTTGACTTACTGAGTTGATGTAATATGAATTTTAATAATGCGTAACTCTTATCAAACCTTATTCGCTTTTGATAACTTTCAAGTTTATTTAAGAACTTTTTAAGCCCACATTTTAGTAATTAACATTTTAGTAATTAAACTATTCTTATCAAACCTTATTCGCTGGCGCACGGCCCGTGCGTTTGTGCGGAAAACAGAGTTTGATAGATTCTAATTAAGTTTTGACCCAAACGGAGTATAAATAGAGACGAGGCGGCCACAAACGAGACACCGATTTTTGCCCTAGAAAGCGAGAGAAAAGAGCAACCTTCTACCGGAGGATTCGAGAGATTGATCGAGATTGCAACCACACGTTTGAGGATTGAAGATAGATTGAGAGATCATCGACATCCCCGAGTTTGCTCATTCCATAGTATTGTTTATTTTCTATTAGTTAGATATGAACTTGAATAATTTGTCTATGAATTATTTATTTCCCATGTCCGGCTAAACATCTTGTGATTCCGGGGTTTGGGATTAGGTTAATGGATATTTTTGTTTGATGTTTAATTGCAATTGAAGTTATTATTTTCCAACCCTATTTGAGTACTCTATTTTAATTCTTGTTTTATCAAAAGGCCTTTGTTTTAACTTGTTTGATGTAATTAAACTATTCTTATCAACCCTGGAATGCCATTCATCTCCTTGATCTTTCATCAACTTTTATTCTGTCTTTTTATGATAAATTCTTGTCCCCGCTTTTACAAAACCAATCACCCAATTTCGAACATCTAGATAAAAATAAGACTATTACAATCTCAATACTTAATACAATAATTTATTAGTCTCTGTTGATTCGATCTTGCTAACCCTATTCTATAAACTACACCGTACACTTGCAAAGTGAAGCTAAAAATAAGGCGAACAAGTTTTTGGCGCCGTTCTTGAGACTAATTAAATTTTTAGTACTAATATTGCGATAAATATAATTATTTTTAATTTAGACATTTTCTTTCTTTTTTATTTGTTGTGTAATTTTACTCCTCTTTGTGTTTGACTTGTTTTCTTTAGTTGGTTCAGGTAGTGCATGAACACTCGCTCAAGCAAGAAAAATTAGCACCGTTCATACGGAGGTTGAGGCTTTTGCTAGGCGAATTAGTGCGGCTACTAAACGGGCGAAAGACGGCAAGATCAGGCTATGGAGGACGTGTAAGATAACAACAGAGGCAATAATAGAGTCGACAACGGAGGTAACAATAGGGCCAACAGTGGTCGTTAATGAGTTACGATGCGGATGTTCGGCGATACCAAAGCAAGCAATTCGCGATTACTTTCGCCACGACAAATCAAAACTATGGTGGAATTGCCAATGTCCCAATTAATGCGAATAATTTTTAGTCAAGCCAAAGATCGATCTCGATAGTGCGGCCAGAGAATCGGATTTGGGGTTTTCCGTATGAGGATCCCAATTCTCATCTTGCGAACTTCATGCGATTTGCAACACAATCAAGATGAATGAGGTGACTTGATGATGCTATACGTTCTCTTTAAGGGATAAGGCTAGAAATCGGCTAGGCACTCTAACTCGGGAGTGTGAATACTTGGGACAAGCCGAGTCGAAATTATTGTTTAAATATTTCCCAACAAGTAAGACACTACAACTCAAAAAGTGAGATCACGCATTCAGATTAGTTTGATTTTGAGCCTTTGTATGAGGCCGGGAGAGATTCCGTGACTTATTGAGGGGTGCCCGCAACACGGATTTCCGGAGGATCGAGCTTTGCTTTTTTTACAACGAGTTGATGGGGAGACTAGGTTGTTTGTGGATCTTTGCAGCAGGAGGTGCTTTATCTTGGCTAAATTTCCACAAGATGCATTCAACTTGTTGGAAGAGATGGCAATTAATAGCTATCGGTGGCCCTCCGAGAGGACTAATGTGAAAAGGGTAGCGGAAGTCACCGATTCGGACCCAATTAAGGCATTGACAACTTAGATGATTGCGTTGACCAATCGGTTGAGTGTATTGACGAAGGGGACCGATGGAAACGGGTGTAAGTAATGGGGAGTTCCTCCGGATCCCATGGAGGAAGCAAATTATGTCAATAATCGGAATTTCAACAATTACGGAACAATCGGACTCTACTCATTACCACCCAGGTTTGAGGAATCATGAAAACTTCTCCTACGCAAATATAAAGAATGTGATGCAACCACCACCGGGTTTAATGTGACAAATGGTGTCATTAATCGAGGCTAAGCCATCTATGGAGGACATCTTCACTCATTTATGAATGAGATGAGAAACCGATTCAATAAGGATGAGGCGGCGGGTAAAATTGAAAATCATGTCACGCAATTGGCCAACACAATGGGGTCCCAAATGAAAAATCTTGAAACCCAAATTGGCCAATTAGCTACGATTGTTGGTGGGTAGCATCGAAAGACCAATTTCGAGCAACACCGAGGTTAATCCAAAGGAGCGTGTAAAGCCATTCGTCGAATAGTGGAATGGAATACGAGGGGCCGAAAATACCTGAAAATACTAAACAGACGCAGGGAGCACGACCGTGTGCCACCACACGGCCAGGTCGTGCGTCCATAGGGACAACGGCTGTTGTTCGGGAGATGCGGAAACTGAAGCAAATGGTGATGTTGAGGCCGAAGAAGGAGTTGAGGACCATATTGCTGAACAAAAAGGGGCTGAGAAGCTTAAATCTTCCCCTAACCCCGATTTTTCTAAACTTACTACTCCCATTCCTTTTCCCCAACGGTTCAAAAGAAAAAGTTAGATTCGCAATTTGCAAAATTCTTGGATATATTTAAGAAACTGCATATTAACATACCTTTTGCAGATGCATTGGAGCAGATGCCCAATTACGCTAAATTCTTAAAGGATGTTATGTCAAAGAAGAGAAAGATGACTGGTTTCGAGACAGTCAATCTGACCGAGGAGTGCAGTGCAATAATCCAGAGGAAACTACCACAGAAACTGAAAGATCCGGGGAGTTTCACTATCCCTTGTGCTATTGGTGATGTTTTCTTTAATAAAGCACTTTGTGATTTAGGAGCAAGTATTAACTTGATGCCCTTGTCCATTTTCAGGCAACTTGGATTGGGAGAGGTGAAGCCGTCTACGGTCACCACGACAACTTGCGGATCAATCACTCACTTATCGAAGGGAATCATCAAGGATATGCTTGTCAAAGTCGATAAATTCATATTCCCTGTGGATTTTTTGGTCTTTGGATATGGAGGAGGAGAGACGTCCCTTTGATACTTGGGCGTCCATTCTCGGCTACCGAGAAGGCCTTGATAGATGTGCAAAAGGGAGAACTCACATTACATGTTAATGATGAGCATGTTTTATTTTCTACCTATAAGGCACTTCAATTTCATAATGGTGTTGAGAGTCGTAGTTTCATAGACGTAGTTGAGTCTTGCATTGATGAATACATAGATCATACATTGTCTAAGGATGATTTAGAGTTTGGTTTGACACATTCGTGTTCGACGTCAAGTATGATGCTTGTTTTCGATAATCAAGACATGTATGATCGTGTTTGTGCTTAAGATAATATGTAGGAGCTACCAAGAAGCGCGAGAGGCGCACACACGAAGAAAAACGTGCGGGAGTCGGTTATGCGGGCGCATGACCCGTGTTGAGCACGCCCGGTCGTGCGCATGGCCAAGCAATGCACGAAAAACCTAAAGACCGCCGCGACCCGTGCGCCCGAGCACGCAGAGCAAGTCATGCGTGAGGCGAAGAGAAGGACACAACCATCAAGGAACGCACAACCCGTGCGCCGAGCACGGGCAGCCCGTGCGTGAACTGTGTAGTCCCAAGGGGTGTGAGTGTAAGGTTTAGAAGGGGGTTGAATAAACCTTACCAACTTTTCGATTTAGTCCTTTTTAAAGTTTAGAGTTGATACTACACAATGTGTCCTTGGTGGATAGCTAATTTAGTTAATCAGTAGAGTTAGTCACTCAATGACTGACCGAGTTGTTGATAGAATAACTCATTTGTTAAGATGAATTAGCTCAATCGCAGTTTGTTTTATTGAGGAAGACTTTACACCCTTAAAATTGATTTAGTAAAGATTTAATACTTGGTTTTAGTACTTAGGGATTATCAAGTGGATAGCAAATTTATCAGAGAGTTAAACAAATAAGATGCAGGAATTAAAGTCTTTGAAATGTAAATGACACGATAAGATTTTATAGAGGTTCGAAGATGGGGTAATTCTTCTACTCCTCTCTTCTCCAACTCCTGGAGGAATCCACTAAGTATTGATCAATATACAAAGTGGTAAGTCCGGATACAAGTCTTGATCACACACGGTGACTTGATCCTTTGGGACTCGATCCGGAGATGCCTTGGTCACGCACCGCTTCTCGTACGACTCGGCTTCTTCACAGGGGCACCGCTTTACTACTGACTCACTTGCTCAAGCTCTTTGGATTTGATCATGAAGCCCTCCAAAACTCGAGAGTCGAGACCGGTTCGACCTTGAACCTTCCTACAATCCTCCGGAATGTAGACCCCTTTTCTCCAAAAGTTTCCTCTTCAAGCGATTGAAGTTATCTTTCCTTCACAGTGAGTGTTGGATTGATTTTCTTCGTAGTGTAGGCTTGAGAATTAATCTTGAATGATCTTTGAGAATATTTCGACACAGTTCAAATGTTAGCTTGAATGTTCGTGGTTCTGTAATCAAGGTCCCCCTATTCTCGGAGTCATTCCTCGGCCTTTTAGAGTGATCTTTCAAAAATCGCCCGTTGAAGAGATAGCTTATTTTTGAAAGTCACATATGGTCGTTGGCTTGTCTTGTTGCGATCCTTGGAATCGCCACTTCCTCGTATGAATTGTTCTTGACTTTTGAGTTCGACACGGTGTAGTGCTTCCCATTGGTTCATTCCCTTGCACGCTCGGGACTGAGCACTTCGAGAAAGGTAGCATGGAGGTATTACTTGTTTAAGTAATTCTCTTGATTTACGGCAACGGATCTCTTTCGATTATCTCGACTTGACCGCATTTCCTTGCTTTCCCCAGGTGACTTAGAGTCGACTTTCAATCGTTGGATGACTCTTCTATCACTTCGACTTGAGACTTGGCTATCTTGAGTTGATTTGACGATACTTTACTCAACTCGCAACTCACCGCACCTTTCGAGTTCCCGTCTTCTCTTCTTTGCCATACTCACTTTGTCTCGTAGCGGAGTCTTCCTTCTAGTATCGATTTGTCTTCTTGCATGTTTAGGCATTGGTGACTTAACTCACTTGACCAGCCCTATTTGTTACAATGCGTTTACAACAAAAATGGGGTGCCAACTTCCTAGTTTAAGTTTTACATGGCATTCAAAGAAAATCTAAACAATAAATTTCCCAATAATTTCCCCTTTTTGATGATGCCAAAACTTAAAACATTCAAAATGTAAATAGCATAGATACATACAGATAGTGTATTTACGAGAGAATGTATGCGTAGAATCAATCCTTTTATTGATCATAGCATTCTTGTCCTTTACACAAATTTACAAGGTGTATCGAGCAAACATCTATATCTACGCAAAAATAGAGAATTTACAAATTTATTACGTAGACTTACATAGTATGTATTTACATAGTAAAATACATGAAGGGGTGGACAAGAACACTTCATCTCCTTTTCGCTTCCTCCTTCTTTCATCTTCTTGATTCTGTCATCTTCGGTCTTCTTTCTTTTTCTCATCTTCACCGCCTTCTTCTTTCTTTTCATATGCCTTCCGGCAACTTCATCTCTTCTTAGTCTCTCTTGTCTCTCCTCCCAAAGCTGAGTTTGTCTTTTATTTTTCTTCGATTCTTTTCACGTACTCGGCATTGTTTTTAGCCACTTGCGATTGGCTACTTGGTCAAGACAGCCCAAGAGATCCCTCCTTTCTTGATCGGATCTATGTACTCAATGTTTTTAGGCGAGAGGCCCAGTCCGAAACCTCTTCCTCCACCATGTTTCTTTCTCTATCTCTTCCTCCTCGGGCGTGTATCAGACTGGGGTCTTCTTCTTCCTGGTGAGTGACTAGCGGAGTGACCAGCAGAGGATCGCGTGAGTCTGTCTGCTGTCGCCTTCTTCACATAACGTGAGACCCTTTTCCCAACAAGTCCAGTGCTTCGAGCCATGGACATGTTTGCAAAATCTCCTTCGAGATGCGGCGTTTTAAATTCATCAACCGATCTTGGCTCGATTCGGCATACGAGATGGCATAAGTGTCTCTGCTCTCTTTGGAATGCCTCCATGTTGTTTCAAGATATTCATAACTCGGGCATTCATCCTTCCTCCACTTCCTCCATCCCTGGTTCAACTGTCTTTCTCTTTTCGGCCATAGATACAAAGCAGAGTGTTGGAGTGGCAGAGTCTGGGAGTTTCGATAATATCGGCTATGACAAGACCTTGTTGGGGGTTTGTGCAACCATTAGGGTGACATCTCCCGATCCTTCCCCCTCAATGACTTTTCTTTTCTTTGCTCTTGAGACCTCCTCTGCTTTGTCTTTCCCTTTACAATCGCTTCCTCTTTTCTCGGGTCGATTTTTTTGACTTTTAGGTATTCCTCTTCCCCTTTTTGGCATCATCAAAGGAGAGAGGAACCCTGGACACATACTAGCAAGCGGAAGTTGAGTGGCGATAGCCGAGTTCTCGCTCGAGTCTGCGGAGTATCTTTGCCGCACGAAACTCTTTAACGAGTAGCGTTGATTTGACTTTAAGCAACTTCATCTCGGCCATGAGAAGGTGAATTTTCGATCCATGTTTTCTTCCATACGCAGGATCTCATTCTTATTTTGCTCACGCAGCAGCTTTATCTCAAAGTGTGAGATTCATGCATGTGCTCTATGTGTTCTCTCGGCTTTGTCTTTGCATCAAGCATTCTCACCATGAGACCAACAACTTGTTGAACAATGTTCTCAAATATCTAGCTTGTTCCACACGCATTGTTTCTTCTTTGTTGCCACCACTCCCCGATTCGACTATTATGCCTCTTAAGTCGCAGATAAGGTTGGCATCTCTGTTATCCGATCTCATGTCCATCGAGGCCTGGTGCCTCTCCATCCGTTCAATTTCAAGCAAATAATGCTTTGAACACCTCCCGAACTTCAATCGTTCCCTCTGTGGTAGCCGATGGCCAAGCAACGTCAAAATCATAGTCATTTGGAATAATGGTATACGATGGAATGACGGGATGCAGTACGGAAGCGCGCAAGATCTCTTTCGACTCTTCGGGAGGTCGGGTACCTCCAGAGAGAATGGAAATGATTCTACGAAGGAATCATCACGGGCCACTTGGATTTGTTCAATGATGAGTGGTGCGCGTGAAGTTCTTGTGGAGTCGAACCTGGTGCGGCTTGGGAGCTGCGCGGTGGACTCTGTTTCCGGGTCCATTGTGAAGTTGACCCTTGCTTGAGCCTCGGTGTCTCAGCCTTCGGCCTTCGGTCTCGAGATGGTTTTTCCAATTGAGTTGGTGGTCCTCGGCCTTATCGAGCGTCATCGGACGATGATGAGATTTCCATGGGTGGCTCATCATCAAAATTGAAAGTTTGACGAGTAGTCTTGAGGTCGACTTGCTCGTGGTTGGAACATCCTTAGTGAGTCTTTTGGATCGGTCATAGGGGATGACTCGGCTTCATCGTCTTCTTTCGATCCCGGAAAGGTTACATCGAGAATTGTCTGGGAATCGTGAAGCGCGCTTATCTCCTTTTCGGATGGATCAATGATAGCATGAGGGATGTTCATCCAGACTTGACTTTTTTACCCGGGAAGTCTCAACCTCCCGTTGGCCTTCATTACCTCATGCAAGTCTCAAGCTGCGGCGAGGCTTGGACATCCCTTTCGCGGTGTCACTGTCTTAGGGTCTTCTGCGGTGGCATCCATTGGAGTCTCAACTCCATGGATTGCACTTTCGTCGCCCAGTGTTAACTCCCGGGATGTTCCTTCCTCGTGCCTCGACCGCATCAGCGGCGTCATTAGCCTTCGTAGCGGTTGGCACCTCGGTGAGATAGTCTCAAGCCTCCGAGCTTCGTTGATGACAACTCGCTGCGTACTTTGTGTTTGTTCCTTCTCCACTTCGCCTCCTAGATTGTTGTGGAGTCATCTGCAGCATCCTCCGACCTTGCTGCGGTGGAGGGTTTCCCCCTGGTGGATCACCGGTGAGTGACTTGGAATGGGGTCACTCGTCTCCAAACTCCCGGCTGTTTGTCTTGAGTTTTTAGCCGTTGGGGCGGTGGTAAGACACCTTCATTCGGGGTTGGCTCGATGGGGTCCCCATTAACCTGTTTCATCGCCATTTCCTTAGTTCCTTCTTCCGAGTGAGTTTGGGAAGTGGTGGCAAGAACAACTTGATGGCAATATTCTCGCACCACTCCCATTGTGTCTATCTCCATTTGTGTTTTGGAGGACTCTCCGGTCCCTCCATCATTCTTTGTTCATGAAGGACTGCGGATTCGTGCATTGCTTGCGCATTTGCAACTCTTCTATGGCAACAACAGGTCCGGATCCTCATCGCTCTCGATAGGACGTCAAGGAGAGGATGTGTATGTTCGGGTGCTTAGGTGATAGGGCATATGCTGGCGCCTTCTCACGTGCCTCGGCTTCCTCTACCTGTCTCTCCTTCTCCTTGTCCTTGAAGATCCGAAAGATATCCGTGCATTTTTCTTCATCCAGTGCTTGGACCACAAGTGGTCACTCCAAGAAAATTCATCGTTTCTTCTTCTTCGATAAACTCGATCGTTGGAACTGTTCCTGGATCGACTTAACTTCCACTTCCTCCACTCGCAGACGATTTTGGATGTCCGGATAAGGTGGGGATAGGATCATCACATCATCATCTCTATCGCTTCTTCTTGCTATCCCTCATTCTCGGGGATAGAAGGTAGCAAGCTTTGGTGCTCCATTCTCATTGCACCATTTGCGGGGAGGGGATACGATCCTGTCAACAAAGCGAGTTGGATTTCTCGATTTTCTTGTGTCTTGTTTGAACTACAATCGGGTCTTGATTTGCCTCATTGACGCTTCAAACAGATTTGCATTTGTTTCATCAATAATTTCTGGAGACTCTACTTCTCCAAAGAGTCTCGGTATATGTTTCAAGTGAGTGGTGACTCACCGGTTTCTCAAGTTCTAACGCTTGAAGATTCTTCTTCTCCTAGTTTGTACTAGAGGGATTTCGGTTCGGGAGAGAGTTTCTTCTAAGTCTTGGGGGCGGGGGGTCTTTGTTGTTTTCTTCGAGGAGCCGCCGTCTTGGCTTATCGGTTCTCCTCGTTTTGATGGCCGGAGAAGGTATTTGAGATTCCTTCTCTCAGCCGCTCGCTGCTTTGAGGCGGGAGACACGGTCTGCGGGGCGGAGTGACTCTGCGGGGCGGGGAGCAGATTTGGTTTTCTTTCTTTGCGCAGGGGCAACAGATTCTCTTAGCAAAATTGCAGGGGCATCTTTCTTCTTTGGTGGAGAGGAAACAGTTGTATCTTCAGGGTCAGTTGATTCCCCCTCACTTGTATCAGCTCTCTTGGCGTAGGCTCTCTTTTGTGCGCCAGAGAGGTTTGATCTGAACATCCTCTTGTTTACATGGAACGCCTTTCCATGTCGAAGAGGGACTCCTTTCACCTCCATCAGTCGGCCAATCACCAGGCCGTATCCCAGAGATCCTCCAAATGCTCCATTCTCCTTGAAGGATTTGTTTCCTACGATGCAGCGATCTGCTCAGACAAACTCAGCCCAGTTTACTTGCTTTTCTTCAATGATCGCAGCCATGACGATCAATTTTGCTTTGGATAGTTGGTCAAAGCTGCCAAATTTGATGTCTATGCATTTGGCAACTATGTCCAACAGTTTGTGGTAGTCCTCCTTCAAAGAACCTCTTGTTGTTGTGTAGACTATCTTATCAAGATAGTCGGTCTTGGCTACTTCCTTCCAAGAAGCGACCAAGTCCACATCAGCTTCATTGATTTCGGTGCTCCTTCCACGTGTAATGAGCGGTGTTACGCCAAATCTTTGGCGGAGATGATGAACTCCTTCTCGTGAGCGGATGATTTGATCCCCTCATCGTGAATTTCAGCGTTCACGTAGAACCGAGCAACCTCTTCCACATAGGTCATCGGGAGCTCCATCGCCGAAATGGTTTTAGCTTGGACTTTTCGATCTTCTCAAAGAATCTTCTTTATGAGGGCATCATCGGACCCCTGTTTGACCATTCCTCGAAATCCACAAGAGACCCAGTGTGGATTTGCTTCCCTAGTTTGACGAAATCATAAGTCGATGCCATTTTTCAGTATTTCACGGAAAGAAACTTAGAAGTTGATTTGAATATTGATAGGGTTTTGAGAGAGTTTTGCCTTGGCTTCTGAGATAGAAATGAACAGTTTTGGTAATATGTGAGAGAAAAGGACGAAAATGGTTTAAGTATGGTTTACGAAAGGGCGTGCGGGTGGTTTTGAAATGTGATCGAAATCAACGGCTTAGATTTTGCACGCCGATTAGCATTTAATGTCTCGAATTTAATGCGGCAAAGCATTTATATCCAATCATAAGCTTGGTGTGCAGCTTTTGCTGTACACATCATCATTGTGCTGACGTCATTCTTAAAAACATTCCCGCTTAGTAAAACGATGCGTTTTTGTCACTTTGTTCATAAATGACTCAGCTTATCCCTTAGCTGATTTAACTCTTCTTGTCACAGTTCTCATAGGGACTCAGCTGTCAGCTAATTCGGTATAGATGTCTTTCCGATACGACTGATTCATTTAGCTAATTTTGAGAATTCAGCTCTTTTTCCCTTTTTGTGTTTCATTTCCTTTCTTTGAGTCTTCTGAGTGTTAGCTCAGCTCAATTAGCCCTAACTCATGCTTGAGTTCTTCAAATCTTGACTCACATAATGGTTTTGTGAATATGTCGCCTGCTTGTTTATCGTTGAAATATATTCCAAGGTGATGTCTTTCTTTTCAACATGATCTCTTATGAAGTGATATCTGACATCGATATGCTTTGTTCTTGAGTGCAACACATGATTTTGAGTGATTGCAATTGCACTTGTGTTATCACACATGATTGGAATTTCCTTTTCTTCAATTTCATAGTCTCTCATTTCTTTGTCTCATCCATAGGATTTGGCAACAACATTTGCCGCATGCCTATGTATTCCGTCTTTTGTAGAGGTGGCTATTGAATTTTGCTTTTTGCTAAACCAGAAATTAGCTTTGTTTCAAGCATTTGACATGTACCGAGGTGCTCTTCTGTCAACTCTACATCCAAAGATAGTGAGTCCGAATAGCCAATTAACTTGAATCCACCTTCTTTTGGATACCATAAGCCAACTTCTTAGCTTCCTTTCGGATATCTCAAGATCCTCTTAGTCTTGATCATATGGCTCTCTTTTTGGAGCAGATTGAAATCTTGCACATACACCTACAACAAAGGTGATGTCCGCCCGCTTCTTTGTGAGATAAAGTAATGATCCAATAAGTGCTCAGTATCTTGTTTGATCTACAGGCTTGCCATCTGCATCCATGTCCATTTTGTGATGTATTCATTGGTATTTTCGAGAAGACTTCTCTTCCATACCAAATTTCTTCATTAAATCTCTGGTGTATTTTATTTGACTTATGAAGGTTCCATCCTTCATTGTTTCACTTGGAGTCCAAGGAAGAATGTCGACTCTCCCATCATGCTCATTTCGAATTTGCTTTGCATGAGGTTTGAAAATTTTTCACGCTTCTTTGTTTATGGATCCAAAAAGGATGTCATCCACATATATTTGAACAAGCAAAGTATGCTCTTCTTGTCTTGAATTCGAAGTGTTCTATCTACTTTTCCTTTTGTGAATCCATTCTCGATTTAGGAATTGTGACAAGGTATCATACCATGCTCGGGTGCCTGTTTCAATCCATACATAGCTTTCTTGAGTTTGTATACCTTATCTCCAAGAGTCTTCTCGCTCAAATCCTCGGAGGTTGTTCAACATACACTTCTTCTTCCAATAAACCATTTAGGAATGAACTTTTTACATCCATCGATATACAATAAAATTCTTGTGAGTGCATAGGCAAGAAACATCCTAATAGCTTCCAATCTTGCTACGAGGGGCAAATGTTTCATCAAAATCTATCCCTTCTTCTTGGCAATATCCTTTGGCTACTAATCTTGCTTTGTTTCTTACCACAGAACCTTCCTCGTTCATCTTGTTCGAACACCCATTTAGTGCCAATAACATTTTGATGGGTGGGTCTTTTAACTAACTCCCATACTTTATTTCTTTCAAACTCGATTCAACTCTTCTTGCATAGCTTGAATCCAATGTGTGTCATCCAATGCTTGTGACACATCTTTAGGCTCTATTTGTTAGATAAAGCATGTGAACATGGCTTCTTGTTGAGTTCGATCTTGTTTTGACACCTTCTCTTATATCTCCAATGACAAGTTCGGTGGGTGGTCTCTCGGCCATCTTACATCGGGTTGAAGTAAGGTAGCTGGATTCGATCGTCTAGAACCGTGTGTTGCTTTGATCGACTCTCTCGCAATCACTTAGCTGCAGATTTTCCACTGTTTTTGAGACTCGGCTATCTCATCTTTATCCGAGTTTATAATTCCGGCTTTCACCAAAGATAGGGACTTTTTCGCATGGTGGATGATTGACTTATCGGTGACTCTTCAATGTCTTCTCCATTTGCATTTGGCTCATCGAATACCACATGAATGGATTCTTACGCAACCATAGTCCTCTTGTTGAGTACTCAGAGGCTTTGCTTTCTTTTGAGTATCCCAAGAAGATACCTTCATCACTTTAGCATCAAAAGCCTTTAGATTATCTTTGCCATTGTTATGGATGAAGCATTTACATCCAAATATTTTAAAATATGCAACATTTGGTTTTCTCCTGTCCAAATCTCATAGGGAGTCTTTGTCATTTGTCTGTTTATCATGCATCTATTTTGAGTGTAGCATGTTGTGTTTATTGCTTGACCCAAAATCGTTTAGGTAGCCCCCGCTTCGCTAACATGGTCCTTGCCGCTTCTTTGAGAGTTCTATTCTTCTTTCCGCACTCCATTCTCTTTGTGGAGTCCTTCTTTGCAGATAATTCATGACCAATGCCATTTTCAATACAATATGCGAGTTATTATACCATTGACAAACTTAGTTCCTCTCCGTCCGATCTTATTTTGATAATGGTTTGGCTCTTCTCATTTTGAATCCTCTTCATCAATTTGTGGTAGTTTACGAGAGTTTCTTTCTTCTTACACATGAATATTGTCCATGTATATCTTGAGTAGTCATCTACTACCACCAAGGTATATTTCTTCCCACTTATGCTAGCTGGTTCAATTGGACCAAATAGATCCATATGTAGCGGATGCAATATCCTTGTTGAAGATAGACATGTCTTTTCTTTGAATGATGATTTGATTTGTTTTCCCTTCGACATGCGTCACATATACTCTCCTTTTTGTATCTCGAAGTGCGGAAGTCCTTTCACAGGATTGCTTCCTGGCAAGCTTGTTAATTGTTTTGAAATTCGGGTGACTCGACTTCTTGTGCCACAACCAACTTGATTCATTTGTGCTCTTTGCTATACCGACAAGTGCTTGGTGTTCTTTGTTGACCAATCCACGATATACATGTTCTTTTGTGCGCATCCTTGCAACACAACTTCACTTGATTCTGTATCCTTGATTTGGCATATACCCATGTTAAATCCAACATTATAGCCCTTGTCACAGAGTTGGCTGATACTTAGCAGATTAAAATTGAGTCCTTCAACATATGCAACATCCGTGATTTCTAATCCATTTTTCTTGATGGATCCAATGCCTCTTATTTCTCCTGGAGCTTCATTTCCTCCAAATATGACTTTTGCTCCTTTAACTTCCTTGAATTTTGACAGATTTTTCTTGTTTCTGTCATATGTCCGGAACGACCACTATCCATGTACCAGGTTCCTTGGCACTCATTTGTTCTTTGAACCCGCAAACAAGGAAATTAAGTTTTAGGTACCCATACTTGTGCGGGTCTGAGGGGTTAGTATTGTAAGATGATCCAACCAACCTATAGCCAACTGATTTGGCTTTAAGGGGTTGCCATCTATCAGTGCCATAATCATAATTAATTTTGGCAAATTGCTAAAGGGGATTCTAGGTTCATACAACCTGTCTCTTTTGTCTGTATGCCTGTATATGTGTTTTAGAAATTGCCTTCTTTGGGTAGTTATGATGTCTCGAGTGTGGTGCCTAGGTGCATATGTGTCTTGATGAAAGCTCTTATACCTTTGGAATGACCTTTCTTTGAGTTCGGGCCTTTGCCATTTGGGCTTATATTCCATAGGTCTTTCGATAGTTTACATTATTCCAATCACTTGGCTTGGATATTTTCTACCATTCCCATCATATGTGTTTCTTTTATAGATCTTCTAGGATTTTTGGTAGCTCTGTTTCTTCTTTCTGAGTATTTCTGTTTGGAGTTTGCCGAGGAACTCGGGCTGAATTCTTTCTGGTGTCCTCTCAAAGACACTCAATCGGTGTTTTCCTTTCCTTTATAACCAATGCCGGTTTGCTGTAATTGTGCTCTGGAATAAATGTGTGCGCACCATTTGGAGTTTTGGATTTTTGAGATACTTCATTGCTCGAGGATCCTTTTTCCAAAATCACTTTTGGAGCTTGACATAGCACAGAGGAATTGAATCCTAAGCCTGTCTTGTCTCCACATTCTCTTTGGCTCATGATAAGATCATCCAATGACTTAGATGCCTTAGTGAATGAGGCAATCACATTTTTGAGGTCATTCTCCCTCTTTTCTATGGAAGCTATTTTCGCTATTAGCTTGGCATTTTCAGTCTTTAAACTTTTATTCTCATCGCCTATTTGACTTAGAGTACTCAGCTCCTTAGTGTTTGTGAGTTTGGCTCTGAAAGTAGGCTGTTTTTCTCATTTAGTAGTGTGTGTGAGGATTTAATGTGTTCAAAATCTTTCATTATTTTGCCTAATGAATCATAAAGATCGAGTGGGTGATGAAGTGTGTGTGTCACGGTCACTATCACTAGAACTGAGTGTGATGAGTCGGAGTGTACCTCATCTTCTTGGTCGAGTTGGTCTTGTTCCTGGCCATCGAGACGAGATCAAGGCTTCTTCTTCGAGTCACTTGAGTAGTCACTTCACTACTCTCGAGTCGGCCTATGTCTCTTGACTTGGGCTGTCTCGATCTCTGCAGACCAACATTGCCTTTTTCTTTTCTTGTCTTCTTTCTCGAAGACTTTTCTTTTCTTTCTTCATTCTTGTATTTGTTGACTACGTGGTATGGGCAATCAATGGCATAGTGACCGCTTGCCTCTGGTTCAAAGATAGATATTCAACCTTTTGATCGGACTCTTTCCATTCTTGGATTGCCAGACCCTCGATATTGACTTTTTGATGATCTGTTCTCTTGGTTGGCCTATCTTCCCTTGACTTGGAGGAGCCGAGTGTCTTCTCGGAGGATTCGCCCCTTGCCTCTCTTGTAGTTCTTATTGAAGAACTTGTTGAACCTTTTAACCAACAGGGCTATTTCCTCCGGGTCAATGACTTTGACCTCAACTCTCTTGCCATCCTTAACAATTAGAAGCAAATTTGTTTTGGGGTACAAATTGTCTCTTCCTCGGTCTTTTCTTCACTCAAATTCATAGGCTTTGAGGTCCGAGAATAGCTCATGGTTGGATGTCTTTGATAGGTCCATGGAATGTCTTAGTGCCATGACCTTCATTTCCCATTGGGAGACTTTTTAGGATCTTCATACACATTTCTTTCGTATATTCTTTTCCAAGAGCGGAGATAGCTCGTTGGTAATTTCGTGAACCGAGCATCCAGTTGATCCAGGTTTCTCTCCTACGATCATTTTGAAAATTTTCAAATTTTCAGACAACCACGATAATTTATTTTCCTTGATTTGCTCCGAGCCTTCACAAATCAATGTTAGCTTGTCCCATTTCTTTAGCCGTTTTGAATGATTTGACTTTATTGAACATGGCTTTGTCCAAGGTTTTGTAAAGAATATCCTTGGCCACATTGTCCAGGTTGTATCTTTTTGTCATCATTTGTCCATTCATTTCTTGGTTTTTCAACCATAGCATTTGGTCTAGGAGCGACATCCTCTTCACCTTCAATTTGCAGCTCTCTTCTTTACCGGGTGGGTTCACTTTTTAAAATTTGTAGTGGCCCATCCTCTATCACTGTCCACATCTCATCATGTAATCTTCGATAGATGAGCACCGCATACGAATTTTCCAATCATCAAATTCTTCAATTGTGAACATAGGGATACGTGTCAAATTTGCTTCCATGATAATAACTTTTGATAATAAAAAGAGTTTTGAAAACTTAAGTACTAAAACAGACTTTGAAAAATTTGGAGATCTAGTTCAAGAACGGTGCGGAAGGCTCAATGAACCAACCGCTCGATACCACTTGTAGGTCCCAAGGTGTGTGAGTGTAAGGTTTAGGCGGGGGTTGAATAAACCTTACCAACTTTTCGATTTAGTCTTTTTAAAGTTCGAGTTGATACTACACAATCGTGTCCTTGGTGGATAGCTAATTTAGTTAATCGGTAGAGTTAGTCACTCACAGACTGATCGAGCTATTGATAGAATAACTCAATTTGTTAAGATCGAATTAGCTCAAGCAGATTTGTTTTTAGCGGAAGACTTTACACCCTTAAAATTGATTTAGTAAAGATTTAATACTTGGTTTTAGTACTTAGGGATTATCAAGTGGATAGAAAATTTATCACAGAGTTAAACAAATAAGATGCGAGAAATTAAAGTCTTGAAATGTAAATGACACGATAAGATTTTATAGAGGTTCGAAGATGGGGTAATTCTTCTACTCCTCTCTTCTCCAACTCCTGGAGGAATCCACTAAGTATTGATCAATATACAAAGTGGTAACAGTCCCGGATACAAGTCTTGATCACACTGGTGACTTGATCCTTTGGGACTCGATCGGGAGATGCCTTGGTCACGCGGTGGCTTCTCGTGCGACTCGGCTTCTTCACAGGCGTGACACTTTGCTACTACGACTCACTTGCTCAAGCTCTTTGGATTTGATCACGAAGCCCTCAAAAACTCGAGACCGGTTCGACCTTGAACCTTCCTACAATCCTCGCGGAATGTAGACCCCTTTTCTTCAAAAGTTTCCTCTTCAACGATTGAAGTTATCTTTCCTTCACGGTGAGTGTTGGATTGATTTCCTTCGTAGTGTAGGCTTGAGAATTAATCTTGAATGATCTTTGAGAATATTTCGATTACAGTTCAAATGTTAGCTTGAATGTTCGTGGTTCGGGTAATCAAGGTCCCCTATTCTCGAGTCATTCCTCGGCCTTTTATAGTGATCTTTCAAAAATCTGCCCGTTGAAGAGATAGCTTATTTTTGAAAGTCACTTGTGGTCGTTGGCTTGTCTTGTTGCGATCCTTGGTATTGCCACTTCCTCGTATGAATTGTTCTTGACTTTTCGAGTTCGACATGGTGTAGTGCTTCCCATTGGTTCATTCCCTTGCACGCTTCCGGGGTGAGCACTTCGAGAAAGGTAGCATGGAGGTATTACTTGTTTAAGTAATTCTCTTGATTTACGGCAACGGATCTCTTTCGATTATCTCGACTTGATCGCATTTCCTTGCTTTCCCAGGTGACTTAGAGTCGACTTTCAATCATTGGATGACTCTTCTGTCACTTCGACTTGAGACTTGGCTATCTTGAGTTGATTTGACCGATACTTTACTGTTGCAACGCAACTCAACCGCACCTTGATCGAGTTCCGTCTTCTCTTCTTTGCCATACTCAAATTGTCTTGCAACGGAGTCTTCCTTCTAGTCTCCAGTTGTCTTCTTGCATGTTTAGGCACGGTGACTTAACTCGGCTTGACCAGCCCTATTTGTTACAATGCAAAGATATACAACAAAAATGGGGTGCCAACTTCCTAGTTTAAGTTTTATATGGCATTCATCAAAATCTAAACAATAAATTTCCCAACAACTTGAAGAGCCCGTTTGAACCCGGAACTCAAGCCCTTGCCCAAGCATCTCAAATACGCATTCCTTGGAGCAAATAACATGAATCCGTAATCGTATCATCCCTTTTAACTTCACTCAGCTTGATAAATTGCTTAGGGTGTTGAGAAAACATAGTCGCGATAGGTTGGTCAATTTCGATTTAAAAGGCATAAGCCCACCGATTGTAATGCATAAAATTAGAATGGAAGATGTCTATAAACCTTGATGTAATCAAAGAAGATTGAACCCTATAATGCAAGAGGTCGTTAGAAAAGAGGTTTTAAAATGGTTAGATGCTTGAATTGTGTATGCTATTTTTGATAGTTCTTGGGTGAGTCCGGTACAAGTGGTACCAAAGAAAGGGGGGATGACTGTAGTTAGAAACGAGAATGATGAACTTATTGCAACTAGGATAGTTCTTGGGTGGCGTATATGCATTGATTATAGGAAGTTGAATGATGCCACTCGTAAAGATCACTTTCCTCCCCTTTATTGATATGATAGATCGCTTAGCGAGGATTTGATTATTATTGTTTTCGATGGTTATTCGGGTACAACCAGATCATGATTGCACCGGAAGACCAAGAGAAGATGATATTTACATGTCCCTGACGTTTGCATTTCGAGAATGCCATTCGGACTATGTAATGCACCCGCGACTTTTCGGCGATGTATGATGCTATATTCCATGATTTTGTTAAGAAAGTAATGGAGGTATTCATGGATGATTTTTCCGTGTTTGGAGATTCTTTTGATCATTGTCTTAAATTTATTTCTCTAGTTTTATAGAGATGCGAGGATACTAACCTTGTTTTGAGTTGGGAGAAGTGCCATTTTATGGTACGAGATGGCATTGTTTTAGGCCACTGGGTTCCCTCCGCAGGTTTAGAAGTGGACAGAGCGAAGATTGTAGCAATTGAAAAGCTCCCGCCTCCAACAAATGAGAAGGCCATCGAGAAGATTCTTGGGGCACGCCAAATTCTATAGAAGTTCATTCGTGACTTTTCTATAATCACTAAACCTTTGATTTAGTTATTAGAAAAAGACACCGCCTTCAATTTTTTCGATGATTGTTTGCAGGCATTTGAGATTCGAAAAAGGCTTTGGTGACAACACCAATTCTTGTAGTTCGGATTGGAGCCAGCCCTTTGGTGATGTGCGATGCTAGTAGATGTGCGATTGGGGCATTGCGGGTCGAAAAGGGATAAGTTGTTGAGCCATTTACTATGCGAGCGGGAACATCGACGATTGCCCAATAGAACTATACCACCACCGAGAAGGAAATGTCGGCAATCGTTTTGCTTTCGATAAGTTCGATCTTACTTGATTGGAACTAAGACGATAGTCCACACGAGACCATGCGGTGATCAAATATCTATTCAACAAGAAGAATGCCAAACCGAGACTGATTCGGTAGATCCTTTGTTGCATGAGTTTGATGTGGAAATCCAAGATAGGAAGGGTTGTGAGAATATGGTAGCAGACCACTTGTCCAGGTTGGAGTACAAGAAGGATGAGAAAGAGGGCACGGATGTAATCAAGGAAGAGTTCCCCGATGAGCGACTCCTAATGTTAGAGGCTAAATTCCCATGGTATGCAGATTTTGTGAATTATATCTTTGGGAGTCATGCCTCCGGATTTATCTTCCGATCAAAAGAAGAAGTTCCTCCATGATGTTAAGTTCTACATGTTGGACGACCCCTTGCTCTTTAAGAGGTGCACAAACACTATGATCCGATGATGTATGCCTCAAGAAGAGTGGAAGGGAGTTCTACAATAGTGCCATTCTTCACCTTTCGGGGACACTTGGTCCGACACGCATCAGCTGCGGCAAAGGTATTGCATAGTGGGTTATCTTGGCACACTTTGTCTAATGATTGCTATTTATATGTGCAATGATTGTTACGAGATGCCGGCGGATGGGGAATATTTCGAGACGACATGAGATGCCCATGACCAATGTGATGGAAGTCGAGCTCTTTGATGTGTGGGGATTGACTTTATGGGTCCCTTTCCATCTTTTTCGGGTTATCGTACATTCTACTTGCAAGGAGTACGTATCTCGATGGGTTGAGGCGTTTCCGACACAAACAAATGATGCGCGAGTAGTGATTAAGTTCTAAAGAAAAATATATTCACTCGGTTTGAAACCCCGAGAGCTTTGATTAGCAATGGGGGTCACACTTTGTGAATAAATTGATGAGCACTTGATTGATATGTGTTTTACATGTATTTTGGGCTTAATTGTAGTTAGAATTAGTTGCTATGCATGCATTACATGAGTAAAAAGGCTTTATTTTGTTTTGTGGAAAAGGTATTACGCTTTGCTCGTTTTGTAGGAATTAAATGATAATTGTAGCATTTTGGCAACAATTCGAGCATTGCGGTAAAGAACAGCGGATACTAGAAGTAATGTACGATGTTTGGAGTTGAATCGAGAAGAAATCGAGACAACACAGCGAGAAACGAAATATCGGTTCTAGCATGTGCGCACGGGCGGGTGTGCATCCCTAGCACAACCCGTGCGCTAGCCAAAATCGAGACTCAAGCCCACAAGACAGACGCACGGGCTGGTCGTGCGTGATGTGCACGGACCGTGTGCCCTTCAAGAAAAAAAAAGATTCTGCGGCACCTAGCATGGGTCAAGGCGTGCACTAGGCGCACGGCCCGTGCGTCTGTGCGCGGGAAAACAGAGTTTAAGATTGTGAGCTAGGTTTTGACCCGAATGGAGTACAAATAGAGACGAGGCGGCCACAAATGAGGACACACTGATTTTTGCCCTATAAAGCGAGAGAAAATAGCAACTTTCCTTTGGAGAATTGGAGAGATCGATCAAGGCTACAACAACACGCTTGAGGATTGAAGATAGATCGAGAGATCATCGACATCCCCGAGTCTTCGCATTCCATAGTATCTTTATTTTCAATTAGTTAGACATGAACATGAATAATTTGTCTATGAATTATTTATTTTCTATGTCTGGCTAAACATCTTGTGATTCCCGGGTTTGGGAGTAGGTTAATGGATACTTTTATTTGATGATTAATTGCAATTGACGTTATTATTTTTCAACCCTATTCGAGTACTTTGTTTTAATTCTTGTTTTATCAAAAAGCTATTGGTTTAACTTGTTTGATGTATTGATTCATAATTCGAAAGATGAGTTTCAATACTAGATCTATGAGTACTTGACATGAATATTTGCAAGATTGAGAAGTCTGTGAATATTCGTGAGGATTTATAATCTTTTAAGCTTTTGGGAGTTGGATATCTCATGTTGAGTAGAGATCTTAGCATAGATATCCCAATCAACGTTTTACATGCATCTCGAGAGGGGTAAAATACTTGTGTGATTGTTCTATAGGGAAGAATAATGATAACTTTGCTTGTGATTAATCGATAACAAAAGGGGATATTAATCGAAACCGTAGCCCGGAATCCATTCATCTCCTTGATCTTTCAATCAATCTTTACTTTCTCTTTTATGCTAAATTCTTGTCTTAGTTTTACAAAACCAAATCACTCAATTCCGATCGTCCGGATAAAAATAAGGCTATTATAATCTCAATACTTAGTATATTAATTTATTAGTCTCTATGGATTCGACCTTGCTAACCCTATTGTATAAACTGCACTGTACACTTGCGGTGAGGCTAAAAATAAGGCGAATAACACTCTTCTTGCAAAGTACGGGGTTAAGCACAAGGTGGCATTAGCATATCATCCGCAGGCAAACATGCAAGTAGAGGTAGCCAATCGCGAGATTAAGCAAATCTTAGAAAAGACAGTGAATATAAATCGCAAGGATTGGGCTATGAAGTTAGATAATGCATTATGGACATATCGGACTGCATACAAGACACCATTGGGCACACCGCCTTATCAGTTAATATTCAGGAAATCGTGTCACTTGCCCGTGGAATTAGAACACAAGGCATTTTAGGTTGCGAAGAAGTTAAATTTTGACGCAGCGCGGGTGAAAAAAGGCTTTTGCACTTAAATGAGATAGAGGAGTTTTGGGATGAAGCCTACGAGAATTCGGATTTACAAGGAATGCACCAAGAGATGGCATGATCGAATGATAAAGAAAAGAGAGTTTTTACCGAGCGAACAAGTTCTTTTGTTTAACTCGCGTCTTAAACTCTTTCCTTAAAACTCAAGTCTCGGTGGTCGGGGCCGTTTGTTATTAAGGAAGTATTAAATCCTCCAGGAATAGTAGAATTGTTGACCCGGGATGGGGAGACGTTTATGGTGAATGGCTAGAGGATCAAGCACTACCTTCATAGAGACCAAAAGGAAGAGTGACACGCCTCACTTTGCTAGAAGCTGCGATCGCGTATACAAGCGTCAAACTATAGCGTTAAATTTAGCACTTGTTGGGAGGCAACCTAACGGTTTGTTGTTTTATTTTTTCCCCATGTTTTTTCCCTTTAACAAGTTAGGATTTTCATTACTTTCCCTAAAAAAAAAAAGAACCATCGGAGTTTTGGCACGGCATCCCGCACGGGCAGGGCGTGTGCCATTCGCACGACCCGTGCGTGCTTCAGGGATGAGGAGCGAGCCTAAGGCACCCGCACGGGCAGTGGCACGGCCCATGTTTATTCGGGATTTTGGTGAGCCTACGGCACCCGCACGGCTGCCCGTGCGCTAGGCGCACGGCCCGTGCGTCTGTCGGCTGAGGTAACAATAAGGGCGCAGTAGGTTCATTGTTTTCACACTTTCAAACACACCTTGCGCATGGGCACACACAAGCTCTCATCCCTCTCAAATTTTTCAACGATTTCACTTGGATTTTCACTACAAATTCATCACCCACACTACTCACACATGAATTGAACTCTTAAATTTGTTTTGTAGTGAGATTTTAGTTGCAAGGAGCACCTAGGGTTCCAAATTTGCCTCTTTCCTAATTTCCGAGAATTCCGGTAAGAATTTCAAGTTTTTTGTTAAAATTTCTTATAGATTATGGATTAGAGTTATATGAGGTGCATGCTTTGATGATTTGCCATGTTTTACTTGAATTATTCTATGGGGAATTTTATCGAACACCTTGTGGGATTGATGAATTGAGGTATATTGGGTTGATATAATGATGAATCATGCATGAGCTTGATTATTTAGGGTGTTAGTGGCTATGATTCTCTGCAATTACATGGTTATTTAAGTTTGAGAGATTAATTGTGATTAAATTGTAGGGAAGAGACATTATACCTTATTTGATTTATATGTATTGTATTCATCTTGTTCTTGTTATAGTTGGCATGTTCGAAATCTCACATTTGTTTTGCTAGGTACAGACTTGAACTAATGGCTGACCGAATGAACCAACAAGGTTGGGGTAGATGCCCGAGGGGAGGCACAGCCGCACGGCGGGAGCCACATCCAGATAGCCCCGAGGCTTATGGGCTTCTTCTGAATGAGGCTGATGATCTGGAGCAATGGAGTAGGTTGGTCATCCGCTTATTTACACCGACGAGATATGCCGACGATGAGTGTACCCAAGCCCTTGGGATACACGACGACGTTTAGCGCCTATTTGAACGGGTTGGGTGGACCGCATTCATGCAAGGCGGTGGCGATGTATAAGAAGCTAGCGCTAGAGTTCCTCAAGACACTTGAAATACACCAAAGGACGGGGAACTCCGAGCCCATTGAGGTCTGCTTTGGTCGGGAACGAGATAAGGCGCATATCCATCGCCCATCTCAATGAAAGTTTTGGGGTCCCCTACGATGCCCCTTACGGGAGAGCGCTTGATGCATTATAACCGAAGATGAATTCTCGGTGGTTGTTGGTTCGACGCCGGAGACCAGCCCGATGCTTTATGAGGCGCGCTCATCCAAGGCCTCATCACTCCGGAACCCCGTTTTTCGCTATATCCAAAAGGTCATAGCTCACTCCGTCTTTGCCCAACACAATAACCGGGGCATGCAAGTTCGGGAGCTATACCTGCGTGGTGTATGCTAACCCGTACCCCCTTCAAGACGGCGACCCATTTTGTAGAACACGCCGATTATTTGGCCAAGCACTCCGCGGGTATGATATTAATTGGGGGAATGATTACCCCAATTGCTTGGCATTTTCATGTCGATATGAGCGGCTTGAAGCCCATTGAGGGTAGTCGGAGGATTAATATGAATGCCATATGCCAAATGAAGATCATAATCGAAGAAGAGAACATGACTCTCTTCCAACAAAGGATCGGAATCGCCTTCCCACTTCCTAACCCGCAACTTACATCTGTGGTTGACAATGAGACTAATTGGTTAATGAACTCGAGACGCATACCGAGTCATGGAAGCCATGCTTGCGTGGAAAAGGAGGAGGGTAGCGGGTTGCCCGATGAGGATGAGTTGGAAATTGAGGCGATGGAGTATGACCGGCAAGAGAGGTTTTGAGAAAGGTTTCCAACGGGGTTTTGAGCAAGGGTTCCAACAAGGAATGCCCGACAAACCGAAATCTCTCACCAAGGTGAGGAGCGTGGGGGACCGACTACGGGGATAGACTATTTGCTCTTGAGGAGAGCATGAGACAAAGAAGGATGATTTCTGTATCACCGAGGATGAGTTCCGTACCTTGAGGATGGAACAAGAGCAAAGGTACCAGGCACATGAGCGGCGAGATGTTGCAGATAATGCATCGGTACAAATGTGGCACATCTCCCGGGGCCACTTTCCGCCACCCCCATAGTGAGACAGTCCATTCCACACTTTTCTTTGAAATTCTATCTTCTCTTCTATGCGCTATAATTTCATTCAAGTTTGGTGGGAGAGGTAGTTATTTTGATTGAAGGGTGTGGAGATATTTGCATTCATATATTTGCATTTAGAGCATATAGGTTGCATTGCATTAGATGCTTGTTTTTGATTTTAGCACGTTTATTGCTTTCTTAGGTTTTTAGGGAGTGAGTTGACCGCTATTGTGTGCTTGTTGTGATCTTGGGAGCATTCGTTGAACAGGTTTGTGTTGTTTTGAATTGGGTGTTGAGCGTGAGTTGATCGGGTTGAGAATATATGATATGGAGCATGGGAATATTGAAATCATGGTTGTTATGCTTTGAATTACGCAATTGCAACCATGTGAGCTTTTTTGAGCCTTTTTTGCTTTCATTATATGCAATCTTGTTTGTTGATTGAGTGTGTCATTCATGTTGATATGAATTCTAGAACTTGCTCTCGTATCTCTGTCGAAGTCACGTGTTGTATGCAATTTATGAAAATGATTTTTGGCCATTTTTGTTAAGCCTTTCAAGCCTTTTGCCTACCTAATGACATTTAATTTCCCTAGTTAGCCAATTTGAACCTATTGCCACGATTTTTGATAGCCACATTTCATGCCTTAACTTGATATATCCGTTACCCTAAACTTGAGTGTATATCATTGAGTAAGGGGATTGAATAAGGTTGAATAAGAGGATATCAAGAATTTAGATAATTGTGAGTATGTTGGATGTTGGGAATAAAAGAAGAAAATGAGGAAAAATGAGGCGTTATACTCACAAAAAAGTCGGAAAAAGGGACATCTAAAAAAATATATAAAAAAAATCGATTGTATAAGTGAGTTGGCCGTAAATGAACTTATAGGTGAGAATTATGATGTAAGCGAAAGGAAGTGGATTGTATGAAAACAAAGGGAGAAGAGAGATGTGATAAGAATAAGAGGTGATTGGGGTAGCATGTTTGATTTGAATGAGAAAAAGATGGGCTTACCGGTCTATACGCTTAAGTTTGAGTCACTTTCTCCATATTTCCCTACCTTAACCAAAGAGCCTTCATTACAACCAAAAGAAAAGTCCTTTCTGATTTATGAATTGCATACAATCGAGTGGCAGAGATGTGAGACGATTTGCAAGCCTATGGTAATTCTTCAACATTGACATGATTTGAGCGAATACACGTCCCTTATTATTCTAGAGAGGAGAGTATACACTTAATTCATGAGGGGCGTGATTCGAAGTATTTGCCATGGCTTTAATTGACGTGTGCTCTGTGTTAGATATTCGAAGCTTGATTGACTTTTTGCTGGACGTCTATGGATAAATAATATGAATTGTGATGTGTTGTTCTTGATTTGCCTTTCATTACTCCCATTTGTATTTTGTCTTGTTTATAAAGCGTTGAATCGATCGTCATGATTTAAGTTTGGGGTTTGATTGGTATATGTTTTGCATGTATTTTGGGCTTAATTGTAGTTAGAATTAGTTGTTATGCATGCATTACTTGAGTGAAAAAGGGCTTTATTTACGTAAAGTGGAAATGGTATTACGCTTTGCTCGTTTTGTAGGAATTAAATGATAATTGTAGCATTTTGGCGACAATTCGAGCATTGTGGTAAAGGACCTCCAATACTTGAAGTAACATACGATGTTTGGGGTTGACTTGAGAAGAAGTCGGACGAACCATGCAAGAAACGGAAAGAAAAGATTACATATCGGCTCGGCCCAGTGCGCACAGCGGGCGTGTGTCCATAAGACGACCCGTGCACCATCCAGATCGAAGACTCAGCCTACGGCAACCCGCGACGGGCTGGTCGTGCGTGAAGCGCATGACTGTGCGTCCCTTCAAAGAAAAGAAAAATTCATCCGACACACGCTACGCACGGGCAAGGCGTGCGCTAGAAGCGCACGACCCACGCGTGCGTGCGGGAAAACAGAGTTTGTGATTCTAATTAGGTTTTGATCCAAACGGAGTATAAATAGAGACGAGGCGGCCACAAACGAGGACACTGATTTTTGCCCTAGAAAGCGGAGAATAGAGAAACCTTCTACCAGAGGATTCGAGAGATTGATTGAGGTCGCAGCCACACGCTTGAGGATTGAAGATAAATTGAGAGATCATCGACATCCCTGAGTTTGCTCATTCCATAGTATCATTTATTTTCGATTAGTTAGATATGAACTTGAATAATTTGTCTATGAATTATTTATTTCCCATGTCTAGCTAAACATCTTGTGATTCCCGGTTTTGGGATTAGCTTAATGGATATTTTTGTTTGATGTTTAATTGCAATTGAAGTTATTATTTTCCAACCCTATTCGAGTACTCTGTTTTAATTCTTGTTTTATCAAGAGGCCTTTGATTTAACTTGTTTCATGTATTGATTCATAATTCGAGAGATGAGTTTCAATACTAGATCTTTGAGTACTTGACATGAATATTGGCAAGATTGAGAAGTCTGTGAATATTTGTGAGGATTTATAATATTATGCTTTTGGAAGTTGGATATCTTATGTTGAGTAGAGATGCTAGCATAGATAATCCAATCAACGTTTTTACATGCATCTCAAGAGAGAGGGTAAAATACTTTTGTGATTGTTCTATAGGGAAGAATAATGATAACTTTGGTTGTGATTAATCTGATAACAAAAGAGGATATTAACTAAAACCATAGTCCTGAAATCCATTCATCTCCTTGATCTTTCAATCAACTTTTATTCCGTGTTTTTATGATAAATTCTTGTCCCGCTTTTACAAAACCAATCACCCAATTTCGAATGTCTAGATAAAAATAAGACTATTACAATCTCAATACTCAGTACAATAATTTATTAGTCTCTGTGGATTCGACCTTGCTAATCCTATTCTATAAACTACACCGTACACTTGCGGCGAAGCTAAAAATAAGGCGAACATGCATGGGGGATCTACTCCATCCGACAGTCTGAACTATTTCGAGGAAGGAGGGAGCAGTACACCTGCTCCCTAAAGTGTTTGGATAGTCACCCCTTTTATATATGCACATATATAGCTTCTAGGAGCATCGTACTTTGGCCTACCTTTTTATTTATATACTCATGCCCATTTTTCCACTTGTAGGGCATCAAGTATTTTCGGCTAGTGTGATAGGCCAAGATACTTCTATTATTTGTTATATTTAGCTTTTCATGTTTGGCTCTTTGTAGGAATGACTTATGCTCAATTCTCTTTTGTAGAGCATAAAATACATTACTATATACGAGTAGGAAGATTATTATGACTCTCCTCGTATGGTTTTTATATATGTATATATATATATATATATATATATATATATCGGAGGTATTTCGACGTACTACTCGCCATTTATCCTTCTCGTCTACTTTGTTGTCGAGGTGCATGTATGGTACTACCGCTTAACATTTCAGAATTATGTCTATCTGTTATCAATCCTTAACAAGACGCTACGATATTACAGTTAACAAAGAAAAATGGCGACGCAACAAAAAAGGGCGTGGTAGGCCGAGGGTAGAAAGAGAGCCTCCATTGGCTCGTTTGCAGCGAACATGCATCGAGAACCGAGCAAGAAGCTCCTGCACTGGAGAAACGGGGTAGAATTCGCAAGAGACTTCTTGACTACCCTACGGGTTATTGTTTAGCGGTGACTCCCCAAAATGCGCCGAATGTACCCCTCGAGGAGCGCCGCGCACTAATGATGTCGTCGAGAAATTCAGACGATTCACAACCCCTAGACTTTATGGAAATGAGGATCCTATAGTTATGGAGGAGTGGATTATGGAATTGGAAAGAATTTTCGATCACCTAGAGTGTTCGGAAACGCAGAAAGTTTCTTATGGAAAATTTCAGCTAGTAGAGAGTGAGACCCACTGGTGGACATCGCATGAAAGGACACTGACTGGGGGACAAAAGAGAGAATTGACCTAGAATGAATTTAAAGGGATGATTCTTGACCGATATTTTCCAGAATCGGTTAGGGATCAGAAAGAAACAAAATTTGTTAATTTGAAGCAAAGAGGGCTACCAGTGATGGAGTACGAAAGACAATTCAATCAATTGTCTAGATTCGCGTCCCACATGGTGGATACAGATGGGAGGAAGGCAAGAAGGTTCGAGAGAGGGCTAAGGCCAGAGATTGGGAGCATGTATCGGGCTTGAGGTTTCCCACCTACAGGGAAGTGATCGAGAGGTCTCAAATCATATTATATAGTCTAAATCTTGATCAGACCCCAAACCACTTGACTCCGCAGGGAAGAAAAAATGGGATCCTTCCTAAAAAGAGAAGTTCGTTCCCCCGAACAGAAGGTTCAAACCAACTGGGAACCTAGTCCCAACCCGTGGAAATGCATTACAATGCCCTTCTAGCCAGAAGTACTACGATGACGAGTGCATAGCCATGAAATGGCTATGTTTTAGGTGCCACAAACAAGGACACATGATTGAAAATTGCCCAAATACAGGCATTCAGGCCCTACAAGGGATAAGGATAGGAGGCCCCCAGCAAGGCACTGGACGTCCCCAAGACAGAAAGGGAAATGCTCGTGTTTTCTCTTTGACCAATGAAGAAGCACTAGAGGAAAACGAGACCATGACAGGTATGCTACCTGTATCTCATGTTCCTGCACTTGTATAATTCAATACTGAGCTTCACATTCATTCAAGTCCGAGAACTTTAAGAGAAAACTTGGTTTAAATTGTTGCGATAACAATGAAGAACTAGAAGTAAGTATCCCCTCAGGAGAAACCGTTAAGATTAAGAAAACCGCGAGAGGAGTGGAACTTACTATTAGTGGTCAACAAATGAAAGACGATCTTTACGTGCTAGAGATGAGAGATTTCGATGTTATATTGGGTATAGATTGGTTAAGCAAGAATCGAGCCACCATTAAATGCTTCAATAGGAAAATTGAGTTTGAAGGATCAAATGGGAACCGATTTGTCTTTCACGGAGCAAAGACCAACACTAGAGTAAAGATAGTGTCAGCAATAAAAGCTATCAGAATGCTTCGAAAGAGAGAGTGCCAAGGATTTTTGTTGAACGTAATGGGAAAAGAGACAGTGGAAAGGATGACATCCGATAAACCAGTGGTCAAAGAATTTTTGGACGTATTCCCAGATGATTTACCGGGAATTCTCCCAGATCGTCAAGTTGAATACACCATAGATTTAGTGCAAGGGGCAACACCGGTATCTAAGGCACCATACAAAATGGCGCCCAAAGAATTGCAAGAACTGAAGATCCAAATCTAAGAGTTTTATCTGACCTAGCATCTCACCTTGGGGAGCGGCAGTACTATTCGTGAAAAAGAAATATGGATATCTGAGAATGTGCATTGACTATCGAGATTTGAATCGGTTGATTATCAAGAACAAATATTGAAGATTGTGATACAACCAAAGTGTGTTCGCTATGATTGACTTGAGATTGGGATACCACCAATTGAAGATCAATGATTGTGAAATCCCTAAGACAGTGTTCAGGACAAGATACGATCATTTCGAGTTTACCATTATGCCTTTTGGTTTGTTGCATGCGCCAACAATATTTATGGATTTGATTAACAGGGTGTTCCATCCATATGTAGATAAGTTTGTTATTGTCTTATAAATGACATTTTGGTATTCTCGCAAGACAAAGAACAACATGAAGAACACCTCTGCATTGTGTTAGTGTTAGGAAATTTATTTGTTTGATTTTAATGATACCATGTAAAACTTAGACTAGGAAGTTGGCACCCCATTTTCCTTGTAATTATGTATAGAAATGGATAGGAATGAAAGAGCTGAGTGAAGTCAGCTAAGTCAAGAATACAAGAAGTCAATCGCAGATGGAAAGAAAACTACGATGTGTGTTAGCCGAGTATGGGCTAGAAGGAAGTCAATGACTCGGATTTGAAGGAGAATCGGTGTGGAACAATTGTGTGAAGTGTCGATCAAGTCAACTAAAAGAGCCAAATCTAAAAGTTGAAGTGATAGTTGAGTCAATCTTATGAATGGAGCATACTCAAGTCACTGGGGTAAAGACAACGATCAAGTCAAGACGACTGACATTAATCCGTTGGAAGGAAGTTAAGAATATTACTCGATATATTAATACGTCCAAGCTGCCAGGTCTTAAAGTGTTTGGCCCGAGAAATATGCAAAAGGAATAAGCCAATGGGAAGCATCGCAACTTGTGTCGAGAACTGCAAGGCTGCGATGCCATTTAATACGAGGAAGGGTGTAGGTCCCAAGGGGTGTGAGTGTAAGGTTTAGAAGGGGGGTTGAATAAACCTTACCAACTTTTCGATTTAGTCCTTTTAAATATTCGAGTTAATACTTCTGGTGAGTCCTTGATGGACAACTAAGTTAGTTAATCAATGAGAGTAAGTTACTCAACAGACTGACCGATTTGTTGATAGAATAACTCATCTGTTTTGACTAAAGACTTAACTCGATTTGTGATTTGTTTTCAGCGGAAGACTTTACACCCTTAAAATTGGTTTAGTATTGATTTAATACTTGGTTTTAGTACTTAGAGATTATCAAGTGGATAGCAAATTTATCGTGAGTTAAATAAATAAGGTGCGAGAAATTAAAGTCTTTGAAATGTAAAATGACACGATAAGTTTTTATAGAGGTTCGAAGATGGGGTAATTCTTCTACTCCTCTCTTCTCCAACTCTGGAGGAATCCACTAGGTATTGATCAAGATACGTCTGAGTGGTAGCAGTCCGATACAAGTCTTGATCACACGGTGACTAGATCCTTTGGGACTCGATCAGGAGATGCCTTAGTCACCACGGTGGCTTCTCGTGCGACTCGAACTTCTTCACGCAGTATTTGCCTTGCTACACTGACCCACTTGCTCAAGCTCTTTGGATTTGATCACGAAGCCCTCCAAAAACTTGAGACTGGTTCGACCTTGAACCTTTCTACAATCCTCCGTGGAATGTAGACCCCTTGATTCTTCAACAATTTCCTCTTCAACCGATTGAAGTTATCTTTCCTTCACGGTGAGTGTTGGATTGATTTTCTTCGTAATGTAGGCTTGAGGATTAATCTTGAATGATTTGAGAATATCTTAGGTTACAAAGATACAAATGTTTGCTTGAATGTTCGTGGTTGGGTAACTTTCTCTCGTAGTCATTCCTCGGCCTTTTATAGTGATCTTTCAAAAATCGCCCGTTGAAGAGATATGCTTATTTTTGAAAGTCACTTGTGGTCGTTGGCTTGTCTTGTTGCGATCCTTGGAATTGCCACTTCCTCGTATGAATTGTTCTTGACTTTTCGAGTTCGACATGGTGCGGTGCTTCCCATTGGTTTATTCCTTTTGCACGCTTCTCGACCGAGCACTTGAGAAAGGTAGTATGGAGGTATTACTTGTTTAAGTAATTCCCTTGATTTTTGTGCAACGGATCTCTTCCGATTATCTCGACTTGATCGCATTTCCTTGCTTTCCCAGGTGACTTAGAGTCGACTTCTAATCATTGGATGACTCTTGTCACTTCAACTTGAGACTTGGCTATCTTGAGTTGACTTGGTGATACTCTACTCAATTGCATCTCATTTGCTCCTTGATCGAGTTCCGTCTTCTCTTCTTTGCCATACTCAATTTGTCTTGCGGTGAGTCTTCCTTCTAGTCTCCGGTTGTCTTCTTGCATGTGCTGGCATAGGCGACTTAACTCGGCTTGACCAGTCCTATTTATTACAATGCGAGTTTACAACGAAAATGAGGTGCCAACTTCCTATTCTAAGTTTTACATGGCATTCATCAAAATCTAAACAATAAATTTCCCAACAATTTCCCCCTTTTTGATGATGCCAAAACTTAAAACATTCAAAATGTAAATAGCAAAGATAGATACTGAGATAGTGCATTCACAGAGAATGTATGCGTAGAATCAATTCTTTTATTGATCATAACATTCTTGTCCTTTACACAATTTACAAAGTGTATCGAGCAAACATCCGTGTCTACGCAAAAATAGAGAATTTCTGATTTATTACGGAAGACTTACATTAAATGTATTTACATAGTAAAATACATGAAGGGGTGGACATCAACACTTCATCTCCTTCGCTTCCTCCTTCTTTCTTTTTCTTGACTCTGTCATCATCCGGTCTTCTTTTCTTTTTCTCATCTTCATTTGCTTTCTTCTTCTTTTCATACGCCTTAAGGCGACTTCATCTCTTCTTATTCTTTCTTGTCTCTCCTCCCATAGCTGAGTTTGTCTTTTATTTTCTTCTTCAATTCTTTTCACATACTCAAGCATTGTTCTTAGCCACTTGCAGATTGGCTACTTCGTCAAAACCATCCAAAGAGATCCCTCCTTTCTTGCACGGATCTATGTACTCAATGTTTTTGGGCGGAGGTCTAGTCTCAAACCTCTTCCTCCACCATAACGCTTCTTCCTCTACCTCTTCCTCCTCGGGCGTGTATTGTCTTGGGGTCTTCTTCTTCCAGCAGAGTGGTATCGGTAGTCTACGCTGTCGGCCTTCTTCACATAGTGTGAGACCCTTTTCCCAAAGATACAAGTCCTGGCTTGAGCCATGGACATGTTTGCGAAGTATCCTTGAGATGCGGCGTTTTAAATTCATCAGGCGATCTTGGCTCGATTCGGCATCTAAGATGGCATAAGTGTCTCAATCTCTTGGAATGCCTCCATGTTGTTTCAAAATATCCATAACTCGGGCATTCATCCTTCCTTCCACTTCCTCCATCCCTCGCTTCAATGTCTTTCTCTTGTCGGCCCATAGGTACATCGAGTGTTGGAGTGGCGAGTCATTGGGAGTTTTGATAATATCATTTGTGACAAGACCTTGTTGGGGGTTTGTGCAATCATCAAGGTCACATCTCTCGATCCTTCCCCTCAACAGACTTCCCTTTCTTTTCTCTTGAAACTTCCTCATTTGTCTTTCCCTTCACATTTGCTCCCTCCTTCTCAACTTCGAGGATCTCTTGGCGCTTTTAGGTATTCCTCTTCCCCCTTTTTGGCATCATCAAAGAGAGAGGAACCCCCGAAACAAACTAGCAAGCAGGAAGTCGAGTCTGGCGATAGTCAAGTTACGCCTTGAGTCTGCTGCGGAGTATGCGGCGCGAAACTCGGAAGCGAGTAGCGCGTTGGATTTGCACTGTAATTAACTTCATCTCGGCCATGAGAAGGCTGAATTTTCGATCCATGTTTTCTTCCATACACAGGAGCTCATTCTTATTTTGCTCACGCAGCAGACTTTATCTCGAAGTGTGAGATTCATGCATGTGCTCAATGTGTTCTCTCAATTTTGTCTTTGCATCGGCATTATCGCTCGCCGGACCAACAACTTGTTGAACAATGTTCGAAATATCTAGCTTGTTCTACGCGCATTGTTTCTTCTTTGTTGCCACCACTCACGGATTCGACTATTATGCCTCTCAAGTCGGCGGTAAGGTTGGTATCTCTGTTATCCAATCTCATGTCCATCGAGGTCGATGCCTCTCCATCTGTTCAATTTCAGCAAATAATGCTATGCACACCTCCCGAACTTCATTTGTTCCCTCTATTGCGGTGACGGCCAAGCACGTCAAAATCATAGTCATTTGGAACGATGGTATCTAATGGAATGACGGATGCAGTGCAGTGGAAACGCGCGAGATCTCTCTCGACTCTTTAGGGAGGTCGGGTACCTCGAGAGAGAAGGAAATGATTCTACAAATGGATCATCACGAGCAAGCGGAATTTGTTCAATGATGAGTGGTGCTCGTGAAGTTCCTTGTGGAGTCGAACTCTTGCGACTTGGGAACTGCGCGGTGGACTCTGTTTCAGGTGGGTCTGTTGTGAAGTTGACCCGACTTTGCCGAGCCTCGGTGTCTCAACGGCCGTTGGTCTGTTTGGTTTTCCACGTGATGAGATTTCCATGGGTGGCTCATCAAAGGTGAAAGTTTGACGAGTAGACTTGAGGTCAGACTTACTCGTGGTTGGAACATCCTCAGCTGAGTCTTTTGGATCAGTCACGGGGGATGACTCAGCTTCATCGTCTCCTTCCGATCCCGAGAAGGTTACATCAGGATTATCCGGGAATCGTGAAGCGCACTTATCTCCTTTTTCGATGGATCAATGATAGCAGGAGAGATGTTTTGTACTTCAACTTCTTTACCCTGGGAAGTCTCAACCTCCCGTTGGCCTTCATTACCTCCTGCCTCAATCTCAAGCTAGGCCTTGGACATCCCTTTCGACAATGTCACTGTCTTAGGGTCTTCTGCGGTGGCATCCATTGGAGTCTCAACTCCATGGATTGCACTTTAAATCGCCCAGTGTTAACTCCCGGGTACATTCCTTCCTGTGCCTCGGCGCATCGCTAGCGGCGTCATTAGCCTTCAGAGCGGTTGGCACCTCGGTGAGACAGTCTCAAGCTGTCCCGAGCCTCATCGATGACAACTTACGTATGCGTTGTGTTTGTTCCTTCTCCACTTCGCCTCCTAGATTCATTGTGGAGTCATTTGCAACATCCTCCGACCTTGCTGCGGTGGAGGAGTTTCCCCTCGGGGCACACTAGGTGAGTGACTTGGAATGGGGTCACTCATCTCCGGACTCCCCTATTTCCATTGAGTATTCGGCCATTGGGGCGGTGGTAAGACACCTACATTAGGGGTTGGCTCGTGGGGTCCCCACTATCCCGGTTTCATCGCCAATTCCTTAGTTCCTTCTTCCGAGTGAGTGGGGAAGTGGTGGCGGCAACAACGGTGGCAATATGCCGCACCACTCCCATTGGGTCTATCTCGGTGTGTTTTGGAGGACTCTCTGGTCCCTCCATCATTCTTTGCTCATGAAGGATTCGGATTCTTCCATTGCTTGCTGCATTTGCAACTCTTACGTAGCGGCGGCCAGCAGGTCGCATCCTCATCACTTGCGATAGGGCGTCACGGTGAGGATGTGTATGTTACGTGGTGCCGATGATAGGCGATCTTTGGCTTTCTCACGTGCCTCTGCGTCCTCATTTGCTTTAGCCCGTTCATTTTCTTTTGAATTTCGAGTATATTTATGCAATTATCCTCGTCGAGGCTTGCAAAGACTGTGTCCACCTCAAGAAATCGAAGAGTTCTTCTTCCTCAAGAATGAACTCGGATATAAAGCGCACTCTGGATAGGCTCGGCTTCCATTTTCTCCACTTTCAGCAGACGATTTTGGATGTCCGGATACAATGGAGAGTGCATGATTAAATCGTCTTCATCATCCTCTTTTCGCCCTCGTTTCCAGGTATTGAAGGTAGCGAGACTTCATTTTTTCGACACCTTCAAGACCCTGCATTACAAGGTGGAGGAACAACCTGTCAACCAGGTGACTCGATTGTCTCAACCATTCTTTGTTCCTCATTGCATTCGACTACGGTGGGTCTTCAAGTTGCCTCTGTGATCGGCCTCGATGAGACTTGGCGTTTCATCAATCACGCCGGAGACTCTACTTCTCGGCAGTCTCGGGTATCTTTTCCGGTGAGTGACAGACTCGGCCCGGCTTCTCAAGCTCGGAATGCTTGAAAATTCTTCTCCTTCTTCTTGTTTGAACCGAGAGGATTTCTGGTTCGGACAAGGTTTCTTCGAGTCTTGGCGCGGGGGCGTGCTATTGTTTTCTTCGAGGAAGGCGCCGTCTTGGCTTATCGGTTCTCCTCTTCTTAATGACCGGAGAAGGTATTTGGGATTCCTTCTCTGCTGAGCTGCAGGGCGGGAGACACGAGCTGCGGAGGCGGGTGACTTCAGCTGCGCAGGGGCGGGAGCGGATTTGTTTTTCTTTCTTTGCGGGAGCATCGGTCTTCTTAGCAGTGCAGGGGCAAACCTACTTCTTTGGTGGAGAGGAGACATTTGTATCTTGGGGTTAGGCGATTCCCCCTCACTCGTATCGCTCTCTTAGCGTAGGCTCTCTTCTCGTGCGCCGAGAGAGGTTTGATCGAACATCCTCTTGTTTACATGGAATGCCTTTCCATGTCGAAGAGGACTCCTTTTACCTCCATCGGCCGACCAATCACGGACCGTATCCTAGGGATCCTCCAAATGCTCCATTCTCCTTGAAGGATTTGTTCCTACATTACAGCGAAGTCTCTTGTAGACAAACTTAGCTTGATTCACTTTCTTTTCTTCAATGATCGCAACCAATACGATCAATTTGGCTGACGAGTTGGTCAAAATTTGCCAAATTTGATGTCTATGCATTTGGCAACGATGTCCAACAATTTGTGGTAGTCCTCCTTGGCGGCCTCTTGTTAGGTGTGTAGACTATCTTTTCAAAGCATAGTCGGTCTTAGCTATTTTCTTCCAAGCGGCGGCCAAGTCAACATCAGCTCCATTGATTTACGGTGCTCCTTCCGCCGGTAATGAGCGGTGTTACGCCAAATCCTTGGCGGTGATGATGAACTCCTTCCCGTGAATAGAGGATTTGATCCCCTCATCGTGAATCTCGGCATTCACGTAGAAGCATGCAACCTCTTCCACATAGGTCATAGGAAAGTCCATAAATCGAGAAATGGTTTTAGCTTGATCGTTTCGAGTTTTTCAGCGATCTTCTTTATGAGGGCGTCATCGGACCCTTTTTTGACCATACCCTCGAAATCCACGGTGAGACCGGTGTGGATTTTCTTTCCTAGCTTGACAAAATCATGAGTGGATGCCATTTTTTAGTATTTCACGAATGAAACTTAGAAAGTGATTTGAAGATTGATAGGGTTTTGAGAGAGTTTTTGCCTTTGCTTTCGAGAGAGAAAGTGAAGCAGTTTTTTGGTAATGTCGAGAGAAAGCGGGGCGAAAATGGTTTAAGTAAGGTTCACGAAAGGGCGTGCGGGTGGTTTTGAAATGTGATCGAAATCAACGGCTTAGATTTTGCACGCCGATTAGCATTTAATGTCTCGTATTTAATGCGGCAAAGCATTTATATCAATCATAAGCTTGGTGTGCGGCTTTTGCCTGTACACGTCATAATTATCTTTGACATCATTCTTAAAAACATTCCGCTTAGTAAAACATTGCGTTTTTGTCCCTTTGCTCATAAATGACTCAAAACTTATCCCTTAGCCGATTTAACTCTTCTTCAGTTCTCCTAGTGACTCAAATTGGTATCGCCTAACTCGATCTGTTGTCTTTCCGATATGGTGATTCACTTAGATGATTTGAGAGTTGACTCTTTTTCCCTTTTCGTGTTTTATTTCTTTTCTTTGAGTCTTCGAGTGTCACTCAGCTCAATTAACCCTAACTCATGCTTGAGTTCTTCAAATCTTGACTCACATAATGGTTTTGTGAATATGTCACCCAACTGTTTATCGGTTGAAATATATTCAAGGTGATGTCCTTCTTTTCAACATGATCTCTTATGAAGTGATACGACATCGATATGCTTTGTTCTTGAGTGCAATACGAGGATTTTGAGTGATTGCAATTGCACTTGTGTTATCACACATGATTGGAATTTCCTTTTCTTCAACTTCATAGTCTCTCATTCTTTGTCTCATCCATAGGACTTGGGCACAACAAACTTGTTTGCCCGCCTATGATCCAATAAGTGTTCGTATCTTGTTTGATCTTGAGGCTTGCCATCGCATCCATATCCATTTTGGTGATGTATTCATTGGTATTTTCTGAGAAGACTTCTCTTCCATACCAAATTTCTTCATTAAATCTCTGGTGTATTTTTGTCGACTTATGAAGGTTCCATCCTTGTTTGTTTTACTTGGAGTCCAAGGAAGAATGTCAGCTCTCCCATCATGCTCATTTCGAATTTGCTTTGCATGAGGTTTGAAAATTTATCACACAACTCTTTGTTTGTGGATCCAAAAATAATGTCATCAACATATATTTGAACAAGCAATATACTCTTCGCATCTTGAATTCGAAGAGTGTTCTATCCACTTTGCCTTTTGTGAATCCATTCTCGATCGGGGAATTGTGACAAAGTATCATACCATGCTCGGGTGCTGTTTCAATCCTTATAGAGCTTTCTTGAGTTTGTATACCTTATCTCCAAGAGTCTTCGCTCAAATCATGGAGGTTGTTCAACATACACTTCTTCTTCCAATAAACCATTAAGGATTGCACTCTTTACATCCATCGATATACAATAAAATTCTTGTGAGTCGCATAGGCAAGAAACATCCTTATAACTTCCAATTTTGCTACGAGGGCAAATGTTTCATCAAAATTTATCCCTTCTTCTTGGCAATATCCTTTGGCTACTAATCTTGCTTTGTTTCTTACCCACAGAACCTTCCTCGTTCATCTTGTTTTTGAACACCCATTTAGTGCCAATAACATTTTGATGGGTAGGTCTTTGAACTAATTCCCATACTTTATTTCTTTTAAACCGATTGACTCTTCTTGCATAGCTTGAATCCAATGTGTGTCATCAATGCTTGTGACACATCTTTAGGCTCTATTTGTGAGATAAAGCATGTGAACATAGCTTCTTGTTGAGTTCGGATCTTGTTTTGACACCTTATCTTATATCTCCAATGACTAGTTCGGTGGATGGTCTCTCACCATCTTACATCGAGGTTGGAGTAAGTTAGTGGATTTAGTCGTCTTGCGGCTATGTTGCTTTGACCAGCTCTCGTCATCACTTAGCCGCAGATTTTCAGTTTGTTTTTGAGACTCGGCTATCTCATCTTCATCCGGGTTTATAATTCGGCTTGACTTGACAAGATAGGGACTCTTACGCATGGTTGGTTGATTGACTTATCGGTGACTCTTCAATGTCTTCTCCATTTACATTTGGCTCATCAAACACCACATGAATGGATTCCTCTGTAACCATAGTTCTATTGTTGAGTACTCTGTAGGCTTTGCTTTGTTTGAGTATCCCAAGAAGATACCTTCATCGGCTTTAGCATCAAAAGCCTTCAAATTATCTTTGCCATTGTTATGGATGAAGCATTTACATCCAAATATTCTAAAATATGCAACATTTGGTTTTCTCCTGTCCAAATCTCATAGGGAGTCTTTGTGTTGTCTGTTTATCATGCATCTATTTTGAGTGTAGCATCTTTGTGTTTATTGCTTGACCCAAAATCTTTGAGTAAGTAGCCTGCTTGACTAACATGGTCCTTCTTTGCTTCTTTGAGAGTTCTATTTCTTCTTTCGCAACTCCATTACATTTGTGGAGTCCTTGCTGCAGAACAATTCATGACCAATGCCATTTTCAATACAACACTTTGAGTTATTATACCATTGACAAACTCGGTTCCTCTGTCCGATCTTATTTTGATAATGGTTTGGCTCTTCTCATTTTGAATCCTCTTCATCATTTTGTGGTAGTTTTCAGAGAGTTTCTTTCTTCTTACACATGAATATTGTCCATGTATATCTTGAGTAGTCATCTACTACCACCAAGGTGTATTTCTTCCCACTTATGCTATTTGGTTCAACTGGACCAAATAGATCCATATGTAGCGGATGCAATATTCTTGTTGAAGATGGACATGTCTTTTCTTTGAATGATGATTTGATTTGTTGTCCTTCCGACATGCATCACATATACTCTCCTTCTTGTATCTCGAGTCGGAAGTCCTTCCACAAGATTGCTTACGGCAAGCTTGTTAATCATTTTGAAATTCAGGTGACTCAGCTTCTTGTGCCACAACCAACTTGATTGTTTGTGCTCTTTGCTAAAAGACAGTCTTTGGGTGTTGCGATTGACCAATCCACGACATACATGTTCTTTTTGCGCATCCTTGCAATTCATTTGATTGATATCCTTGATTTGGCATATATCCATGTTAAATCCAACATTATAACCCTTGTCACGAGTTGGTGATGCTTAGCAAGTTGAAGTTGAGTCCTTCAACATATGCAACATCGTGATTTCTAATCCGTTTTTCTTGATGGATCCAATGCCTCTTATTTCTCCTGGAGCTTCATTTCCTCGAATAAGACTTTTGCACCTTTGACTTCCTTGAATTTTGACAGATTTTTCTTGTTTCTGTCATGTGTGCGGAACAACCACTATCCATGTACCAGGTTCCTTGGCACTGTTTGTTCCTTGAACCGCAAACAAGGAAATTAAGTTTTAGGTACCTATATTTGTCAGGTCTGAGGGGTTAGTATTGTAAGATGATCCAACCAACCTATAGCCAAATGGTTTGACTCTAAGGGGTTGCCATCTATCGAGTGCCATAATCATAATTAATTTTGGCAAATTGCTTGGGGATTCTAGGTTCATACAAGCTGTCTCTTTTGTCTGTATGCTGTATATGTGTTTTAGCAATTCCATTCTTTGGGTAGTTGTGATATCTCCGAGTGTAGTGCCTAGGTGCATATGTGTCTTTGATGAAAGCTTTTATACCTTTGGAATGGCCTTTGCTGAGTTCTAGGCCTTTGCCATTTTGGCTTATATTCCATAGGTCTTTGCTGATAGTTCACATTATTCCAATCAGCTTGGCTAGGGTATTTTCTACCATTCCCTTCATATGTATTTCTTTTATAGAACTTAAGGGTTTTTGGTAGCTCTGTTTCTTCTTTACTGAGTATTTCTGATTGGAGTTTCTTTGAGGAACTAGAATTTGGATTTCTTCTCATTTGTCCTCTCAAAGACACTCAATGGTTGTTTTCCTTTTCCTTTATAACCAAGGCCAGTTTGTTTGTAATTGTGCTTTGGGATAAATGTGTGTGCACCATTTGGAGTTTTGGATTTTTGAGATACTTCATTGCTAGAAGATCATTTTTCCAAAATCACTTTTGGAGCTTGACATAGCACAGAGGGATTAAATCCTAAGCCTGTCTTGTCTCCACATTCTCTTTGACTCATAATAAGATCATCCAATGATTTAGATGCCTTAGTGAATGAGGCAATCACATTTTGAGGTCATTTTCCCTCTTTTCTATAGCAGCTATTTTCGCTATTAGCTTAGCATTTTCGGTCTTTAAACTTTCATTCTCATCGGCAATTTGACTTAGAGTACTCGGCTCCTTAGTCATTTGTGAGTTTGGCTTTTGAGTAGGTTGTTTTCCTCATTTAGTAATGTGTGTGAGGATTTAATGTGTTCAAAATCTTTCATCATTTTGCCTAATGAATCATAAAGATCGAGTGGGTGATGAAGTGTTTGTGTCGATCACTATCACTAGAACCGAGTGTGATGAGTTAGAGTGTACCTCATCTTCTTGGTGAGTTGATCTTGTTCCTTGGCCATCAAATAGATCAAGGCTTCTTATTGAGTCACTTGAGTAGTCGACTTCACTACTATCCGAATCATTTGTGTCTCTTGACTTGGTTTGTCTCGGTGATCTCTGCTGACCAACATTGCCTTTTTCTTTTCTTGTCTTCTTTCTCTCGAAGACCTTTCTTTCTTCTTCATTCTGTATTTGTTGACTACGGGATATGGGCAATCAATGGCATAGTGACCTGGTTGCCTACGGTTCAAAGCATAGATTTTCAACCTTTTGATCGATTCTTTCCATTTTGGATTTTCGGCCCTTTGATATTGACTTTTTGATGCTCTGTTCTCTTGGTTGGCCTATCTTCCCTTGACTTGGAGAGAGCCGAGTGTCTTACGGAGGATTCACCCTTGCCTCTCTTGTAGTTCTTATTGAAGAACTTGTTAAACCTTTAACCATCGGGGCTATTTCCTCTTGGTCAATGACTTCTTTGACCTCGGCTCTCTTGCCATCCTTAACAATTAAATTTGTTTTGGGTACATCTATCTCTTCCTGGTCTTTTCTTCTCGGCTCAAATTCGTAGGCTTTGAGATCCGAGAATAGCTCATGGTTGGATGTCTTGGATAGGCCCATGGAGTGTCTCATGGCCATGACTTTCATATCCCACTCGGTTGGGAGACTTCTTAGAATCTTCATACACATTTCCTTCGTGTATATTGTTTTTCAAGTGCAGATAGCTCGTTGGTAATTTACGTGAACCGAGCATCCGGTTGATCCAAGGTCTCTCTGCGATCATTTTAAAATTTTCAAATTTGTCTGACCACCGATAATATATTTTCCTTGATTTGCTCACGAGCCTTCACAAATCAATGTTAGCTTGTCCCGCATTTCTTTAGCCGTTTTGCATGATTTGACTTTATTGAACATGGCTTTGTCCAAGGTTTTGTAAAGAATGTCCTTGGCCACATTGTCAAGTTATATCTTTTCTGTCATCATTTGTCCATTCGGCTCTTGGTTTTCAACCATGGTAGTGCAGGAACAACATCCTCTTCACCTTCACCGCAGACTCTCCTTACATTGGTGTGTTCACTTTTAAAATTTGTAGTGGCCCATCCTCTATCACTATCCACATCTTATCATGTAATTTGATAGATGAGCTGCATGCGAATTTTCCAATCATCAAATTCTTCAATTGTGAACATAGGGATGCGTGTAAAATTTGCTTCCATGATAATAACTTTTAATGATAAAAGAGTTTTGAAGAACTTAAGTACTAAAACAGATTTTGAAAAATTTGGAGATCGGTTCGAGTAACCATTGTGGAAGGCTCAATGAACCAACCACTCGATACCACTTGTAGGTCCCAAGGGGTGTGAGTGTAAGGTTTAGAAGGGGGTTGAATAAACCTTACCAACTTTTCGATTTAGTCTTTTTAAATATTGAGTTAATACTTCAGTTTGAGTCCTTGATGGACAGCTAAGTTAGTTAATCAACGAGTTAGTTACTCAATAGACTGACCGAAAATTTGTTGATAGAATAACTCACTTTGTTTTGACTAAAGACTTAACTCGATTGTGATTTGTTTTTTTGCGGAAGACTTTACACCCTTAAAATTGGTTTAGTATTGATTTAATACTTGGTTTTAGTACTTAGAGATTATCAAGTGGATAGCAAATTTATCGTGAGTTAAATAAATAAGGTGAAGAAATTAAAGTTGAAATGTAAAATGACACGATAAGTTTTTATAGAGGTTCGAAGATGGGGTAATTCTTCTACTCCTCTCTTCTCCAACTCTGGAGGAATCCACTAGGTATTGATCAAGTATCTGAGTGGTAACAGTCCGGATACAAGTCTTGATCACACATCCGACTTGATCCTTTAGGACTCGTCTGGAGATGCCTTGGTCACGCTTGGTGGCTTCTCGTGCGACTCAACTTCTTCACAGGGTAGCTGCTTGCTACTACAGCCCACTTGCTCAAGCTCTTTGGATTTGATCACGAAGCCCTCCAAAACTTGAGGCTGGTTCGACCTTGAACCTTCCTACAATCCTCCGTGGAATGTAGACCCCTTGATTCTTCAACAATTTCCTCTTCAACTGATTGAAGTTATCTTTCCTTCACGGGTGAGTGTTGGATTGATTTTCTTCGTAATGTAGGCTTGAGGATTAATCTTGAATGATTTGAGAATATCTTAGGTTACAGTTCAAATGTTTGCTTGAATGTTCGTGGTTGAGTAACCTTCTCTCGAGTCATTCCTCAAAGATTTTATAGTGATCTTTCAAAAATCGCCGTTGAAGAGATATGCTTATTTTTGAAAGTCTTGTGGTCGTTGGCTTGTCTTGTTGCGATCCTTGGAATTGCCACTTCCTCGTATGAATTGTTCTTGACTTTTGAGTTCGACATGGTGCGAGTGCTTCCCATTGGTTTATTCCTTTTGCACATTTAAGGATGAGCACTTCGAGAAAGGTAGTATGGAAGTATTACTTGTTTAAGTAATTCCCTTGATTTTTGTGCAACGGATCTCTTCGATTATCTCGACTTGACTTATTTGCATTTCCTTGCTTTCCCCAGGTGACTTAGAGTCACTTCCAATCATGGATGACTCTTGTCACTTCAACTTGAGACTTGGCTATCTTGAGTTGACTTGGCGATACTACTCACCGTTGCATCTCGGATGGTCCTTGATCGAGTTCCGTCTTCTCTTTTTGCCATACTACTGCCTTGTCTTGCGGTGAGTCTTCCTTCTAGTCTCCAGTTGTCTTCTTGCATGTCTAGGCATAGCCGACTTAACTCGGCTTGACCAGCCTATTTATTACAATGCGGTTTACAACGAAAATGGGGTGCCAACTTCCTATTCTAAGTTTTACATGGCATTCATCAAAATCTAAACAATAAATTTCCCAACAAAGGGTCAACATCACAAGTGATGTAGACCAAGAAAAGCCAAGCTAATGAACACAATTGACATTTGAATCTAGCCTATCGTTTCAATGGGCAAATTTCAAATGTGCACTATAAAAGGCTGAGGAAGCATTTGAGAAAGAAAAACCTGTATCTAGCACGAACAAGCATTCATTGAGCAAGCAATTAACCTGCAATATTCTCAAGCTTTTCAAGATATTCCTCAAGCCTAAAACTCGAAGAAACTCGATCCAACACAAGCTGTGAAGGAGAGACAACTTCAAGGAAACATTTGAAGATCAAAAAGGGGTCTACTTTCCAAGTTGAAGGATTGTAGAAAGGTTCAAGGTCGAACCAAGTTTCAAGTTTGTTAGAGGGCTGTGTGAACAAATCCAAGACCTTGAGAGTGAGCTAAAGTAGCAAGACAACTGCCTCGTGAAGAAGTTTCGAGTCGCAGGAGAGAAGCCAACTGTATGATCGGCGTTTGTCTCAAGATCGTTCATTCCGCTTTGTAACTTGATCACATTACTTAGTGGATTCCTCTAGGAGTTGGAGAAGAGTGGATTAGAAGAATTAACCCATCTTCGAACCACTATAAAAATTACTTGTGTCAATCTACTTTCAGTTCTTACATTCCTGCATTTACTTTTAGTTAAATCGCTATCCAACTCGATAATTAACAAAGTGTTAAAACAAGAGTTAAAAACAAGCTTTAAATCAATCAAAGGGTGTTAAGTCTTCCGTTGTTAAAAACCAAATCAACTAAGTTAAGTATTTGGCTTAAGCAACCGAGTTATACTATCAATGACTCTATCGAGTGCATTAAGTGGGTAACTTAGCTGAATATAGCCAACTTAGTCGTCCCTCAACTAAAATCGAAAATCTGTTAAGGTTTATTCAACCCCTTCTAAACCTTACACCACACCCTTGGGACCTACAAGTGGTATCGAGAGGTTGGTTCATTTAGCCTTCCGCATCGGTTCTTGAACTAGATCTCAATCTTTTTCAAAGGTTTTAACACTTGTGTTTTTCAAAGTCTTTCATCTTTTAAGCAAGTTATTATCATGGAAGCAAATCTAACTCGTATTCCAATGTTTCTTGTGGAAGAGTTTGATGGTGAAAAATTCGTATCTGAGGCTCATCTATCCGCTTTACATGATGAAATGTGGCTTGTGATAGAAGATTGGCCATTGCAAATATACAAAGTCAACAATCTGCAAGAACAAAGACTGCGGTGAAGGAGAAGTTCTTTGAGGCTAGACCGACCATGGTTGAAAAACCACGAACATAATGGACAAATGAAGATCGAAAGAGATATAACCTGGACAATGTAGCCAAGGATATACTCTACAAGGCGTTGGACAAAGCGATGTTCAACAAAGTCGGTCTTGCAAATCAACCAAAGAAATGCGGGAAAAGTTAACCCGATTTGTGAAGGATTAGAACAGATTAAAGAGAATAAATTAATCATTTGCCGTTCAAAAATTTGAAAATTTTATAATGCTTGCAGGTGAAACTACGGATCGCAGGATGATGATTTGAGAGATAACAAATGAGCTTTCAACTCTTGGGAAAGAATACACTTAGAAGGAGATGTGCATGAAGATTTTAAGAGCCCTCCCGGCTAAATGGGAAATGAAGGTCATGGCCCCGAGACATTAAATGGACCTCTCAAAAACATCCAATCATGAGCTATTCTCGGACCTCAAAGCTTATGAGTTTGGAAGAAGAAAAGAGCAAGAGAAAATAGTTGTACCAAAGACAATCGCACTATTGGCGATGATGGGAAAAAAGCGAGCCTAAGGAGACCAATCATCACCTTCCAAAGCAAGGGAGGACAGGCCGCATAAGGGAGTTGAAAATCGAGAGCTAATTATCGAGAGCCGATAATCAAAGAAGCGAAGCAGAGCGATCAAAGAGATGAAAACTCGTGTTGGAATTAGACAACCAGGATATTTTGCTATTATTGTTCCTATCCACCGATCAACAAGTATAGATATGAGGAAGAAAGAAAAGTTGTTAGAAAATTTATTTGATATATTTTGATGATACCATGTAAAACTTAAGTAGGAAGTTGGCACCCCATTTTCCTTGTAATTTGTATTGTAATAGATAGGGCTAAAAAAGCATCCAAGTCGGCTATGTCAAAGATTACAAGAAGTCAATCACAGATGTGTGAAGACTTCTTTGTGTGTCACCGGTAAGGCCATGAAGGAAGACATGGACTCGATGAAGAAGAGTCGCTAAGGAAGCAATTTGTGAGAAGTGTCACTCAAGTCAACTCAAGAAGCCATGTCTACAAGTTGAAGTGACGAGTTGAGTTAATCCAATGATTGGAGCAGACTCAAGTCACCTGGGGTAAAAAGCGATAGTCAAGTCAAGACAACTGATTTAGATCCGTTGATTAAAGTCAAGAATGTTATTTCATTTAGTAATCCGACAAAGTGCCAGGTCTAAAGTGTTTGGCCCTGAATTGTGCAAAAGGAATAAGCCAATGGGAAATCTCGCACCTTGTGTCAAGCACCGCAATATTTGAAATGCCATTAATACGAGGAAAGGTAAACATCACCAAGGCTGAGACCAAGAAAAGACAAGCCAACAAACACAAAGTGATATTTGAAATTAGCCTTTATCTCTTCAACGAGCAAAATTTCAAATGGACACTATAAAAGGTGAGGAAGCTATTGAGAAAGAGGTTAACTTGATAACTGAACTACGAACAAGCAAGAAACATTCAAGCATTTAACCCGCAATATTCTCAAAGCTTATCAAGCAATTCCTCAAGCACGAAACTCGAAGATACTCGATCCAACACACACTATGAAGGAGAGATAACTTCAACTTTTTGTTGAAGAGAAACATTTGAAGAAGCAAAGAGGTCCACTTTCCAAGTCGGGATTGTAGAAAGGTTCAAGGTCGAACCATTATCAAGTTTGTTAGAGGGCTTCGTGATCAAATCCAAGAACTTGAGAAGTGGCGAAGTAGCAAGGCAAGCGCGCCTGTGAAGAAAGGCGAGTCGCAAGAGAAACCAACTATGTGATCAAGGCTTTCTCCGGATCGATAATCGCTTTACACTCGATTCTTTACATAGTGGATTCCTCCAGGAGTTGGAGAAGAGAGGATTAGAAGAATTACCCCATCTTGAACCACTATAAAATATTTGTGTCATTTACTTTCAAAGCAAACTTACTTTCCTGCATATTTACTTTTTATATCTGCTTTGTTAGTATGATATTTGCTATCCAACTCATAAATAACTAAGTGCTAAAATCAAGTGTTAAAAATAAGCTTAAAACAAAACAAAGGGTGTTAAGTCTTCGCTATTTAAAACCAAACTAGCGAGTTAAGTATTTGGCTTAAGCAACCGAGTTATACTATCAACAACTCTATCGAAGTCGTTTAGTGGGTAACTTAATTTGAAAAGCCAACTTAGTTGTCCACCAAGGACACAACTATTTGAGTCACTCTGTTGAATAATTTTAAAAGGACTAAAATCGAAAAACGGTAATGTTTATTCAACCCCCTTTCTAAATCTTACTTCACACCCCTTGGGACCCACAAGTGGTATCGGAGCGGTTGGTTCATTGAGCATTCGCTGGTTCTTGAACTAGATCTCTATCTTTTCAAAAGGTTTTAACACTTGTGTTTTTCAAAGTCTTTCATTTTTCAAGCAAAGTTATTATTATGGAAGCAAATCTAACATGCATTCCTATGTTCACTTTGTTGAAGAATTTGATGATTGGAAATTCGTATACGGGCTCATCCATCCGCATTACATGATGAAATGTGGCTTGTGATAGAGGATGGGCCACTTTGCAAATACTTAAAGTCAACACAACAGACGAGAGCAAATTGCGGCAGATGGAGAAGAAGGCTGCTCATCAAGCAAGAAAACATGGTTGAAAAACCTAGGTCGAGTGGACAAATGACGATAGAAAGAGATACAACCTGGACAATGTGGCCAAGAATATTTTATACAAGACATTGGACAAAGCTATGTTCAACAAAGTCAAATCTTGCAAATCAAACAAAGAGATTTGGGAAAAGTTGACCTTGATTTGTGAAAGATCGAGAAAATTAAGGAAAATAAATTATCTGTTGCTATTCAAAAATTAGAAAACTTTAAAATGCTTGCGGTGAAACTCGGATGTTTGGATGCCGGTTCTGAAATTACAAATGAGCTTTCATCTGGGGAAATAATATACACAAAATAAAAATATGTATGAAGATCTTAAGAAGCCTCCCGGTGAATGCGAAATGAAGGTTATGGCCCTAAGACATTCAATGGACCTCTCTAGAACATCTAACCATGAGCTATTCTTAGACCTCAAAGCATATGAGTTTGAGATGAGAAGAAAAGAGCAAGAGGAGACAAGCGTGCCCAATATCTGACTGCACAAATGGCGAGTGATGGAAAAAGAGCTGAGCAAAAGAAGCCATAGACCAAGAGGAGATTGCCCGATGGTTATAAGATTCAACAAGTTCTTCAATAAGAACTACAAGAGGAACAAGGGTGAAACCTTTAGAAGACATTCAACACCTTCCATGTCAAGGGAAGATAGGCCTCCCAAAAGAGCCGAGCATCAAAGGGTTGATTACTAGAGAGGCGATAATCTAAGAATAGATAGATCCGATCGAGAGCCGAGAATCGTGTTGGGCGGGAGACAACCAGGACATTTTGCTATATTGTTCCTATCCACTAGTCAACAAGTACATGAATGAAGAAGAAAGAAAAGTCTTGAGGAAAGAAGACAGGAAAAGAAGAAATCCATGTTAGCTTGAGGCTGATTTGAGCGCCAAGTGCAAAGAGGCAACGGACTCGAGATAGTAGTGAAGCGGACTACTCAAATGACTCACGAGGAAGAGGCTATGATCGCCTCATGGCTAAATAACAAGATCAACCGGATCAAGAAGATGAGGTACATTCTAACTCATCTCATTCGACTCGGTGATAGTGATTGTGATACACACACTTCATCATCCATTGATCTTTATGATTCATTAGGCAAAATGATAAAAGACTTAGAACACATAAAATCCTCGCACACAATTTTAAATGAGGAAAACAACCAGCTTAAAAGCCAAAACTCACATCGACTAAAGAGCCGAGTACTCTTAGTCACATAGCCGATGAGAACACTAAGTGAAGGTGAAAATGCCAAGATCATAGCGAGTTAATCACTTTCTGAGAAAAGAGGAAAAAATCTTAAAAATGTGATTGCCTCATTTACAAAAGCATCCAAATCATTGGATGAACTTATTATGAGTCAAAAGGAATGTGGAGACAAGATAGGCATATGATTTAATTCTTTTGTGCATAGTCAAACACTAAGAGTGATTTTGGAAAAAGGATCTTCAAGTAATGAACCATCCCAAAACCCAAAACACCCAATGTTGCACACACATCTATTCCAAAGAACAATCAAAATCATCTTGGCCTTGGATATAAAGGAAAAGGAAAGCGGCCGATTGAGTATCTTGAAAGGACAACCGAGTAGAAATTCAACCGAGTTTCTCGGCAAACTCCAAACAGAAAATAATTTGTGAAAAGCGAACGAGCTACCAAAAACCCAGAAATTTCATCGAGAAATACACCTGATGGGAATGGTAGAAAATACCAAACTATCTTTGATTGGAATAGTGTGAAACATCAACAAAGACCTATGGAATACAAACCAAAATGGCAAAGACCTAAACCTCAACAAAGGTCATTCCAAAGGCGAAAGAGCTTCTATCAAAGACACATATGCACCCAAGCACTACACTTATAAATACCACAACTATCCCAAGAAAACAATTGCTAAAACACATACACAGGCATACAGACAAAAAGAGACAATTTTGTATGATCCTAAAACCCCCAAGCAATTTTCTAATGTGCACTATGATTATGGCGATAGATGACAACAACTTAGAGTCAAACCATTTAGCTATAAGTTGGTTGGAGCATCTTACATCACTAACCCCTCGGGGACCCGGACAAGTATGGGTACCTAAAAACTAATTTCCTTGATTGCGGGTTCAAGGAACAGTTGAGTGTCAAGGAACCTGGTACATGGATAGTGGTACATTCCGGACATATGATAGGGAATAAGAAACATCTATCAAGATTCAAGGAGATTAGAGGTGCAAAGGTTATATTTGGAGGAAATGAAGCTCTCAGGGAGATCAAAGGCACAGGATCCATCAAGAAAAATGGATTGGAAATCACATATGTTGCTTATGTTGAAGGCCTCAACTTCAACTTTGTTAAGTATAAGTCAACTCTATGACAAAGGCTACAATGTGGGATTCTACATGGGGATATGCCGGATCAAAGATCTTTGAATCAAATAAAATAGTCTTTGAAATGGTCAAGGCAAAAGAATATGTATGTGGTAGATTGGTCTCTTTTGCTACACCAAGCACATGTCGCTAGCAAAGAGCACAACCGAATCAAGTTGGCTATGGAATAAGAAGTGAGTTATTTGAATTTCAAGACAATCAACAAGCTTGCAAGGAGTCATCTTGTAGAAGGATTTCGGACTCGTGTACAAGAAAGAAAGTGTATGTGATGCATGCGGATGGAAAAGCAAATCAAATCTTCATTCAAGGATAAGCAAGTCCTTCTTCAACAAGGATCTGCATCATTTGCATATGGATTTATTTGGTCCTTTTGAGCCAGCTAGCATAAGTGGAAAGAAATACACCCTGGTAGTGGTGGATGATTATTCAAGATATACATGGACAATCTTCATGTGTAAAAAGAAGGAAACTTTGCGAGAAGTTACCTCGGTGATGAAAAGAGTTCAAAATGAAAAGAGTCAAACCATTATAAAAATAAGATATGATAGGGGAACCGAGTTTGTCAATGGGATAATAACTCGAAGATTGTGTTGAAAATGGAATTGCTCATGAGTTATCACTGCAAGGACTCCATTGCGAGAATGGAGTAATGAAAGAAGGAACAAAACTCTCAAGGAAGCTGCAAGGACAATGTTAGTGAAGCTTGATTGCCTAAGAGATTTTGGGCTGCAGCCATAAATACATCATGCTATACTCAAAAGGATGCATGATTAACATGCAATTTACCAAGACTCCTTATGAAATTTGGACAGGAGAAAGCCAAATGTTGGATACTTCATGATTTTTGGATGTAAATGTTTCATCCTTAATAATGGAAAAGACAATTTGAAGGCTTTTGATGCTAAAAGCTGATGAAGGTATCTTTTTGGGATACTCAAGCGAGAGTAAAGCCTATAGAGTCTTTGAAAAAAAGAGGACTATGGTCACGAGAAAAGTCCATCCATGTGGTTTGTGATGAACGTAATGTGAGTGGAGAAGACATTGAAGAGTTAGCGATGTCATTTGAATCACCCAACCATGCAAAAGAGTCCTTATGTTGAAGTCAAGTGAGAGCACTCAACCCAGGATGAAGATGAGAGCTGAATCTCAAAGGGTGGAAGGTCTACAATTTGAATGAAGATGAAAGAGTTGTTCAAGACAACTTAGTTGCGAGATGGTGAATCCGGTGACTTACTTCAACCTGATGTGAGATGGTGAGAGACCATCCACTAGAGTTAGTCATTGGAGATGTTAGAGATGGCATAAGAACCAGATCGAGCACAACATGAAGCCATGTTCACTTGTTTTATTTCCCAGATAGAGCCTAAATATGTGTCTCAAGCATTGGATGACACACATTGAAGTCAAGCCATGCAAGAAGAGTGAATTAGTTTGAAAGAAACAAAGTATGGGAATTAGTTCAAAGGCCAACCCATCAAAATGTTATTGGTACAAAATGGGTTTTGAAATAAGATGAATGAGGAAAAATCTATTGTAAGAAACAAAGCAAGATTGGTAGCCAAAGGGTATTGCCAAGAAGAAGGTTTGCATTTGGATGAAGCCTTTGCTCTGTTGCAAGGTTGGAAGTAATAATAATGTTTCTTGCTTATGCTGCACACAAGAACTTCACTTTGTTTATCAAATGGATATGAAGAGTGCATTTCTGAATGGATTGTTAGAGGAAGAAGTTTATGTTGAACAACCTCCAGGTTTTGAGAGAAAAACTATTGGAGATAAGGTCTACAACTCAAGAAAGCACTGTATGGATTGAAAAAAGCACCAAGAGCATGGTATGACACACTGTCTCAATTCCTAACCGACAATGGGTTCAAGCAAAGGCAAAGTTGATAGAACACTCTTGAGAATTCAAGATGAAGAGAGTATATTCCTTGTTCAAATATATGTGGATGACATCATTTTTGGTTCCACAAACAAAGAGTTGTGTGACAAGTTCTCAAACCCCATGCAAGGCAAATTTGAGATGAGCATGATAGAAGAGTGACTTACTTCCTAGGACTTCAATCAAACAATTGAAGGAGCGAACCTTCATAAGCCAAACTAAGTATACCAGAGATTTAATGAAGAAATTTTGTATGGAAGAGAAGTATTCGTGAAAATTCCAATGAATACTTGATCAAGATGGATCATTGATCTATCTAACAGACAAAGTAGGACAGGACATCACATTTGCGGTAGGTGTATGTGCAAGATTTCAATCGCACCAAAGGAGAGCCACATGATCGCAACTAAGAGAATCCTAAAATATTTGAAGGGATGCGAGGAAGTCGGCTTATGGTATCCGAGAGGAAGGTGGATTCAAGTGGTTGGTTACTCGGACTCGGACTATCTTTGGATGTAGAGTTGACAGAAAAGTACCTCATGTACATGTCAAATGCTTGGAAATAGATTGGTTTATTGGTTGAGAAAAGAAATAAAATTCAAAAGCTACATCCACTGGTGACGAGAATACATAGCTACGGCATTTGTTGTGCCCAAGTCTCATGGATGAGACAACGGTGAGAGATTATGATGTTAGATATCATTTTATAAGAGGTCATGTTGAAAAGAAAGACATCGATTGAAATACATCTCAAGCGATAAGCGGTTAATTTGATATATTCACAAAGCCATTATGTGAATCAAGATTTGAAGAGCTCAAGAATGAGTTATGACTAATTGAACTCGAGTTAAGAAACTCGAGAAGACTCAATAATTTGAAAAAAAGAAGATGAGTATATTAAAAAGAGCAAGTTCCACATTTCAACCAAGTGAAAAAATTTCGGGAAGGGAAGTCGATTTATATCGATTTAGGTGTGGTGAGTTACATCATGAGAAGAGAGAAGTAGAGTTAAGTCACTTTGGATATAAGCTAAATCATTTATGAGCTAAGTGACAAAAAATGCAATTGTTTTAATTAAGCGTGAATGTTTTTAAGGATAACGTTAGAGCAATAATAATGATTTGCGGTAAAAATCGCATAGTAAACCATATGATTGGATATAAATCTGCTTTGCATTTAATATGGTGAATTAAATGCAGTTTTGAAGCTCTAATTTTGACCGTTGCTCTCGATCAAAAATTTCAAATTCGAAGGGCGTCCTTTCACGTTCCTTATATACAAAACTTCACCTTTCTCTGTCCTCACACGAACTATTCATCTTGGTGAAGATAAAACATTTTCTACGCAACCAAGTGCAAATCCCGTTTTTACAAGCAAGTTTTCTCGCATTTCAATCGGTGGAAACTTTTGAAAATGGCCCCAACTTATGATTACGCAAAGCTCTGCAAGAAAATCGAAATCTGGCTCTTCTGTGGATTTTGAAGGAATGATCAAACAGGGTGTCGATGAAACCCTGGTCAAGAAGATAGCTGAAAAATTGGAGAAGTCCAACTGAAGGACTTTCGACGATGCAGTTCACACATACGCACTGGAAGAGGTAGCCATGTTCTATGTGAATGCAGAGGTGCATGACGATGAAATCATGTCTTCCGTCCACAAGGTCATCAAGCTTTATGCAAAGACCTTCTTGAGCACTCATTTCTTGCTCGCGGAGGGATTTAAGGACATCGCTAAGAAGGATGTCGACTTAGCCGCTTGGAAAGAAGTTGCCAAGCGAGTGTCTTTGTGAAGGTTGTGTATATAGCCAAGAAAGAATCTTTGAAGGATGACTACCATAAACTAATGGATGTCATCTCAAAATGTGTGGACATGAAGTTTGGAAGCTTCAATCGGTATGTCTAGGACTAAGCTCGATCGTGATGGCCGCGATCATGCAAGAGAAGAAAGTCAATCAGGCTAAGTTGGTTTTCAACCGAATTTGCGAGAATGTCTTTGAACGGGACCTACAAGGAGGATGGGTCTTTAGGATGTTCCTTGGGTTATGGCCTTGTAATTGGCCATCGATGGAGGCAAAGCGGAATTTCTCTTCGCCATGGCAAGCCCTTTCATGCCAACAAGCGCATGTTCAAGGCGAATCTTTTAGAAGCCCGAGAAGAAGGCTCCGCTAGAAAGGCCGATAACAGTGATGGGGAATCGGTGACCCGAAGACACGGTGAGACCCCTCCGGCTAAGAAGAGAGCTACGGTGTCCAAGCCTGTCCCCGCCCCCGCAACCAAAACAAAAAAGCACACCGCCCCGCGCAAGAAAGTCCAAAGCTCCTACCCATGCGGCCGAGTAACCGCCCGTGCGGTCGAGACTCCCGAAGCGGCCGAGATAGAGGAGGAACCACAAATTCCCTCCTCTATCGTGAAGAAAAGCGAACTTCCAAAGGCAAGGAAAAATTTGCAAAGGCTATCACGTTTGAGGAACACGAGAATGTTGAACGCAGGTTCCTCCGATTCCATCCAAGAGAAGACGGCTGTAAAAGCGATCTCGAGCTTGTGAAGACATTTGAATCCGGTACCCGGTGGAGAAGGAAAGTAAGGCTGGCGATGCTCGGGAGGAGTAGTCTTTGGAATTTATTGACGAGCCGAGAAGATCTGTTGATGTTGATCGCCAGAGATCCGCCGAAGAGACCTATTGCAAAGAAACAAGCGAGGAAATGGAAACAGCTGAGACAATGGAACATGTGCAAGAAAATGTTGTCCTACCTCCTCGAGCAGATCTTCTTTGAATCGAGGAGGAGCAAGATCCCTTATCCCCCATTCAGAAACTAGAGATGAAGGCGATGATGATGATTTAATCATGTATTCTCCTATCTACTCTCACATTCAAAGAAGGCGAGAGAATGGGGCGTGGAAGCTGAATTTCTCGTAATTCAATTTGCTTATCTTGAATTCATTGAGGAGGAAGAGGAACTTCTTAGGTTCTTTGGTAATCCATGCATTTGTTGCCCTCAATGAAGACAATCGCATGGAGATTCTTCTCTTTATGGAGGAAAATGAGAAAGAGAAAGCGGCGACATGGCAAGAGCATTAGAAAAGTCTAAAGTATTCGTACATACCGGGACTTATGAGCATATCTATGGGTCCACCTGATAGTGATGATGATATGGATCCAGTGCCGCAACAGAGAAGTTTAAATACTGGCCGAGGCATTGCGGGGAATCGAGCCATGCACGAGAAAGGTCTCTTAGAAGGTCCAGGAGAGTCCTCCCAAACTCTCCTGCAGACCGATCCTCCGGGAGTGGCACAAGCCCGATTTGCATCGGACATAGTCATGAATCGCATCCCTTGTGTAGTCGAGGATGGCTCCAAGGAATTGGCGATAAAGCCGGGACTTCGGACCCCCAAGCCAAGCCAACCTACGAAGAAGGTGTTAACAAACCGCCACTATGGCTGTACACTCGAGAGGAAAAGCCGCGTCTCGGGAGCGAGTGACACCACTATCATTAACTCGGTTGGTGCGCCGGAGAGGGAAAACTCTCTCCACCACAATGGCGGGTTGGAGTTTCTTTGTGGGAGAAAAATCATTGCGATTAGGAGGTGAAGTTGAGAAAAACACAAGAAGAAGCGAGTGACATTAATGACGATCGGACAACTAAGTTTGTCTCATTGAAATGTCATTGCATTGAAGCCCAACGACGCCGTTGTCGCGGTGAGGCAAAGGATGGTGAAATCGGGAGTTAACACTCTAGGCTCGAAAGTGCAATCCAAGGAGTTGAAACTTTGATGGATGCCTTTGTCCAAGACCCTAAGACATCTGCGTCTCGTCGAAGGGATAATAGAAGACCCTAAGACAGTTGAGACTGCCGAAAAGGAACATAGAAGGCCCCGTGATTGAGAGCTCTGGGGGTGTTGAAGGCCTTAGGGAGGTTGAGACTTCCCGGGTAAAGATGGAGGTGATAAGGACATTCTGTAATTGAAGGTGCTACCAGAAGAGGTGATTGGTGCCCTTCATGACTCTCGGAAAATATTGTGATTCATTTCGGGATATGAGGATGAAGGTCGAGTCCACTCTTCATGAAGATCCATCAACGGACACGGTGAAGATGCTCTTAAAACCCGAGCCAAGTCGGTGAGAAGATCCCCTAAGGCCTCATCATCTTTCGATGATGCGATGATACATCGAGGACAAGGTTAGTCATTTGGACAAACCACCGAGACCAAAAGACGATTTGTTAAGATAGCCGAGGCTCGATCAATCGAGCAAACATCGCAAAGCTGCGAAAGAGTTAGCTACGTGAGCTCCACATCTGCAGCGATAACGACTCCAAGCTGCTCTATCACGAGGCTCTCACAGTGTGACAATTGCCGATGACCTTTGCTTGACCAACCACAGAGAGCTGGTTCTACTCATTAAGAATAAGGGAAGGTTCCACAGAAATAGATTCGACAATTACCTATCGAGATGATGTTTTTGAAGAAGAATTTCCCTTGACCGTTGAGTGCGAGTTAGAAGCTGAATATGCCGAGAGACTTAAGGAAATTCTGTGCAGGAAGAGAGACACGATTGTTCCAATGGACTTCAATTTTGATGCGAGTGGCCGAGTGGAGTCGGCCTTAGTAGCTGAGTTTTGTAAAGCTTTCAAGACTATCTACGAGAAGATTGAGAAAATGGAATGCCACCAAGCATATTTAGACTTGAGGTGGACAATCGGGATGCCACCTTCTCAGCCAGAGACTTGCGAGGATTGTAGTGCACATAAGGGAATGGGTCGCGTGATCGACAAATATGAGATCGAGCAAGTCCGACACTTCAAAGCATTATTTGCCAAATTGCTGTTGTGGAGTGCGAACAACTCACTTTGTATCAACAAAGGATGAATGAGTACATTGCGAGGATTAAACAGTCCCACAAGTTGGATATGGAGTTGCTACAATATTTTGAGAAAAATGAGATTGCGGACTCGAGAATAACATGAATGAGAAATTCAGTCTTCTCATGGCTGAAATGAAGATAGTAACAGCCGAGTCTAAGGCCACACGCTCGAGAATTTTAGAAGCGTGATGATGCGGCGAGACTCAAGCACAACTTCGATGAACAACCGATTGGACTTTATCCTCGTGGAATGTTCCCTGGGATACCTCTTTCCTTTGGTGATGATGCCAAAAAGGGGGAAGAGGAGTCCTATAAGGAATTGAAGAAAGAAGCATTGAAAGGAGGTGACAAAGGAGGGGTAAGGAAGTTCCAAAATCTTCCTTTGAAAATGATGTATCTTTGAAACCCCCGCGGTGGGTGAAGTCACGCCTCCATTCTCGGCAAGCTACGGTGACACTCCCTATCGAGAAAGCTGCGGTGGCCATGGCGGATAAAAGAACGGCCATTGAAGCTGCATTTGAGGAGGTAGTAGAAACAAGATGCTTGCATTCGAAATTATGAAGCAATATGGTGGTCCACAGTAGGGAAGGATTACTGTGCGATTCAACCCCAAGAGAAATTGCTATGCCTAATGATGGATCTCGAACCCGGATCCGTGGAGAAGTTTAACACTCTAGAATCGGAGAAGGGTATTTTAAGGGAATGACTTTATCTCAAGCCTGGGATTTGTATTGGGAGAAAGGATTTGGAATTATGTCAATCAACGATAAGAAGCGGACTTCCAAAGATCCCTTTCGGTTGGTAAGTAGAAGATTCGAGTACAATAAACTCCTAGAGGAAGGGGAGATGAGTCGGGAAGGGGAGACATAGTGGTGGTGGAAGAGGCTCTCAATCTCAACCAAAGCCAAAAGACATCGCATCACGAGATCCAAAAAATTAAAGAAAGGCATTATCTATTGGATGATACGATCACCTTGCCAACATAGAGGTTGCAAGAAAGAACATTGAGGCACATAAAAGACAAAAAGCTAAAAATGAAGGAATCTCGCGAGTGGGAAGAGAGAAAGCGGAGGGATGATCCTACTACCAAGCGAGCATATGAAAAGAAGAAAAGGGAAGAAGAAGACAAAATGAGAAAGAGAGCTAATGATTAAGATCACGAAAAGAGTGAAGAAGAGAGAGAAGGAAGACAAAGGCGTTGAAGTGTCTTTGCGAACCCCTTCGTGTATTTTTGTGTAAATACATTTCAATGTAAGTCTTACGTAATAAGCTCTGTAGATTTCCTTGTAACTTAGCTTAGATACATCATCTTGATGTATTTGTATAGAGCTTTGTATAGGAAAATCATTGATACCTTTTGTTGACTTTGTAAAGGACAAGAATGCTATGATCAACAAAATGATTCATTCAAGCATACATTCTTTGTTACTACTTTGTTCATATATCTTTTTCTTTGTTTACTTATTTAATGTTTTAAGTTTTGGCATCATCAAAAAGGGGAAATTGTTAGGAAATTTATTTGATAGATTTTAATGATACCATGTAAAACTTAAACTAGGAAGTTGACACCCCATTTTCCTTGTAATTCGTATTGTAATAGATAGGGTGAAAAAGGTCGAGTCAAGTCACTATGTCAAAGATTACAAGAAGTCAACTGCGGACTGTGTGAAGACTCTCTGTGTGTGTCGCCTAAGTAAGGCCATGAAGGAAGACAAGAACTCGATTGAAGAAGAGTAAGCTGAGGAACACTGTGAGAAGTGTCAGTCAAGTCAACTCAAGAAGCCAAGTCTACAAGTTGAAGTGACAGTTGAGTTAATCCAATGATTGGAGCAGACTCAAGTCACCAGGGTAAAATCAACGATCAATTCAAGACAACTGACTTAGATCCATTGATTAAAGTCAAGAATATTACTTCATTTAGTAATATGACAAAGCTGCCAGGTCTAAAGTGTTTGGCCCTGAATTGTGCAAAAGGAATAAGCCAATGGGAAACACTGCACCTTGTGTCAGGCACCTGCAAACGCTGAAATGCCATTAAACCTTACTTCACACCCCTTGGGACCTACAAAAGTCTTCAGGGAAAAAGACAGGGGAAAAGAAGAAAGCCATGTTGGCCGAGACAAGCTAAGCCAACCAAGTGCAAATAAGCGAGTAGACTCAGATAGTAGTGAAGTGACTACTCAAGTGATATAGAAGAAGAGGCTTTGATCTGCCTCATGACCAAATAACAAGATCAACAAGACCAAGAAGATGAGGCAGTCAAACTCATCTCATTCGATTCAAATAATCGATAGTGACTGTGTGATACACACACTTCATCACCCACAAATCTTTATGATTCATTAGGCAAAATGATGAAAGATTTTGAGCACATTAAAGCATCTCACACACTTTAAATGAGGAAAACAGCTAGCTTAAAAGCCAAAACTCACAGTGACAAAAGAGTTGAGTACTCGAGTCACATAGCCGATGAGAACACTAAGTGAAGGCTGAAAATGCAAAGATCTTAGCAGAGTTAGGTTCTGAGAAAAGAGGGAATAAGATCTCAAAAATGTGATTGCCTCATTTACAAAAGTATCCAAATCATTGGATGAACTTATTATGAGTCAAAAAGAATGTGGAGACAAGACAGGACATATGATTTAATTCCTTTGTGCATAGTCAAATTGCAAGAGTGATTTTGGAAAAGGAATCTTCAAGCAAAGAAGAAACCCAAATACCCAAAACACCAAATCTGCACACACATTTACTCCAAAGCACAATCACAATCATGCGGCATTGGTTACAAAGGAAAGGAAAGAAAACAGTAGAGTATCTTTGAAAGGACAAGCGAGAAGAAATTGACGAGTCCCTTAGCGGACTCCAAAAGAAAAATTCTAAGTAAAAAGCAAAAGAACTACCAAAAGCCCAGAAATTTCATCAAAGAAATACATATGATGGAAATGGTAGAAACTATCCAAACCAAGTTGATTGGAATAATGTGAAACATCAAAGAAAGACCTATGGAAAACAAGCCAAAATGGCAAAGACCTCAACCTCAACAAAGGTCATTCCCAAGGCAAAAGAGCTTTTATCGGCACACATATGCACCCAAGCACTACACTCAAAGATTTCATAACTATCCCAACAAAGCAATTGCTAAAACACACACACACGGGCATACGGACAAAAGAGACATCTATATGATCCTAAAACCCCAAGCAATTTGCTAATGTGCATTATATTATGAATGTTGGTAGATGGGAACCTCTTAGAATCGAGATCACCGACTATATGTTGGTTGGAACATCTTATAACATTAACCCCCAGGACCCGGACAAGTATGGGTACCTAAAAGCAATTTCTTGATTGCGGAGTTCAAGGCAGTGAGTGCCAAGAAACCTGGTACATGGATAGTGGTACATTCCGGACATATGATGAGGAACAAGAAACATTTGTCAACATTCAAGGAGATTAGATGTGCTAAAGTTATATTTAGAGAAATGAAGCTCGGGAGGAGATCAAAGGCACAAGATCCATCAAGAAAAATGGATTAGAGATCACGAGATGTTGCTTATGTTGAAGGCCTCAACTTCAACCTATTAAACATCAACCAACTCGTGACAAAGGCTACAAGTGGAGAATTCAACATGGAAGTATACCGGATCAAAGATCTTGAATCAAATGAAATTGTCTTTGCAAGGAACAAGGAAAAATAATATGTATATGGTAGATTGGTCTCTTGCTACACAAGAACATGTCTGCTAGCAAGGAGTACAACCGAATCAAGTTGGTTGTGGCATAAGAAGTGAGTCATCCGAATTTGGGACAATCAACAAGCTTGCAAGGAGTCATCTTGTAGATGGATTGCCGGACTTCAGTGTACAAGAAATAAAGTATATGTGATGCATGCGGATGGGAAAGCAGATCAAATCATCATTCAAGGATAAACTAAGTCCTTCTTCAACCAGGATATTTCATCACATTTGCATATGGATTTTTTGGTCGATTGAACGGCTAGCATCAGTGGAAAAAATACACCTTAGTGGTGGTGGATGACTATTCAAGATATACATGGACAATCTTCATGTGTAAAAAGATGGAAACACTTTGCATAAGTTACCTCGGTGATGAGAAGAGTTCAAAATTGAGAAGAGTCAAACCATTATAAAGATAAGATCGACAGGGAACCGAGTTTGTCAATGGGATAACAACTTCAAAGTATTGTGTTGAAAATGGTATTGCTCATGAGTCATCGTGACAAAGGACTCCACCGCACAATGGAGTAGCTCAAAGAAGGAACAAAACTCTCAAGGAAGTCAAGCAAGGACAATGTTTGAAAATTTGGATTGCCTACGAGATTTTGGGTGAAGCCATAAATACTGACATGCTACCCTCAAAATAGATGCATGATTAATAGGCAATTGACCAGGACTCCTATGAGATTTGGACGGGGAGGAAGCCAAATATTGGATATTTCAAGATATTTGGATGTAAATGTTTCATCCATAACAATGGCAAGGATAATTTGAAGGCTTTTGATGCTAAAGCGATAAAGGTATGATTTTGGGATACTCAATTTGAAAGTAAAGCCTATAGAGTCTTTGAACAAAGAGGACTATGGTTACATAAGAGTGAATGGAGAAGACATTGATGAGTAAGGCGATAAAATTTGAATCAACCAACTATCGCGAAGAGTCCTTATATTGAAGCCGATGTGAGAGCACTCAACCCCGATGATGATGAGATAGTTGAATCTCAAAGACAAGCTGGAAGGCCTCTGATTGAATGAAAATGAAGAAGTTGTTCAAGACAACTTAGCTGCGAGATGGTTGAATCCGGCAAACTTACTCGCGGCTAAGTTCTCTTGAACAACTTCTTCATTTTCATACTCAACCCGATGTGAGATGGTTGAGAGACCATCCACCTAAGTTAATTTTTGGAGATGTTAGAGATGGCATAAGAACCGGATCGAGCACAACATGAAGCAATGTTCACTTGTTTTGTTTCTCAAATAGAGCCTAAATATGTGTCTCAAGAATTGGAGTACACACATTGGATTCGAGGCCATGCGAGAAGAAAGTGAATCAGTTTGAAATGAACAAAATATGTGAACTAGTTCAAAGGCCTACCCACCAAAATGTTATTGGTAATAAGTGGGTTTTGAAACAAGATGAATGAGGAAGGATCTGTCTTAAGAAACAAAGTATGATTGGTTGCCAAAGGGTATTGCCAAGAAGAAGGTATAAATTTTGATGAAACCTTTGCTCATGTTGCGGATTGGAAGCAATAAGGATGTTTATTGCTTATGGTGCACACAAGAACTTCATTGTATATCAAATGGATGTGAAGAGTGCATTTCTAAATGGACTATTAGAGAAAGAAGTCTATGTTGAACAACCTCTAGGTTTTGAGCGAGAAAACTATTGGAGATAAAGTCTACAAGCTCAAGAAAGCATTATATTGATGGAAACAAGCACCAAGAGCATGGTATGATACATTGTCTCAGCTTTTAATTGACAATGAATTCACAAAGACAAGGTTAATGAGAACACTCTTTAGGATTCAAGATGGAGAGAGTATCTTGCTTGTTCAAATATATGTGGATGATATCATTTTTGGATCCATAAACAAAGAGCTGTGTGACTAGTTCTCAAACCTCATGCAAGGAAAATTGAGATGAGCATGATGGGAGAGCCGACTTTCTTCCTAGGACTTCAAGTCAAACAATTGAAGGATGGAACCTTCATAAGCCAAACCAAGTATACCAAAGATTTAATGAAGAAATTTGGTATGGAAGAGAAGTCTTCTGTGAAGATTCCTATGAATACATCATCAAGATGGACATAGATGCAGATGTCAAAGTGTTGATCAAACTAGATATAGAGCGCTCATTGGATCATTGCTCTATCTAACAACAAGCGATCCGGCGTCACCTTTGCGGTAGGTGTATGTGCTAGATTTCAATCTGCACCAAACGAAAGTCACATGACTGCGGCTAAGAGAATCTAAGGTATTTGAAGGGATGCCAAGAAGTCGGATTATGGTATCAAAAGGAAGGAGAATTGAAGGTGGTAGGATACTCGGACTCAGATTATCTTTGGATGTAGAGTTGACAAGAAGAGTACTTACGGTACATGTCAAATGCTTGAACGGATTAGTTTCTTGGTTTGACAAGAAACAAAACTCAATAGCCACATCCACGGTAAGCGAGTACATAGTTGGGGGCAAGCTGTTATTGTGCCCAAGTCTTATGGATGGGACAACAAGCGAGAGATTATGATATTCAAGAAAGAGAGATTCTAATTATGTGTGATAACACTAGTGCTATTGCAATCACTCGGAATCGAGTGTTGCATTCAAGAACAAAGCACATTGATGTCATATATAATTTTATAAGAGATCATGTTGAAAAGAAAGACATCACTTTGGAATACATCTCAATTGATAAGCGGTTAGGTGATATATTCACAAAGCCCTTATGTGAATCAAGGTTTGAAGAGCTCAAGAATGAGTTAGGGTTAATTGAGCTAAGTTAGAATACTCGGAAGACTCAATCGGCGGAGATAGGAGAAAGAAAATGAAAAATAGGCAAGTTTCACATTTCACCAAGTGAAACATTTCGATCGGAAAGTCATCGTTTTGAGTTAGCGATAGCCGAGTGATGTTATGTGGCCTTGGCGCAATTATTCTTGTCACTACAAAAGTGCGCACGATGAACCATATGATTGGATATAAATCTTTGTTGCATTTAATGTGGGGAATTAATGCGGTGTGAAGAGTCAATCCGACCGTTGATCTTGATCAAATTTTTCAAATTCTAAAAACCATCATTTGAAGTCCCTTATATACCAAAATTCATTTTTCGTTCTCCTCACTCATACTACTTCACCAAGCAAGCAAGTTATCTCTCTACAAACCGTTGAAACCCAACTTTTCAAAATCAAGTTTTTCGTGTTTTTCTTCGATCAAAAGTTACGAAAATGGTGGTTCTCATGATTTCGTCAAGATTTGGAGAAAATCCACTCGAAGCATTTATGTATTTTAAAGGGATGATCAAGCGGGCGATGAGGCCCTGGTGAAGAAGATAGTGAAAAATTGGAAAAGTCATGTCGAAGGACTTTCTATCGATGCACTTCACGCATACGTATTTAGAGGAGGTCCCCATGTTCTACGTGAATGCCGAGGTGCGGGGCGATGAGATTTGCTCATCCCACGACAAGGCCATCAAGATAAGCTGTAAAGGACCTACGAGCATCACATTTCTTATTGTCGAAAGTTTGGAGGACATCGAGAAGGATGCCAACTTGGCTGCGACTTTGAAGGAAGTTGCAAAGACGAAATATGTTACTAAAGCTATGTATACAACTAATAAAGATTTTTACGAAGGAAGATTACCACAAGTTGATGGACATCGTGTCTAAATGCGTGGATATAAAGTCGGGAGCTTCAATTAGCTGTCTCGGACTAAAAATTTTGTTTGTGATGGCTGTGATAATGCAAGATAGGAAGGTGAACTAGGTGAGTTCATCTTCAACCGAAGTATGCCATAACGTGATCAACAAGTCTATAAGGAAGATGGGGCGTTTGGATGCTGCCGGGTTATGGCCTTGTCATTGACCTCTTGATGGAGGTTAAGGGGATTGCATTGTGCCATGGAAAGCCTTTCCATGCAAACAAGAGGATGTTCAAAGCTAACTTCTCTAGTGCACGAAGAAAGCCCATGAGGAAGGCGGATACAAGTGAGAGGGAATCAAGCGACCCGGCCAAAGACACGGTGAGATCTCCCTGACTCTTTCCGAAGCCAATTTCAAGAAGAGAGTTGCGACATCCAAACTGCCCCGCCCCAGCCCAAGACAAAAAAGCACTGCCCATGCAGCCAAACCCAAGCACCGCCTGCTGGCGATGCCCCCGCCGGCCCAAGACCGAGGAGGAACCTCTACCTTTCTCACGATCATGAAGAAGAAAGCGCCTTTGCCAAGTCGAGGAAAGCGTGCGTCAAAAAAAGGATTCTATTGAAACATAGTCCTTCACCCTTGAAGAGCTTCTGATGAGTGGAACCAGAGATTCCACTTTGGTTGACACCAAGAGAAGACAACTATTTAAAAAGTCTGAATCGAGAAAAAGGCCCGAGTCTAGTACTCACTAGAGGAAACCATTGAGGCTAGCGATTGTTGGGAAATTTATTTTATAGATTTTGATGAATGCCATGTTGAACTTAAACTAGAAAGTTGGCACCCCATTCTCCTTTAAATTTACATTGTAATAGATAGAGTGGAAAAGTTGAGTGAAGTCGACTACACACTGGAAATACAAGAAGTCAACTGAAGACTGAAGTGAAGACTCCGCTGTGGAACAACTGAGTATGGCCAAGATAGAAGATCAAAAACTCGACTGAAGATGTATCAGCTAAGGAACAGCTATGTGAAGAGTCAGTCAAAGTCAACTCAAGAAGCCAAGTCTCAAGTTGAAGTGACAGATGAGTCATCCAATGATTGGAGCAGACTCAAGTCACCTGGGGAAAAAGGCAGCAACCAAGAGGAGTTAACTGAAATGAATCCGTTGCACAGAAGTCAAGAACATTACTTAAATAAGTAATACTTCCATGCTGCCAGGTCTTAAAGTGCTCATCCCAGAAGCGTGCAAAAGGAATAAACCAATGGGAAGCACTGCACCTCGTGTCAGAACCTGAAAAGCTGCAAATTCATTTAATACGAGGAAGGGTCTACATCTCAAGATTGAGGACCAAGAAAAGACAAGCCAATGAACACAAGTGACTTTTGAAATCAGCCTATCTCTTCAACGGGCAGATTTTTGAAAGTTCACTATAAAAGGTCGAGGAAATCCATTGAGAAAAGGTTACGAACGAACAAGCAAGCAATATTCAAGCTATAAACCCGCAAATATTCTCAAGTATATTCAAGCAAATCCTCAAGCACGAAACTCGAAGGAAATCAATCCAACACAAGTTTTGTGAAGGAAAGACAACTTCAAACTGTTGAAGAGGAAACTTTTAAAGATTCAAAGGGGGTCTACTTTCCAAGGAGGATTGTAGGTCGAACCAAAGATATCAAGTTATTGGAGGGCTTCGTGATCAAATCCAAGAGCTTGAGAAAGTGAGTGAAATAACAAGGCGGTTGCCATGTGAAGAAGCTGAGTCGGATGAGAAGTCATTGTGTGACCAATGCAATCTCTAGGCGTTGACCACTTTGTAAATAGATCTTTTACATAGTGGATTCCTCCGGGGAGTTGGAGAAAAGAGGATTAGAAGAATTACCCCATCTTGAACCTCTATAAAAATTAACCGTGTCATTTATTTTTTAGCACATTTACATTTCGCATATTTACATTATATCTTGATAAACTTATTTGCTATCCAAGCGATTAATAACTAAGTGCTAAAATCAAGTGTGAAAACTAGTTTAAAACAATTCAAAGGGTGTTAAGTCTTTCATTGATAAAACCAACACACCAAGTTAAGGTTCATGTTAAACAACTTAGTTATTCTATCAGCTCTATCGAGTTGAGTGGCTAACTCTATTTGAATAACCAACTTAGTTTGTCCCTTAAGGACTCGGCTATTTATGTTAACTCTGTAATATTTTTAAAGGACTAAAATCAAAACGTTGGTAAGGTTTATTCAACCCCCTCTAAACCTTACTCTCACCCCAGGACCTACATCGATGCTCGGGAGGAGCGATCTCAGAAAACGTTGATGAGCCCGAAGACTCGCTAATCTTGATCGATGAAAGTATCAAAGACCTGGCTATGCGGGAGATAGTCTGCGGAGACGAAGAGCCGAGACACCAAGACCGTTGAAGAAAAGGTTGTCTCACCCCCTCGGCCCGATGCGATCGAGTCGGATGAGGAGCAAGCTCCATTAACCACCATTCGCAGGCCGGAGAGGAAGATGATGATGACCTTATTATGTACTCTCCAAACTATCCAGATATTGCAGAAGGCTCATGAATTGGAGGAATCGAAACTCGATTACTCAAGCAATAGTTTACTTGCCGGAGTTTATTGATGAAGAAGAGGAGCTTCTACATTTCCTTGGATGAAGAGTTTTTCATGGATGCTCTTAGGGCCATTAAGGAGGATGGGAAGGAGCGAGGCCCAAGAGAGAGCTAAAGCCTTGGATAAATCAAGATATGTTTGCACACGGGGACCCATGAACATCTTGTGGATTCCACTAACAAAGCGGCGATGAGGAGACGAACCCAGCCCCATTGCGATTGAAAAGGCCGAGTTAAAGCGAGCCATTAGAGAATCAAGATCCATGCATGAGCGTAACCTTCAAAAAGGTCTAGGAGAGTCCTCCAAAGTCTCTCCTCGGACCGATCCATTGGGAGTGCGAGAAATTGCAAGCTGTCATTCTGGTGACCACGTCCCCCATGCACTATCTTGAAGGCTCTCAAAGAATTGGCGATGAAGGCGGGAATGTGAGCGCCCAATCCAAGCCTACCCTAAAGAAGGTGTTGAGACACCGCCCTAACGGCTTGCTACTCAAAGGAAATTACACCATGTCTCAAGAGCTAAGTAACCCATTTGTCGTTCACTCGGTGGTGCACCGAGTGGGGAAGCTCTCTCCACCACAACAGGGGTCGGAGGATGTTGTGGGAGACAAAACATTGAAGTTTGGAGGCGAAGGAGAGCAAGTCACTAAGAAGCGAGTTAACTTAATGGCTTGGAAAGTTGAGTCTATCTCGAGATGAGATTTCCTCGATATGCGGTAGATGAAGCCGATGAAGCTGCTGCAGCTAAGGCAAAAAGATGGAGAGACCCGAGAGTTGAGACTACGGGCCATGAAAGTGCAATCCAAGGAGTTGAGACTCGAAGAATGCCAATGAAGAAGACCCTAAGACAAACCGAGTCAGTCGAAGGGATTGTAAAAGGCCCCACATCGGTTGAAACTACTAGGGTAACGAAAGCCTAAAGAAGGTTGAGACTTCTTTAGGTAAAGAGCTGGAACAACGAGAACATTCCTCAAGTCGAAGGAGCTACTACGAAGAGGAGATCGGTGCCCTTCATGGTTCACAAGAACACTTTGACACATCATTTACGAGATCCAGGATGAAGCGAGTCCGCACACAATGACGATTCAACGATGGACAAGGTTGAGGATGTTCTCAAATCTTAGAGCAATGTCGGTGATAATCTGACCCTATGAGATTCAATTTTGATGATGAGCCATCACCCCAGGCCACGTCAAACTCGATGACACGATGAGACAGTGAGGACGTGGTAACTCAACAGAAAAACTCATTTGGACCGAAGAAGTCATTAAGACAACAGGCTCGATCGGTGGCCACCGAACCCCTACAACTACTCCATTTGAATCCATGTCACCTACGCGAGCTACCATAGCCTGCAGCGATAATGACTTCAATAGCTCCCTCGTAGGCTCACAGTGCGATATTTGCCGATAACACTGCGCGCGGCCGAGCCACAGAGAGCTGGTGCAATACAACAAGAAAGCCCCTAGCGTGGAGAGCCGGGGATAACGTTTGTAAGAGATTATGTTTTTGAAGATATCTTTCCATTCAACTGCTGAGTTGCGACATGGAGGAAGAGTACGCAGAGATCAAGAGAAATATACCATGCAAGAAGAGCCTATCATTCCTCTGATTTGGTTGTGCCAATAGGCTTTAATTTCGATGCAATGTGGCGGAAAAGCGAGTCGGCTTTGATAGTTGAGTTCCGTGAAGCCTTCAAGAAAATGCGTGAAGAGATTAAGAAGATAGAACACCACCACGCATCCCTAGATCTTAGATTGGACAATCACGATGCAACCTTCACTGCGATTCGAGAGGAGTTGTACTTGCCGGATTAGGGAATGGGTTGCACATCGACCGCCATGCGCTCAGAGCGAGTCCATTACTTCAAGGCTTTATTTGCTAAAATGTTGGTATGGAGTGCGAGATACTTCAAAGTTTGTGAGAGGATGAAAGAGTATATAGTCAAAATGGAAACCACGCACAAGTCGGACATGGAGTTACTCAAGCATCACCACCAGAGCGAGATTGCACGCCTGAGGACAACCTGAACCAGAAGTTTAGTCTTCTAATGGCGAAGATGAAGTTGGTGGCAGTGAGTCTAAGGCTACTCGGTCGAGAATTTTGAGCAGCCCACTCCAGTGCAAATATCAAGAAGAATTCTACTATCCGACTGGATTTCCTTTTGAGCAGTTTATTCCTAGCCTAACCCTTCCATTTGGTAATGATGCCAAAAAGAGGGAAGATTAGGCTGTAAAGGGATTGAAAGAGGAGAAGAGGAGTAATAAGGAGGCGAAGAAAGGTGACACGGTGAGGGGAAGGAAGTTGAAAAACCTTCCTTTGAAACTCATGTATCTTTGAAACCCCATAATAAGGTGATTCACGCTTCTGTTAATGTTCTGAATAATCATGATATAAGAGAAATGAAACTGAGATGCTTTATTCATTACTTGAGGATATATATATATATATATATATATACACAAGAGGAATTCTGTTTCAATGCAACAGTGGCAGTTAGTTAGTTGTAACTAACTTTTAACAACTAACAGAAAACTAACTATCCTAACAATAAAAGAAGCTTCTACTAATCTTATACTCTAATACACTCCCCTCAAGCTAAACCAGGGGGCCTGGCAAGAGGAAATTTATTACATAAAAAATTAAACCGATGAGTGGAAGCAATTTTGGTAAGGATATCTGCTATCTGATCTTGTGTTGGGACAAAATGAACATCAATGGTTTGCTTTGCACCTTTTCCCGAATGTAGTGCACATCAACTTCTATATGCTTGGTTCGAGCGTGGAAAACCAGATTAGCAGCAAGAGATATGGCACTCTCATTATCACACCAGAGAAGAGCAGGTTGTTTGAGAGACAAGCCTAACTCTCCAAACAAAGATTGAATCCAAATGAGCTCTGTAGCAGCAGTGGCAAGAGACATGTATTCTAATTCAGTGCTACTGCGGGCAATAACACTTTGTTTCTTTCAGCTCCAAGAAACCAAATTTTTATTCCGCCCAATCAGCATCACTGAAACCTTCCAAAACCAAGTTGTGAACCGGAGAGAAAAGAAGATCCTGAAACTGTGTACCCTTAAGATATCTGAGAACCCGTTTGCAAGCAGCCCAATGACAAGTGGTAGGGGCATGGAGAAACTGACTGAGTTTATTAACAATGTAGGAAATGTCAGGCCTTGTCATGAGGAGATACTGCAAGGCACCTACAGTGCTTCTATATAAGGATGGCATGTCAAAAAGATCACTATCAGTAAGAGACAACTTTTTAGAAGAACAATAAGGAGTTACACTTGGCTTACAACCCTGCATATTAGTTTTGATAAGAAGATCATTTATATATTTAGTTTGATTCAAGATGAAATCTCCAGAAGTCAACTTATGAGCTTGTATACCAAGAAAGTAATTCACTTCTCCTAAATGTTTGAGAGAAAACCTGACGTGAAGCGAGAGATAAGATTGTTGAAAGCCCTTGGCAACAAGTCCGGCTTTGAGTTTATCAAGAGAACCATCGGCCTTGTATTTGGTTCGAACACCCACTTGTGCTGAATAATGTTCATATCACTAGAGAAAGGTACAAGTTCCCATGTTTTATTGTTGATTAAAGCATTATACTCATCATCCATAGCCAATTTCAGTTAGGATCCAACAAACCTTGTTCTACAGACTCAAGTTCAGAATTAGAGGAAGATGGCTGTGAAGCAAGGAAGACTTTTGGTTTAAAAATACCACACTTGGACCTAGTAAGCATGGAGTGACAGGGAACATTAGGAGGAGAAGGTGATGTAGGAGCTGGATGGGAAAGAGAATGAGAGGAGGATGAACTCTCATGAGGAGATAGAGGAAAAGGAGGAGCAGGTGGAGAGGGATTAGGAGGAGAAGAAAGAGCAGGTGAAGGCTGATGAGCAATAAGAACAATAGGAAGAAAAGAATGAGTAGGTTGAGGAGGAGAATGCTGACTGGTGGGAAACAAAGAAGGATAGGGAAATTCCAGCTCATTGAAGGCAACTGTTTTAGCTATGTATAGTCTGCCTTCAGAGCTTAAACACTTATAACCATTGTGAGAAGAGCTATAACCAAGAAAAATGCACTTGGAACTTCTAAACTGGAGCTTGGTATTGTTGTATGATCTGAGATAGGAAAAGCATGCACATCCAAAAGTTTTGAGAAAATTGTAATCTGGGGGCTGATTGTATAGACACTGAAAAAGAGAAAGATTGTTTAAGGATGGTGTAGGGTGTTGATGGTATATACTGCAGTGGCAACAACATTCCACCAGAACTTAATTGGAAGAGAGGCTTGGGCAAGAAGAGATAAGGCAAGTTCAATGAGATGGAGATGTTTTCTCTCAACTTTGCCATTTTGCTGATGAGTGTGAGGACAGGGGTGTCTAAAAACAATGCCAAGAGAAGATAAAATAGGAGCTAGGCTTCTATATTCACCACCCCAGTCACTTTGTAAAGCAAGAATCTTAGTTTTGAATTGTCTTTCAACAAGAGCATTAAATTGAAGAAAAATATTGTAAACTTCAGATTTGAGTTTAAGTGGATACAACCAAGTGTGTCCAGTGTAATCATCCACAAAATGAACATAGTATTTAAAACCATCCACTGAAGTAACAGAAGTAGGACCCCATACATCTGAATGAATTAATTGGAAAGGAGCTGTGGTTTTAGTTTGCACAGAAGGAAAAGACATACTATGCATTTCACCAAGCTTACAAGCTGAACAAAAAGGAATTTTATTGGAAGAAACAGAAATACCAATGTTTTTCAATACATTTTGAAGAACAGAAAAGCAAGGGTGGCCTAATCTATTGGCCACAAGGAGATAGAATCAGCAGACTTGACTGCAGTGAAAGCACCTGGAGCAGACTGAGTATGAGTGGAAACAGATCCAGGAAGAAGAGTGAGATCAAGTTGGTAAAGGCCTTCTTTAAGAGCTCCCTTAAATAACAATTGATGAGTGGCCTTGTCCTTCACAAGACAATGAGTATCATGAAACTCAACCAAGATATTATTATCTTTAGTAAACCTTAAAATACTGAGAAGATTTTTTGTGATATCAGGAACACAAAGAATGTGTTTAAGATAAAGAGGCTGAGAAGATGAAATAGTTGGAAGAAGAGAATGACCAGTGTGAGTGATAAGTAATTTTGAACCATTACCTATAGTTAGCTTGTCATCACCATTGTAGTTGGACTCGAGGTGAGATTTTGCAAATCAGCGATGACATGGCTAGATGCACCACTATCAATACACCGATTAGAGAATGGAGAAGGATTGGCATATGGATTCGGGATGCGGATGCACTTTGATTATTTGAGAAAGCAACGAGGGAGGTTGCATCTTGTGAGAAGAAGTCACATTGGTAGCAAGATGAGCCTGTGGATTAACATCAAGTCCTGGAAATTGCATATCAAACCGCTAGAAACACTTTGAAGCAACATGGTTTGATTTGCCACATATTTGACAAGCTGTCGATTTCCTCTAAAACCGATCCCCGCCTCTATTACCACGACCATGACCATTAAAACCTCCTCTAAAGCCACATTGGAACCAGATCTAGAATCTCGAGAAAAAGACCTCTCGAGCAACATGAGCAAAATTATTGAGAGGAAATTGTACTCTCATTTGTTTAAGGCGCATTTCATGTGAATGAAGAACAAATTGAACCTCGGATAGGGAAAGAGAATCAACTGCGAGAAGCGAGATGCACAATCACGGATTCAAACTCGGATCCAAGACCACCTGAGTATATAGAGAACAATATCATCATCATTAACAATTTGACCGTGACTAGAAGGTTGTCCACAATACCTTTCATTTTCAAAATGTATTCATCAAGCGTGAGATCACCTTTTTCGTGTTTTGGAGCATGAAACGCAGATTCATGATTTGAGCTTTGGATTGATGGAATTCAATTTTGTGAGAACAGACCAAACTTCAGCAGAAGTAGAACACCTACTAATGTGACCAAGCATTGCTTCAGAAACAGATGAAAGAAGCCATCTAAAGAGAAATTGATCCGTGCGTAACCAGATTTGAAACTCAGGATTAAGATTTGGTAATGCGAGAGGATGAAGGATCCACCGATGAGTGATGAATTTAAGTGGAATTTCACAAGTTCCGAAGCAGGAATTATTTAAAGCCATGGGTACGAACGAGTGGAGAGGACATGGATTTTCTAGAAATTGAAATTATGGCGATCAAGCTTTACAAAGAACAACGAGGAAACGAAGGAAAAGAAGAAGAAAAAGGAGCTAGCAAAGCCATCGGAGAAGAAAGAAAAAGCGCCCGGCGTTGGCCGGAAAAATATTACGGAGAGGAATATGGCTCATGATACCATGTTAATGTTCGAATAATCATGATATAAGAGAAATCAAAATGATATGTTTTATTCATTACTCATAAATGAAACCGAGATGCTCTACCCAAAAACATTGAATACGTAGATCCGGCAAGAAGGGAAAGATCTACTAGGCTGGGTATGATGAAGTAGCCAATCGGGAAGTGGCTAGGAAGAATCTTGAATATGCGAAAAGAATTAAAGAAGAGAACAAAATACAAGATCAAGCGTGGCAAGAAAGACAAGAAAGAAAGAGAGAAGAAGGCTGCGAAGAGAGCTTACGAGAAGAAGAAAAGCATTTGAAGATCAAAAGAAAGAAAGAGAGCGAGGAGGATGACAGAGTCAAGAAGAAAGAAGGAGGAAGCGTGAAAGGCGATGAAGTCTTCATGCGTTGTTGAATAAGAAATTTGTAATTTCTATATTTTTTGCGTAGATATAGAATACTATGTTTGCTCGATACACATTGTAAATAGTTGTGTAAAGGACAAGAATGCTATGATCAATAAAAAGATTGATTCTACGCATATATTCTTTGTTTCTACATTGTCTCGTATGTATCTTTGCTATTTACATTTTGTATGTATGTTTTAAGTTTTGGCATCATCAAAAATGGGGAAATTGTTGGGAAATTTATTATTTATATTTTGATGAATGCCTTGTAAAACTTAGACTAGAAAGTTGGCACCCCATTTTCCTTGTAATTTATATTGTAATAGATAGAGTTGTATGAGCCGAGTTAAGTCGACTTTGCCTGGATATACAAGAAGTCAATCGAATACTAGGATGAAGACTCTGTTTTGTGCAAATTGAGTATGGCAAGGAAGAGATGTCAAGGACTCTACGGAAGGAGTATCGGTTGGGACAGTTTGTATGAAAAAGTCAATAAAGTCAACTCAAGAAGCCAAGTCTCAAAGTTGAAGTGACGGATGAGTCATCCATTGATTGGAAGCGACTCAAAGTCACCGGGGAATAAAGGACTGTGATCAAGTCAAGACAATCGAAAAGAATCCGTTGCACAAAAGTCAAGGAAGTTACTTAAATAATTAATACTTCCATCTTTGCCATGTCTTAAAGTGCTCGATCCCGAAGCGTGCAAAAGGAATAAACCAATGGGAAGCATCGCACCTCGTGTCGGTTCGAAAAAGTGAGCGTTTGTTTAATACGAGGAAATGTCAACATCAAGGACTGCAACAAGACAAGCAAGCGAACACAAATGATTTTCAAAAAATCGGCCTATCTCTTCAACGGGCAAATTTTTGAAAGTTCATTAAAAGGAGGAATCTCATTGAGAGAAGGTTACGAACCGCGAACAATCAAGCAATTATTCAAACTGTAACTGCAATATATTCTCAAGTTATTCAAGCAAATCCTCAAGCCTAAGTCTCGAAGGAAATCGATCCAACACCATTTGTGAAGGAAAGACAACTTCAAGCTGTTGAAGAGGAAACTTTTGAAGAAGAAAAAAGGGTCTACTTTCCAAGAGGATTGTAGAAAGTTTCAAGGTTGAACCAATCTCAAGTTATTGGAGGGCTTCGTGATCAAATCCAACAAGCTTGAGAAAGTTAGCTAAGTAGCCAAAGGAGCAAGTCATTTTGTGTGATCAAGACTTATATCCGGACTGTTAACCACTTTGTACTACGATCAATACTTAGTGGATTCCTCTAGGAGTTGGAGAAGAGAGGAGTAGAAGAATTACCCCATCTTGAACCTCTATAAAAATTATCGTGTCATTTACATTTCAGCATTTTATTTCGCTCATCACTTTATATCTCACGATAATTTGCTATCAATGATAATTAATAAGGTGCTAAAATCAAGTGTTAAAACAAACTTAAATCAAATTAAAGGGTGTTAAGTCTTCCGCTGAAAATCTCATCACACCAAGTTAAGGTTTAGTCTAAAATTTGAGTTATTGTATCAACAGCTCTTTCGAGTCTGTTGAGTGGCTAACTCTATTTGATTAACTAACCTATTGTCCCCAAGGACTTAGTTTGTGTATTTAACTCGTAATAATTTTAAAAGGACTAAAATCAAAAGTTGGTAAGGTTTATTCAACCCCCTTCTAAACCTTACTCACACCCCTGGGACCTACAAGTGGTATCGAGCGGTTGGTTCATTGAGCCTTCACGGTTAGTTCTTGAACTAGATTTTCAATCTTTCAAAGAAATTCTTTTAACACGTGCTCGTTCAAAAGTTTTTTTTTGCAAAGTTATTATCATGGAAGCAAATTTGACACGCATTCCCATGTTCACTATTGAGGAGTTTGATGACCGGAAAATTCGTATGCGGATCATCTATTTGCTTTACATGACGAAATGTGGCTAGTGATAGAGGATGGGCCGGCTGGAAATATTGAAAATGAACACGGTGCAAGGAGAGCATTTGCGGCCGAGAGAAAAAAGAGTTGTCAGAGTTTGGAAGCTAGACCGAGCCTTAGTTGAAAAACCAAGGACTAAATAGACCAATGATGAGAAAGAGATACAACGTGGACGGTGTGGCCAAGGATATTCTCTACAAGACTGGACAATGCAATGCTCAATAAAGTCAAGTCATGAAAAACAACAAAAGAAATATGGGATAAATTAACTTTAATTTGTGAAGGATCGAGCAAATTAAAGAAAACAAATTATCTGTTGTTGTTCAAAAATTTGAAAACTTTAAAATGCTTGCGGTGAGACAATGGATCAAGCTGGATGCTAGATTCACTTTGAAATTACAAATGAGCTCTCGGACTGGAAAGGAATACACACGAAGGAGATGTGTATGAGGATTCTAAGGAGTCTCAGTGAATGGGAAATGAAGACCATGGCTCAAGGCACTCGATGGACCTATCGAAAACATCCAATCACGAGCTATTCTCGGACCTCAAAGCTTATGAATTTGAGATGAGAAGAAAGGATCAAGAGGAGACAACTGTACCCAAAATAGCTGCACTTATAGTTAAGGATTGGAAGAGAGAAAGAAGTCGAAGCCTCGACCAGGAGAAATTGCCATGATGAAGTTCTTCAACAAGAACTATAAAAGAAACAAGGGTGAATCCTCAGGAGACATTGCTCTCTCCAAGTCAAGGGAAGATAGGTCACCCAAGAGAGAGCCGAGCATCAAAAGGTTGAATACGAGAGCGATAATCCAAGAATGGAAAGAATCGATCAAAGAGTTTAGAAACTGTGTTGGACTGTGAGACAACTAGCACACTTTGCTATTTTGTCCATATCCTGTAGTCAATAAATACAGGAATGAAGAAACAAGAAGAGTCTTGAGAGAAATAGGACGGGGAAGAAAAGAAAAAGGCCATGTTGGCTGCGCAGAGCTAACTGAGACAACTAAATCCAAAAGCGGTGGACTCGAGAGAGTAGTGAAGCGACTACTCAAGTGACTCACGAAGAAGAAGCATTGATCTGTCTAATGGCTAAAGAACAAGATCAACCTGACCAAGAAGATGAGGTACACTCTAACTCATCTCACTCGGTCCAGTGATAGTGATTGTGACACACACACTTCATCACCCACTGATCTTTATGATTCATTAGGCAAAATGATGAAAGATTTTGAGCACATTAAATCCTCACACACACTATTAAATGAGGAAAACAACCAGCTCATCAAAATCAAAACTCACGGTGACTAAGGAGCCGAGTACTCTAAGTCACTTTTTGATGAGAACAAATATTTTGAAAAGTGAAAATGCAAAACTAATAGCAGAGATAGTCATTTTGTTATGGAAAAGACGGAAAATGATCTCAAAAATGTGATTGCATCTTTCACAAAGGCATCTAAATCATTGGATGACCTTATTTTGAGCCAAAAAGAGTGTGGAGATAAAACGCACAGGATTCAACTTCTTTACACAGTCAAACTCCCGAGTGATTTTGGAAAAAAGATCTTCAAGTAATGAAGCATCTCAAAAAAACAAGACACCAAATGTTGCACCCACATTCACTCCAAAGCACAATCACAAACAAACTGGCCTTGGATATAAAGGAAAAGGAAAACAACTTGATTGTGTATCTTTGAGAGGACAAGCGAGAAGAAATCTAGCGAGTCCCTCAAAGCCAAACTCCAAATAGGAAATACTTTGTGAAGAAAAATGGATTATAAATCACAGTGTTGCATATGTTGAAGGTCTCAATTTCAACCTACTAAGCATCACCAACTCTGTGACAAGCGTTATAATGTTGGATTCAATATGGGAGTGTGCCAAATTAAAGACACTCGAATCAAATGAAGTAGTGTTGCAAGGATCGACAAAAGAACATGTATGTGGAAGATTGGTCGATTGCCACACCAAGCACTTGTCTCGCTAGCAAAGAGTACAACCGAATCAAGTTCATTTGTGGCACAAGAAGTGAGTCTTCGAATTTCAAGACAACTAACAAGCTTGCAAGGAGTCATCTTGTGGAAGGACCGCGGACTCGGTGTATAAGAAAGAAAGTGTATGTGATACATGTCGGATGGGAAAGCGGATCAAATAATCATTCAAAGAGAAGTCTAGTCCATCTTCAACAAGAATATTGCATCTGTTGCATATGGATTTATTTGGTCCGATTGAGCAGCTAGCATAAGTGGAAAGAAATACACTTTAGTGGCGGTGGATGATTATTCAAGATATACATGGACAATCTTCGTGTGCAAAAAGAAGGAAACCCGCAGAGGTTACCTCGAGTTGATGAGAAGAGTCAAACCATTATAAAGATAAGGTCCGATAGAGGAACCGAGTTTGTCAATGGGATAATTGTTAGGAATTTTATTGTTTAGATTTTGATGAATGCCATGTAAAACTTAGAATAGAAAGTTGGCACCCCAATTTGTGTTGTAAAATGCATTGTAATAAATAGAGTGGCCAAGCCGAGTTAAGTCGGCCTACGCCCTAACATGCAAGAAGACAATCAAGATCGGAAGGAAAACTTCTGCGAGACAATTTGAGTATGGCAAAGAAGAGTAGACGGGAACTTTCTTGAAGAAGCGGTGAGATGCGGTGAGTGGAGCATCGTCAAGTCAACTCAAGAGAAGCCAAGTCTCAAGTTGAAGTGATGAAGAGTCATCTAATGATTGGAAGCGACTCTAAGTCCTGGGGAAAGCAAGGAAATGCATTCAAGTCGAGATAAGCGTAAAAGAACCGTTGCCGAGAAATCAAGAGATTTACTTAAACAAGTAATATCTCCATACCACCTTTCTTGGAGTGCTCTTTCCCGAAGCGTGCAAAAGGAATGAACCAATGGGAAGCACTACACCGTGTCGAACTACGAAAAGGTGAAACAACAATTCATACGAGGAAACAAAGCAATTCCAAGAACGCAAGCCAACGATCGCAAAGTGACTTTCAAAAATAAGCCTATCTCTTCAACGGGCAAATTTTTGAAAGTTCACTATAAAAGGCCGAGGAGTTTGTTTGAGAGAAGAGATGCATGAATGACACATACGTGAGATAGACAAGCACATTAGAAAAACTGAAACAATCTCAATCCTCAAGCCTACATTTGAAGTACATCAATCCAACACTTACCCGTGAAGGAAAGAGAACTTCAACTTGATTGAAGAGGAAACCTTTGAAAACAAGGGGTCTACTTTCCGGGAAGGATTGTAGAAAAGTTCAAGGTTGAACTAAGTCTTAAGCATTTGGAGGGCTTCGTGATCAAATCCAAAGAGCTTGAGCAAGTAAGTCAGAGTAGCAAAGGCAAAATTTACGTGAAGAAGCCGAGTCGTCACGAGAAGCGGTGAGTGATCAAGGCGTCTCTCGATCGAGTCCCAAAGGATCAAGTCATTTGTTCGATCAAGACTTGCATCCGGACTGTTACCACTTTGTAAACCGATCATTACTTAGTGGATTCCTCCGGGGAGTTGGAGAAGAGAGGAGTAGAAGAATTACCCCATCTTGAACCTCTATAAAAACTTCTTTGTGTCATTTACATTTCAAAGCATTTAAATTCTCGCACTTTTAATCGCTTATATCTCACGATAAATCTGCTATCCAATTGATAATTTATAAGTACTAAATCAAGCTCTAAAATCAAACTTAAGGGTGTTAAGTCTTCATTGAAAATAAAACCACAAATTTGAGTTAAATTGTAGCCAATGGTGAGTTACTCCATCAATGACTCATTTGAAATCTGTTAAGAGATTAACTCTCTTGAGGGACTAATTCGACATCCATCAAGGACACGGTGTGTAGAATTAACTCTGTAGATTTAAAAGGACTAAATCGAAAATTTGGTAAGGTTTATTCAACCCCCTTCTAAACCTTACACTTACACCCTTGGGACCTACAAGTGGTATCGGAGCGGTTGGTTCATTGAACCCTCCGCACCAGTTCTTGAACTAGATCTCCAAACTTTTCAAAGTCCGCTTTAGTACTTAAACTTTCAAAACTCTTTTTATTAAAAGTCATTATCATGGAAGCAAATTTGACACGCATCCCTATGTTCACTATTGAAGAATTTGATGATTGAAAATTCGTATGCGAGGCTCATCTATCAAAGATTACATTATGGGATGTGGATAGTAATAGAAGATGGGCCTCTACAAATATTAAAGGTGAACACGGTATACGAAGAGTTGCGGTGAAGGGAAGAAGATCTTGCTCCCGGACGGTCATGGTTGAAAAACCAAGAACCGAGTGGACAAATGATGAGAGAAAAAGATACAACCTGGATAATGTAGCCAAGGACATCCTCTACAAAACCTTGGACAAAGCCATGTTCAACAAAGTCAAATCATGCAAAACGGCTAAAGAAATCAGGACAAAAGTGACATTGATTTGTGAAGGCTCGTGAGCAAATCAAAGAAAACAAACTATCGGTGGTCTGAAGTTTGAAAATTTCAAAATGATCTCGGGAGAGAATCTGGATCAACTAGACGCTCGGTTTACGAAATCACAAATGAGCATCTACACTTGGAAAGGAATATACACGAGAAGAAATGTGTATGAAAATCCTAAAAAGTCTTCGGTGAATGGGAAATGAAGGTCATGGCACCGAGACATTCCATGGACCTATCAAAGACATCCAACCATGAACTATTCTCGGACCTCAAAGCCTATGAGTTTGGTGAGAAGAAAAAGACCAGGAAGAGACAAGCGTACCCCCAAAAGCATTGCTCTTATTGTCAAAGATGGGAAGAGAGCTGAGGTCAAAGAGGCAATTGACCCGGAAGAAATAGCCACGATGGTTAAAAAAATTTAACAAGTTCTTTAACAAGAACTACAAGAGAGGAAAGGGTGAATCTTCCGGAAGACACTCGGCTCCCTCCAAATCAAGGGATGATAGGCCAACCAAGAGAACAGATCATCAACAAGTTGAGTATCAAAGGGTGACAACTCAAGAGTAGAAAGAGAGCCGATCAAAAGGTCTGAATATCTATGTTGGAATTGTAGACAACAGGTCACTATGCCATTGATTGCTCATATCCTGTAGTCAACAAATACAGGAATGAAGAAGAAAGAAAGGTCTTCAAAGAAAGAAGACAAGAAAAGAAAAAGGCAATGATGGCTGCAGAGAGAGCCGAGACAACCAAGTCAAGAGAGACAATGATTGAGAGAAAGCGATGAAGGCGACTACTCGAGTGACTCGAAGAAGAAGCCTTGACCGCTTAATGGCCAAAGAACAAGATCAAGAAGATGAGGTACAATCTAATTCAACAAGCTCGGACACTAGTGATAGTGATCGTGACACACACACTTCATCACCTCTTGATCTTTATGATTCATTAGGCAAAATGATGAAAGATTTTGAGCACATTAAATCCTCACACACACTATTGAATGAGGAAAACAGCCTACTTAAAGGTCAAAACTCAAAGTGACTAAGGAGCCGAGTACTCTAAGTCAAATAGTCATGTTGAAAATGAAAGTCTAAAGGTGAAAATGCTAAATTAGTAAGCGAGAAATTGCTTTTGCTATAGAAAAGAGGAGAATGACCTCAAAAATGTTATTGCCTCATTCACTAAGGCATCTAAATCATTGGATGATCTTATTATGAGTCAAAGAGAATGTGGAGACAAGACAGCTTAGGATTTAATTCCTTTGTGCCATGTCAAACCTCAAGAGTAATTTTGGAAAAAGGATCTTCAAGTCATGAAGAGTCCGAAAAATCCAAAACTCTAAATATTGCACACACTTTCACTCCAAAGCACAATACTAAGCAAAGCGGCCTTGGTTACAAAGGAAAAGGAAAATAGCTTGAGTTGAGTGTCTTTGGAAGGCAGTGAGAAGAAATTTAGCCAAGTCCTCAAAGAAACTCCAAACAGAAAATACTCAGTAAAGAAGAAACAGAGCTACCAAAAATTCAGAAAATCCATAAAAGAAATACATATGATGGGAATGGTAGAAAATATCCAAGCCAAGTGATTGGAACAATGTGAACTATCGGCATAGACTTATGGAATATAAGCCCGGATGGCAAAGGCACAGAACTCAAAGCAAAGGCCATTCCAAAAGCACAAGAGCTTTCATCAAAGCACACATATGTACCTAGGCACTACACTCAAAAACACCACAATTACCCAAGGAAGGCAATTCTTTGAAACACATATGCGGCATACAGACAAAAGAGACAATTTGTATGAACCTAGAATCCCCAAGCAATTTGCAGGATTAATTATGATTATGGCATCGATAGATGGCAACCCCTTAGAGTCAAATCATTTGGCTATAGGTTGGTTGGATCATCTTACAATTCTAACCCCTCAGGACCCCAGATAAGTATGGGTACCTAAAACTTAATTTCCTTGATTGCGGTTCAAGGCAGTGAGTGCCAAGGAACCTGGTACATGGATAGTGGTCATTCCGGACATATATGACAGAAATAAGAGAAATCTGTCAAAATTCAAGGAAGTCAAAGGAGCCAAAGTCATATTTGGAGGAAATGAAGCTCCTGGTGAAATAAGAGGCATTGGATCCATCAAGAGGAATGGATTAGAAATCACAGATGTTGCATTTGTTGAAGGACTCAACTTCAACTTATCGAGTATCGATCGGCTGCGTGACAAGGGCTACAATGTTGGATTCAACATGGGTGTATGCCAAATCAAGGATATTGAATCAAATGAAGTTGTCTTTGCAAGGAAGTAGACAGAGAAGAATATGTATGTAGTGGATTGGTCAACCGCAACACCCAAAGACTATCTACTAGCAAAGAGCTGGTGAATCAAGTTGGCCGTGGCACAAAAAGCCGAGTCACCTGAATTTCAAAACAATTAACAAGCTAGCAAGAAGTCATCTTGTAGAAGGACTTCAGACTCGATATACAAGAAGGAGAGTATATGTGATGCATGTCGAAGGGAAAACAAATCAAGTCGTCGTTCAAAGAAAAGACATGCCCATCCTCAACAAGAATATTGCATCGCTTCATATGGATCTATTTGGCCCAAATGGAACCGGCCAAAGCATAAGTGGAAAGAAATACACCTTGGTGGTAGTAGATGACTACTCAAGATATACATGGACAATATTCATGTGCAAGAAGAAAGAAACTCTACAAAAACTACCACGGTGATGAAGAGGATTCAAAATGAGAAGAGTCAAACCATTATCAAAATAAGATCGGATAGAGGAACCGAGTTTGTCAATGGAATAATAACTCAATTTTGTATTGAGAATGGTATTGGTCATGAACTATCAGTGCAAGGACTCCACAAAGCAGAACGGAGTTGCGAAGAAGGAAGCGAAGAACCCTCAAAGAAGCAAGGACCATGTTAGTGAAGCGGGGGTTACAAAAAGATTTTGGGCTGAAGCAATCAACACAACTTGCTACACCCAAAACAGATGTATGATAAATAGACGGCTAACAAAGACTCCTATGAGATATGGGGTGGAAGAAAACCAAGTGTTGCATATTTGAGAATATTTGGATGTAAATGCTTCATTCACAACAATGGCAAAGACAACCTAAAGGCTTTTGATGCTAAAGCGATGAGGTATCTTCTTAGGATACTCGGTGAAAGCAAAGCTTCTGAGAATACTCAACAAAAGAACTATGGTTCTGAAGAATCCATTCATGTAGTATTCGATGAGCCAAATGTAAATGGAGAAGACATTGAAGAGTTAAATTTGATAAAGTTTGAATCATCCAATCATACTGAGAAGAGTCCCTATCTTTGAAGGACGCGGGATTATCAATTGAGAAGAAGATGAGATAGTGAATCTCAAAAGCGGTGGAAAATTTGCAGCTAAGTGACCACGAAAGAGTGACAAAGAACACAACCGGCAAGTCGATTGAATCCGGCTAACTCACTCCAACTTGATGTAAGATGGCTGAGAGACCATCCACCAGAACTTGTCATTGGAGATATGAGAGAAGGTGTCAAAACAAGATCCAGAACTCAACAAGAAGCTATGTTCACATGCTTCATTTCGCAAATAGAGCCAAAAGATGTGTCACAAGCATTGGACGACACACATTGGATTCAAGCTATGCAAGAAGAGCTGAATCAGTTTGAGAGAAATAAAGTATGGGAACTAGTGCAAAGACCCATACATCAAAATGTTATTGGAACCAAATGGGTATTCAGAAATAAGATGAACGAGGAAGGCTCTGTGGTAAGAAATAAAGCAAGACTAGTAGCCAAAGGATATTGCCAAGAAGAAGGGATAGATTTTGATGAAACATTTGCCCCTGTAGCAAGATTGGAAGCTATAAGGATGTTTCTTGCCTATGCAGCTCACAAGAATTTCATTGTATATCAGATGGATGTAAAAAGTGCATTCCTAAATGGTTTATTGGAAGAAGAAGTGTATGTTGAACAACCTCCGGATTTGAGCGAAGACTCTTGGAGACAAGGTATACAAACTCAAGAAAGCCTTGTATGGATTGAAACAGCACCCGAGCATGGTATGATACCTGTCACAATTCCCTAAAAAATGGATTCACAAAAGGAAAAGTAGATAGAACACTTTTCAGAATTCAAGACAAGAAGAGTAGTATCTTTGCTTGTTCAAATATATGTGGATGACATCATTTTTGGATCCACTAACCAAGAGCTATGTGAAAAATTCTCAAACCTCATGCAAAGTAAATTTGAAATGAGCATGATGGGAGAGCCGACATTTTCCTTGGACTTCAAGTGAAACAGTGAAGGATGGAACCTTCATAAGTCAAACAAAATATACCAGAGATTTAATGAAGAAGTTTGGTATGGAAGAGAAGTCTTCGTAAAAATACCAATGAACACATCGGTCAAAAATGGACATGGATACGGATGGCAAGCCTCAGTAGATCAAACAAGATCTGAGCACTTATTGGATCATCGCTTCTATCTTACAAAGAAGACATGGATACAGAGGTGCCGGACATCACCTTTCTTTGTAGGTGTATGTGCAAGATTTCAATCTGCCCAAAAGAGAGCCATATGACAACTGACTAAGAGAATATTGAGATACTTGAAAGGAAGCCAAGAAGTAGGCCTATGGTATCCAAGGAAGGTGGATTCAAGCTAATTGGCTATTGATTTCGACTATCTTTGGATGCAGAGTGGACAGAGAAGAGCACTTGAGGCACATGTCAAATGCTAGAAAACAGACTAATTTCCTGGTTTAGCAAGAAGCAAAACTCAATAGCCACTCTACGGTGAGGCGAGAATACATAGTTGCGGGCATTGTTGTACAGCCCAAGTCTATGGATGAGACAACAATTTGAGAGACTATGAAGTTGAAGAAAAAGAAATTCCAATCATGTGTGATAACACAAGTGCCATTGCAATCACTCAAAAATCGTGTTGCACTCAAGAACAAAACATATTGATGTCGGATATCATTTCATAAGAGATCATGTTGAAAAGAAGGACATTATCTTGGAATATATCTCAACCGATAAACAACTAGCCGACATCTTCACAAAACCATTATGTGAGTCAAGATTTGAAGAACTCAAGCATGAGTTGGGGTTAATTGAGTGGTGACACTCAGACGAATCAAAGAAGAGTTAGAAAGAAAAGAAGTGAAAGAGAGTGAAAACAAAAATCATCACCAAGAAATCACCAGTATCGGAAAGACAACTACACCAAGTCGGTGATATTTGAGTCACTAAGAGCTCGCGAGGAGTAGAGCTAAATCGGCTAAGAGATATTTGAATAACTTATGAGCAAAGTGACAAAAACGCTTGATCGTTTTGACTTAGCGGGAATGTTTTAAGGAACACGTCAAAGATAATGATGATGTGTACGACATAAAGCCGCACACTAAGCTTATGATTGGATATAAATGTTGCCGCATTAAATACGAGGCGTGAAATGCTCAATAGGCGTGCGAAATCAAGACGTTGATTTCGACCACAATTCAAAACCGTCTCGCACGTCCTTTCATAAACCATATTTAAACCATTTTCGTCCGCTTTCTCTCTCACACTTCTAAAAGCTGTTCATATATTTCTCTCAAAAGGCAAAGGCAAATACTCTCGAAAACCCTATCAACCTTCAAATCAATTTCGAGATTTTTCTTGATATAATCCTCGAGAAATGGCACCAACTTATGACTTTACCAAGCTAGGAAAGCAAATCCACACCGGTTCGACGGTGGATTTCGACGGAATGGTGAAGCAGGGTCAAACGACACCCTGGTGAAGAAAATCGCTGAAAAGTTGGAAACGTCCAGGACTAAAACCGTTTCTAATTTTGGAATATCCTATGACCTATGTGGAGGAGGTCGCACAATTCTATGTGAATCTTGAGATTCACGACGAAGGAATCAAGTCATCCATTCACGGGAAGCAATCGACTATCATTGCCAAGGATTTGGCTGAATATTGCTCACTACCGGAAGAATGAGCAACCGAGATTAAGGAAGTCGATGTAAACTTGGGCCGACGATGGAAAAAAAATAGCCAAGTCCGACCTTGCCGATAAAATTATATACACAAAGAAACAAGAGATCGCCTGAAGGAGGATTATCACAAATTGTTGGACATAGTTGCCAAATGTATCGACATCAAATTTGGACTTTGACCAACTATCAAAGGCAAAGTTGGTTGTGATGCATTTGCAATCATCGAAGAAAAGAAGATAAATCCGGCTGAGTTTATCTCAGACTCGCCAAAACGTGGGAACAAGTCCTTCAAAGAAGATGGCACATTTGGAGGATCTCGGGATATGGCACGGTGATTGGCGGCTATTGGAGGTGAAAGAGTCCTCTTAGACATGGGAAGGCCTTCCATCTTAACAAGAGGATGTTGAGCTAACCTCTGCGGTGCTCGAAGCGAGCTTATGCCAAGAGGCGACACGGTGAGGGGAATCGGTGATCCCGAAGATACGATTCTTCCTCTCCGGCCAAGAAAAGAAAGTCGCCCGTTTGCCAAGAGAAAAGATCACGCCCCGCAAAGAAAAAGAAAACCAAACATGCTCCCGCCCCCGCAGTCACTGTCACCCGCCCGGCCGTGTCACCCCCGGCAGCGGTCGAGAAGGACTCACAAATGCCTTCTCCGATCGTCAAAAGGAGAAGAATCGACAAGCCAAGACGGCCAGCTCCTCGAAACAAATACCAAGGCCCCGGCCCCCGCTCAAGACTCAGAGGACACCGCCCCGAACAGAAATTCCCCGGTACAAACCAGGAGACGAAGAAGACTCATCAAGCGGTCCGAACAAGAGAAACCGGGTGAGTCGTTACTCACCTAGCACAAATACGGAGACTCTTTGGAGAAGTAGAGTCTCCAGATGTAGTTGATGAAACAGCCAAGTCTGCTGAAGGCGATCAGCAGAGGCAACCCGAAGACACAACTCGTAGCTCACACAGTGAAACACAAGAAGAACCAGCCCAAGCGGATAGTGATGTAATGATCCTATCTCCACCTTACCCAGACATCCAAAATCGTCTGCGTGAGTGGAGAAAATGGAAGTTGAGCAAGTCAAGGGAACAGTTCCAACGGCCTGAGTTCATAGAAGAAGAAGAGGAATCGCTAAACTTCCTTGGACTAACTCTTGTGCTCCCAAAGACTTGATGAGGACAATCGCTTAGACATCCCGCAAATCTACAAGGACGGGGGGGGAGAGAGCAAAGCAAGTGAAGAAGTTGAAGCACGTGAGAAGGCAAACATCCGCCCTATCTCCGGCACCACGAACACACACATCCTCTCCTTGATGTCTTCTCCGAAAGTGACGAGGAACGAGAGAATGTCACGCCACGGAAGAGTTGCAAATGCAATAAGCATTGCACGAATCAAGAATTCTTCACGAGCAAAGACTAATGGAGGGACCAGGAGAGTCCTCCGAACACACCGAAATCGATCCTATGGGAGTGGTTCAACAAATAGCCAGCGATGTTCTTGCTACCACTTCCCCACTCACTCGGAAGAAGGCAATAAGGAAATGGCGATGGCGGGCTAGTGGGGACCCCGGTCGAGCCAACCCCTATTGAAGGTGTGCTACCACCGCCCCAACGGCTGAACCATCAATTGCAACAATGAGTCCGGAGACGAGTGACCCCACTCCAAGTCACTCGGTGGTGCGCCACTGGGGGAAACTCCTCCACTGCAGCAAGGTCGGAGGATGTCGCAGATGACTCCACAAAGAAGCAAGGAGAACGACAAGTTGCCATCAATGAAGCTCGACAGCTGAGAAGCTGTCTCGGTGAGGTGCCAACCGCTCCGAATGCTAATGACGCCGCTGATGCGATCGAGGCGCGAAGGAATGCCCTACGGGAGTTAACACTACGGGGCGATGAAAGTGCAATCCATGGGGTTGAGACTCAATGGATGCCACCGTAGAAGACCCTAAGACAGTGACATCGTCGAAAGGGAGGACCAAGGCCTAGCGGCAGAGAGACCGCCTGGAGGAAATGAAGGCCCACGGGAGGTTGAGACTTCCCGGGGTAAAGAGGTCAAGTAGAGAACATCCCTCCCGCAATCATCGACCCATCCGAGAAGGAGATGAGCGCACTTCATGATTCCAGGACAACCACGATGTCACTTTTCCGGGGATCGGAGAAGGCGAAGAAGAAGCTCGAGTCAACCCCCATGACAAATCCAAACGACTCAGTGCGGATGTTCCAGGCACGAGCAAGTCTCGATCCCAAGACTACTCGTCGAACTTTTAACTTTGATGATGAGCCACCACTAGAAATCTCATCATCGTCCGATGACGCTCGCTGGTAAGGCCGAGGACAAGTCTCATGAAAAGGAAAAATCATTTGAGACCAACGGCTATTTAAGACAATTGAGGCTCAAGAAGCCGGGTCTATTTCACAACCAAACCCAATTTGAACCGTAAAACCACCGCTCCGGCTCCTCAAGCTACCGCTGGATCGATTCCCAAAAGAACTTCACGCGCACCGCTCATCATCGAACAGATCCGATCGGCGGTGATGAATCTTTGTAGAATCTTTCCTTTCTCACTTTGGAGATACGAGAACTCCACGAAGAGTCGAAAATGAGCAAGCACGCTATCACGGACCACCTCCTGTTTTTCACTCAGGCACCATTGTTCCAGCCGATTTTGATTTTCGACAGATGGCCATCACCGCAATGAAGAATCGGTGAAGTTCGAGAAGTGTTCAAGGCACTCTTTTTGAGGTTGAACGGATGGAGAGGCATCAGCCTCTTTGGACATGCGCTGGACAACAGAGATGCCAACCTTTACATACCGACTTGAGAGGCATCACAGTCGGGATAAGGGAATGGTGGCAACAAAGAAGAATCAATGCGTGTGGAACAGTGAGATACTTGAACCTTGTTCAACAAGCTGGTGTGGAGAGCTGAAAATGTTGATGCAAAAACGGTTTGAGGAACACATTGAGCATATGCATGAAGCTCACACTACCGAGATCAAGCTCTGCGTGAGCGAAATGCAAATGATATACAGCGTTTGGAAGAACACATGACAAGAAAATTCAGCCTTCTCATGGCCGAGATGAAGCCGATTTGTGCAGAATCCAACGCTACTCGTTCAATTCGAGCCGCATACAACGCAGTTGGACTTGAAGCGAGAATTCCACCATCGAAGACTCGACTTCATGCTTGCCAAGATGTTCCTGGGGTTCCTCTATCCTTTGATGATGCCAAAAAGGGGAAGAGGAATACCTTAAAGACAAAAAAATCAAAGGAAGTGAAAAGAAAGGAAGCGGTGAGAAGGAAAATCGGTGAGGAAATTTTGAAATCGAAGAAAGGAAAATCTGCGAGGGGGAAGGATCAAAAGATATGACCTTGATGATTGCACAAACCCCCAACAGGGTCTGTCCTGGTGACATTATAAAACAAACTCCCCGTGACTCGCCACTCCAACACTGCCGCATCTATGGCCGAGAAGAGAAAAGCAATTGAAGCGAGGATGAAGGAAGTGGAAGGAAGAATGGATGCCAGGGTGATGAATATCTTGAAAGAACATGGAGGCATTCAGTTGACAAAGACACGTATGCCATTTCGATGTCGGGACAGAGCCAAGATCAGTTGACGAATTCAAAACGCTCGAATCGAAGGATATTTTGCAAATATGTCCATGGCTCAAGCTTGGGACTTATCTTGGGAAAAGGGTCTCACATTATGTGAAGAAGTCGACAGACAAGCAGACTTCCGATCACTCTGCTAGTCAATCAGTTGGGAAGAAGAAGACCCCAAAGTCTGATACGCCCGAGGTAGAGGAAGAAGCGGCTGATGGAGGAAGAAGCTTGGACCCAGGCCTCCGCCCAAGAATATCGAATACGTAGATCCCTGGAAAGAAAGGAGGGATCTTGGGGCGGGCTTGACCAAGTGGCAAATTTGCGAGTGGCTAAAACTAACGCTGAGTATGCAAAGAGAATAGAAGAAGAAAACAAAAGACAAACTCAGCTATGGCAGGAGAGACAGGAAAGAACAAGGAAAGATGAAGCTGCCAGGAAGGCATATGAGAAGAAAAAGAAGGCAGCTGACGACGAGAAAAAGAGGAGAAGAGAAGAAGATGCTGATCAAGATGAAAGAAGGAGACAACGAAGGAGATGAAGTGTTGCTGTCCAACCCTTCGTGTATTTTATCATGTAAATACATACAATGTAAGTCTTCTGTAATAAAGCTATAAATTCTTTATTTTCAGTATAGACAAAATGTGCTCTGATACACCTTGTAAACAGTTGTGTAAAAGAACAGGAATGATATGATCAATAAACAGATCTATTCTATGCATACATTCTATGTCAATACACTATCTGTATGTATCCTTTGTTGTTTGCATTTTTTTAATGATTTAAGTTTTGGCATCATCAAAAAAGGGGAAATTGTTAGGAATTTTATTGTTTAGATTTTGATGAATGCCATGTAAAACTTAGAATAGAAAGTTGGCACCTTTAATTTGTGTTGTAAAATGCATTGTAATAAATAGAGTGGCCAAAAGCCGAGTTAAGTCGCCTACGTCCTAACATGCAAGAAGACAATCAAGATCTGGAAGGAAAACTCTGCTGCGAGACAGTGAGTATGGCAAAGAAGAGTAGACGGAACTCTATGAAGAAGCGGTGAGATGCGGTGAGTGGAGCATCGATCAAGTCAACTCAAGAGAAGCCAAGTCTCAAGTTGAAGTGACAGAAGAGTCATCCAATGATTGGAAGTCGACTCTAAGTCACCTGGGGAAAGCAAGGAAATGCGGTCAAGTCGAGATAATGTAAAAGAACCGTTGCACGTAAATCAAGAGATTTACTTAAACAAGTAATATCTCCATACCACCTTTCTTGGAGTGCTCATCCTAGAAGCGTGCAAAAGGAATGAACCAATGGGAAGCACTACACCGTGTCGAACTCCGAAAAGGTGAAACAACAATTCATACGAGGAAACAAAGAATTCCAAGAACTGCAAGCCAACGACTGCAAAGTGACTTTCAAAAATAAGCCTATCTCTTCAACGGGCAAATTTTTGAAAGTTCACTATAAAAGGCCGAGGAGTTTGTTTGAGAGAAGAGATGCATGAATGACACATACGTGAGATAGACAAGAACATTAGAAAATCGAAACAATCTCAATCCTCAAGCCTACATTTCAAGTACATCAATCCAACACTTACCCGTGAAGGAAAGAGAACTTCAACCAGATTGAAAGGAAACCTTTGAAAACAAGGGGTCCACTTTCCGGAAGGATTGTAGAAAAGTTCAAGGTTGAACTAAGTCTTAAGCATTTGGAGGGCTTCGTGATCAAATCCAAAGAGCTTGAGCAAGTAAGTTTGTAGTAGCAAGGCACTGCCCTGTGAAGAAGCTGAGTCGCACGAGAAGCCACCGAGTGATCAAGGCGTCTCGCATCGAGTCCCAAAGGATCAAGTAGTGTTGTGATCAAGACTTGCATCCGGACTGTTACCACTTTGTAAACCGATCATTACTTAGTGGATTCCTCCGGGAGTTGGAGAAGAGAGGAGTAGAAGAATTACCCCATCTTGAACCTCTATAAAAACTTTTTGTGTCATTTACATTTCAAACATTTAAATTCTCGCACTTTTAATCGCTTATATCCACGATAAATCGCTATCCAATTGATAATTTATAAGTACTAAATCAAGCTCTAAAATCAAACTTAAAGGTGTTAAGTCTTCCAATAAAAATAAAATCATAGTGAGTTAAATTGTAGCCAACAATTTGAGTTACTCCATCAACGGCTCACCAGTCGTTAAGAGATTAACTCTCTTGAGTGACTAATTCGATTGTCCATCAAGGACACGGTGTGTAGAATTAACTCGTAGATTTAAAAGGACTAAATCGAAAATTTGGTAAGGTTTATTCAACCCCCTTCTAAACCTTACACTTACACCCCTTGGGACCTACAATAATTACTCGATGTGCGTTGAAAATGGTATTGCTCATGAATTATCTCTTTGCAAGGACTCCACAAAGAATGGAGTAGCATAAAGAAGAAATAGAACTCTCAAAAGAAGCTGCGAGGACCATGTTAGAATTTGGATTGCCAAAGAGATTTTGGGGTGAAGCCATAAACACGCATGCTATACTCAAAATAGATGCATGATCAACAGACGGTGACAAAGACTCCTATGAAATATGGACGGGGAGAAAGCGAGATGTTGCATATTTTAGAATATTTGGATGTAAATGCTTCATCCACAACAATGGCAAGGATAATCTAAAGGCTTTTGAAGCTAAAGCGATGAATGTATCTTTTTGGGATGCTCGGTGAAAGCAAAGCCTACTGAGTGTTGAACAAGAGGACTATGGTCACGAAGAGTCTATCCATGTGGTTTTTTATGAACCTAATGTAAATGGGGAAGACATTGAAGAGTTAACTGATAAGCGGAATCAACCAACTATGCAGAAGAGTCCCTATGTTGAAGCAGAAAGGCTGGAGCAATCAATCAAGATGAAGATGAGACTATCTTGAATCTCAAAGACAGTTGGAAAATCTGACTAAATGATGATGAAAGAGCTGCTCAAGAAAACACTACTTGCAAAGACGAATGAACCCGGTGATTTACTCCAACGATGTGAGATGGTTGAGAGACCATCCACAAGAGCTAGTCATTGGAGATGTAAGAGATGGTGTAAGAACCAGATCGAGCTCAACAATAAGCAATGTTCGATTGTTTTATTTCCCAAATAGAGTTGAAAGATGTGTCACAAGCATTGGATGATACACATTGAATTGAAGCCATGCAAGAAGAGTGATTCAATTTGAAAGGAACAAAGTATGGGAATTGGTACAAAGACCAACCCATCAAAATGTTATTGGCACAAAATGGGTTTTGAAACAAGATGAATGAAGAAGGTTACATGTAAGAAACAAAGCAAGATTGGCAGCCAAAGGGTATTGACAAGAAGAAGGAATAGATTTTGATGAAACATTTGCTCTGTTGCAAGATTGGAAGCAATAAGCATGTTTCTAGCCTATCCGCACACAAAAACTTCATTGTATACCAAATGGATGTGAAAAGTGCATTTTTAAATGGATTGTTAGAAGAAGAAGCCTATGTTGAGCAACCTCCAGGCTTTGAGCGGAAGACTCTTGGAGACAAGGTGTACAAACTAAAGAAAGCTCTATATGGATTGAAACAAGCACCAAGAGCTTAGTATGATACATTATCTCAATTTCGACGGATAATGGATTCACCAAAGGCAAAGTGGATAAAACACTCTTGAGAATTCAAGATGGGGAGAGTATATTGCTTGTTCAAATATATGTGGATGACATCATTTTTGGATCCACAAACAAGGAGCTCTGTGAAAATTCTCAAACCTCATGCAAGGCAAATTTGAAATGAGCATGATGGGAGAGTCGACATTCTTCTTAGGACTTCAAGTTAAGCAGTGAAGGATGGAACTTTCATAAGTCAAACAAAGTACACGGAGATTTGATGAAGAAATTTGGTATGGAAGAGAAGTCTGTAAAAATACCAATGAATACATCATCCAAGATGGACATGGATGCGGATGGCAAGCATGTGGATCAAACAAGATCTGAGCACTTATTGGATCACTTGCTTTATCTAAGCGCAAGTGGCGGACATCACCTTTGCGGTAGGAGTATGTGTAAGATTCCAATCGCTCCAAAGGAAAGTCACATGATCTGACTAAGAGAATCCTAAGATATTTAAAGGGATGCCAAGAAGTTGGCTTATGGTATCCAAAGGAAGGTGGATTCAAACTAATTGGTTACTCGGACTCGACTATCTTTGGATGTAGAGTTGACAGGAAGAGTACTTCGTACATGTCAAATGCTTGGAAACAGACTAGTTTCCTAGTTTAGCAAGAAGCAAAACTCAATAGCCGCATCCACAATCAAGCAGTACATAGTCGGGCGATTGTTGTGCACAAGTCTTATGGATGAGACACTTGGTGAGAGATTATGAAATTGAAGAAAAAGAAATTCCAATTATGTGTGATAACACAAGTGCTATTGCAATCACTCGTAATCTGTATTGCATTCAAGAACAAAACACATAGATGTCGATATCATTTTATAAGAGATCATGTTGAAAAGAAAGACATCACCTTGGAATACATCTCAATCGATAAGCAAGTTAATGACATATTCACCAAACCCTTATGTGAATCAAGATTTGAAGAGCTTAAGCATAAGCTAGGGTTAATTGAGTGAGTTGATACTCGTAAAACTCAATGAGAAGAGATGGAATGTGAGAAGATGAAAATAGAAAAATCTCATGAATCGGCCCAAGTGAATCACCGTAGATCGGGAAGTCACCAGATGTCGAGTTAGGTGACAAGCGAACTCACTATACGAAAAGAGAGAATAAGAGTTGAGTCATTTAAGGAGTAAGCTAAGTCATTTATGAGCTAAGTGACAAAAACGATCGTTTTTAATAAGCGATAATATTTTTAAGGATGACGTCGGTGTAATTATGATGGGTACGATCAAAAAGTCGCACAACAAGCATATGATTGGATATAAATGTTGTCGCATTAAATGCGAGCAATTAAATGCAATGAGACGTGCTAAATCTGAGCCGTTGATCTCGATCAAAATTCAAAAACCAAAAACACGTCCTTTCATAACCCATTTATACGCATTCTTGAGTTTTTCACTCACATTGAAAATTGTTCATCTTCAAAACCAAGAAAGCAAGTCTCTTTTCTCTGTCGAAACCCTACTGTTCTCAAAACAAGTTTATCAAGATTTAATCGGTAGAATATTCTAAAAATGGCACCAAAGATATGATTTCACTAAGCTCAAAAAACAAATCCACACAGGATCAACTGTGGATTTTGAAGGGATGAAAAAAACAGGGTTCCGATGAAACCCTTGTGTAGACATGAAGTTTGGCATCTTCAATGTTTGTCCAAAACAAAGTTGATAGTCATGGCCGCGATCATGGAAGAAAAGATCAATTGGGCTGAATTCAATTACAAAGCAGACTTTGCGAATATTGGCAACAAGTCTTTCAAGTAGGATAGATCCTTTGGAGGATCACTTGGCTATGGCCTAGTCATTGGCCATCCGATAGAGGTGAAGGGTGTTCCCCTTCGACATGGAAAGCCATTCCATGTCAACAAGAAGATGTTCCGGCCAATCTATCGGGAGCCCGAGAAGAGAGCCTATGCCAAAAGGGTCGACACGGTGAGGGGGAATCGGTGACCCTGTCGACATAGCGCTTCCTCCTCCTAAAAAGAGAGCGCCCATGCAGTGAAAGAAGAAAGTTGCCCTGCAAAGAAAGACAAAAAGATGCACTGCCCCTGCGGTGTGTCTCACCGCCACGCGAGCGCGGAGAAGGAGCCCCAAATACCTTCTCCGACCATTAAAAAGAAGAGGGCGCCAAGCTAAGAAGGCAGCTCCTCGGACAAAGAAAGATGCATGGGCCCCCGCCGCCAATGAAGCGAGGAAGAAGTATCCGAACTAGAAGTTCCTCTGGTAAGGACAAAAAGTAGAAGAAGAATTTCCAAGCTCTCGAGCTTGAGAAGATAGCCGAGTTTGCCACTCACCGGGAAAGAGTCTCTCGACGAGGCTTTGAAGAAGTCGATCTCAGCAGATTTGTTGATGAAACAACCAAGTCCATTGAAAGCGTCGAGAAAAGGCAAAAGAAGACCAGTGTGGATAGAACAAGCGAGGAAGAAGAAGCGGAGAAATAATAAAATCTCGATGAAAGAGTTGTGTCTCCACGACCCGAAATCTTCTTGAAGGGTTTGAGCGTGAGTATGTTGCCTTCCATTCCGAAAAGGAAGGGCAATAAAAATAGGAAGAAGATGATGATGTGATGGTGGTTTATCTGTGTAGCGGACATTGATCTGCGTCTGCGCGCAAATGGCGAGCATAGAATCTGTGTCACTCGAGGGTACAGTTTGAACGCCCGAATTCATTGAGGAAGAGGAAGAATTGCTGAATTTCCTAGATTTACCACTTGTGCTTCAGGTGCACTTGATGAAGATAACTGCTGGATATCTTGCATATCTTCAAAGAAAAAGAAAAGGAGAGATTAGCGAGAGGGTTCAAGCTCGTGAGAAAGCCAACATTTGTCCTCTAACCTGGAACCATCGACCATACTCATCCTCATCTTGACATGCTCTTAGTGGTGATGAGGACATGGACCCTATTCTTTGTACAAGAAAAGTTGAACATGCACGGCAAGCCATGCGGAATCCACATTGATGCATGAAAAGAGCGATGGAAGGACGGGGAGAGTCTTCCAAATCACAATTGGAAATTGATCCGTTGGGAGTGGTGCAACAGATTGCCCACGATTATTGCCGCAACCACCTCCCGATTCACTCGGAGGGCGGATCTAAGGAAATTGGTGATGACACTGGTTACTTGGGCACCAAAGTTGAGCCAACCCCTGTTGAAGGTCTCTTACCCCTGGCCCCATGGTGAACACTCAAAGGAAAGCCGGAGTCCGGAGCGAGTGACCCCACCATCGATCACTCGGTGGTGCGAGGGGAAAACTCACTCGCACCACGAGGGGAAACTCACTCGCACCACCCGAGGGGAAACTCACTCCACCGCAGGCTAGGTCGAGGATGATCTTGCGAGATGACTCCACAATGCGAGAAAGGAGGCGAAGTGGAGAAGGCAAAAGAAATAGAACAACATCAAGTTGTCACCGACGAAGCTTCAGCTAAAGCGCCGCAGACTTTGCAGGCCGAGGACGCTGCTGATGCAATCGAGGCCTGAGATGGATCCGCCTCGGGAGTTAACACTTTGGGCAATGAAAGTGCGATCCACGAGTTGAGACTCTGTGGATGCCACTGCAGAAGACCCTAAGACAGTGCGCTGTCGGAAGGATTATACAAAGCCCCGCTGCAGTTGAGGCTGCAGGAGGTAATGAAGGCCTACGGGAGGTTGAGACTCCCTAGGTAAAAATTAAGGAGATAAGAGCATTCCTCGAGAACATAATTGTTGATTGAGAGGAGGAAATCAACGCTCTTCATGACTCCTAGGATGATCCGATACAACATTCTTGGGATCCCATGAGATGAAGGTTTGAATCAACCCCGCCAAAGACTCTTCCGAGGATGTTCCACCAAATACGAGCAAGTCGAATCCAAGGATGCTCGACAAACCTTCAATTTTGATGATGAGCCAAACCTCAAGTCTCATCATCTTCCGATGACGCAAATGAGATACGGCCGAGGAAAATCAACTCAAAAGGACAAACCATTTGAGACCGAAGAAGGCATAAGACAGTGAGCTCGGCCAGTGGGTCAATACCATCAAAGGCCCCCTGAATGAATCACGATCAAGCTATGGCTTCCGAGTGCAAGCAGAGACCACCTCGCACACAATATCTCAAGTGCGAGACGATGCTTATGAAGAAGTATTCCCTTTTTCTCATGAGCGCCCATGCTCGAAGAAGAGCGACACGAGAGCAGGAAGCTCACACTTTGTCGAGAAGATCCCATAATTTCGATCGATTCGATTGTGCGGTGATTTCAATTTTGATCAGAGTGGCGTGGTGACTCAAGTCGATAAATTTGAGATCGTGAAATCTTCAAGAAGATCTGTGAAGAGATTGAGAAGATTGAACGGCACCAAGCCCTCTCGACATGCGCTTGGACAATAGAGATGCCACTCTCGGCGGTTGATTTGAGAGAGTGGTGGTGGTCGAGAATAAAGGAATGGTCTCAACAAAGCAAGAGTGTCATGCGTCTCGGCGAGTTCGTTACTTCAAGGCACTATACAACCGAATCCGATCCGGGAGTGCGACAATGCGAGACCTATATGGAGAGATTGCATGCCTCCCATAAAAGCGAGATGGAATTGCTGCGTGAATTTCATCGCAAAGAATTCTGCGTGTAGAGGAGAATATGAATGCCAAGTTCAGCCTTCTTATGGCTAAAATGAACTGGTGGCCGAGTCCAAAGCCACTCGCTCGTAGTTCAAACAACATACTCCTGGCCCGACTCAAGCGAGAATTCACCATTAGCCGATGGACTTCATGCTTCAGGATGTTTCTGGGGTTCTCTCTCCTTTGATGATGCCAAAAAGGGGAAGAGGAAACCAAAAGAGTTTGAAGGAGACAACCATGTAGAAAAGACAGATGGAGTGTTGAAAAGAGAAAAGAGAAGGAAAAGTCTGTTGAGGGGAAAAGTCAAAGGACATGACCTTAATGCTTGCTGAAACCCCTCGTAAGGTCATGTCACAACCAAGATAATCAACAAACTTCCTGTAACTCTGTCGCTCTATCACTCCGTTGTGCCCATGTCTCATAAGAAAAAGATTGTAGAAGCGAGAGATGGATGATTTCGATAAAATAAAGGATGTCCGTGTTGAAGAGATGTTAAAACAATTGAGGCATTCCGCAGAAAAGATCTGAGATACCATTCGGATGATGGAAACGAGGCAAGATCCGTTGAAGAGTTTAAAACGCTCGAGTCCGAGGGATACTTCAAAAACATGTCCATAGCCCAAGCCTGGGACTTGACCGGGAAAAAGGTCGAAGGTCGTGCGAAGAAGCGACAAGCGACCAGACTACTAGCGATCCTCTGCTGGTCACTCTCTTGGTAAGAAGAAGACTCTAGTGCAATACACGCCCAAAGGAGGAGGAAGAAGTGGCGGAGATAGAGGCTTTATACCTAGACCTCTACCCAAAACATTGAATACGTAGATCCAGGCAAGAAGGAAGGATCTCTTGGGTGCATTTATGATGAAGTAGCCAATCGGGAAGTGGCTAGGAAGAATGTTGAATATGCAAAAATAATTGAAGAAGAGAACAAAAGACAAGATCATTTTGTGGCAAGAAAGACAAGAAAGAAAGAGAAGAGATGAAGTTGCGAAGAGAGCTTACGAGAGAAGAAAAAGCGATTGAAGATGAAAAGAAGAGAAAGAGAAAGAGGGCGAGGAGTCAAGAAAAAAAAAAAAGGCGGCGTGAAAGCGATGAAGTGTTGTTGTCGACCCCCCTTCATGTATTTTACTATTGTAAATGCATATGTATGTAAGTCTTACAGACGTTGTTGAATAAGAAATTTGTAATTTCTATATTTTTTTGCGTAGATATAGAATACTATTTTGCTCGATACACATTGTAAGTAGCTATGCAAAGGACAAGAATGTTATGATGAATAAAAAGATTGATTCTACGCATACATTCTTTTTTTTACGCATTGTCTGTATGTATCTTTGCTATTTACATTTTCTATGTATGTTTTAAGTTTTATCATCATCAAAAAGGGGAAATTGTTGGGAAATTTATTATTTAGATTTTGATGAATGCCTTGTAAAATTTAGACTAGAAAGTTGGCACCCCATTTTCCTTGTAATTTATAATGTAATAGATAGGGTTGTATGATTTGAGTTAAGTCGCCCTATGCCTGGATATACAAGTCAACTAAAGACTAGGATGAAGACTCCACTATGAAGCGATTGAGTATGGCAAGGAAGAGATGTCAAGGACTCGATGAAGGAGTATCAGTGGGACACAATCCGTATGAAAAGTCAATCAAGTCAACTCAAGAAGCCAAGTCCGAAAGTTGAATTGTGAGATAAGTCATACATTGATTGGAAGCCGACTCAAAGTCACCGGGGAATAAAGGATCATGATCAAGTCAAGACGAAGAAAAGAATCCGTTGCACAAAAGTCAAGAAAGTTACTTAAATAATTAATACTTCCATCTTTGCCATGTCTTAAAATGGTCGGTCCCGGAAAGCGTGCAAAATGAATAAACGAATGGGAAGACCGCACCTCATGACGATTCTAAAAAGTCAACGTTCATTTAATACGAGGAAATGTCAACATCAAGGACTCGCAACAAGACAAGCCAACGAACACAAGTGATTTTCAAAAAATCCGCCTATCTCTTCAACGGGCGATTTTTGAAAGTTCACTATAAAAGGTGAGGAATCTCATTGAGAGAAGGTTACGAACACGAACAATCAAGAAATTATTCAAATGTAACTGCAATATATTCTCAAGTTATTCAAGCAAATCCTCAAGCTTAAATCTCAGAAGAAATCGATCCAACACCTAGTGAAGGAAAGACAACTTCAACTGTTGAAGAGGAAACTTTTGAAGAAGCAAAACGGGTCTACTTTCCAAGGAGGATTGTAGAAAGGTTCAAGGTCGAACCAATCTCAATTTATTGGAGGGCTTCGTGATCAAATCCAAGAAGCTTGAGAAAGTTAGTCAAGTAGCAAGGCAACCGCCCGTGAAGAAAGCCGAGTCGGATGAGAAGCTTGGTGAGTGATCAAGGCATCTCCAGATCGAGTCCCAAAGGAACAAGTCATTTGTGTGATCAAGACTTGTATCCGGACCATTAACCACTTTGTACTGATCAATACTTAGTGGATTCCTCCAGGAGTTGTAGAAGAGATGAGTAGAAGAATTACCCCATCTTGAACCTCTATAAAAATTATCGTGTCATTTACATTTCAAAGCATTTATTTCTGCTCATCACTTTATATCTGCGGATAATTTGCTATCGGTGATAATTAACAAGGTGCTAAAATCAAGTGTTAAAACAAACTTAAATCAAATTAAAAGGTGTTAAGTCTTCCAATGAAAATCTCATCACCAAGTTAAGGTTTAGTCTAAACAGGTGAGTTATTCTATCAACAGCTCTTTCGAGTCCGTTGAGTGGCTAACTCGCTAATTAACTAACCTAGCTGTCCCCAAGGACTTAACTGTGTATTTAACTCTGTAATATTTTTAAAATGACTAAAATCAAAAGTTGGTAAGGTTTATTCAACCCCCTTCTAAACCTTACTCACACCCCTTGGGACCTACAATATATACAAGAGAATCTGTTTCAATGAAACAAGATGTGATTAGTTAGTTGTAACTAACTTTTAACAACTAACGAGAAAACTAACTACCCTAACAAAGAAAAAAGCTTCTACTAATCTTATACTCTAATAGCTTCTATCCTCAAAGAAGATACCAAAAAGGGCCGATTGCTGAGCGAAAAAAGGTTGAGATGGTTGTGAAAGATGCAAGAACAACCATTGAAGCTAAATTTTAGATGGTAGCTGAGAAGCACAATCAACGCGTGTTCAAGAAATCGAAAAAAAGATATGGTGGTCCTCCGGTAGGAAAGGATCACTTTTGCAATAAAACCCCAAGAGAATTCACCATGCCCGATCTTTGGATCGAGCCCGGATCTCTAGAGAAATTTTAGACTCTAGAAGCATAAGGCTACTTTAATGATGTGACTCTACCTCAAGCATGAGATTTGTCTCGGGAGAAGGGAATTGAGTCAATTTGTCAAGTCGGTGAGAATGACCAAGTTCATTTGCACTCATTTGGAAAGTCAAAGGCTCGATCTACAATATACTCCTAGAGGAAGAAAATTGAGTCAACAAGGGTAGTCATGGTGGCACTGGGAGAAGCGATCAACCGCGGACAAAATCAAATGATATAACGAATGTTGTTGAGAAGAAAGGGATCATATACTAGGTGGATTCGATCACCTTGCTAATATGGTAAATCGCAAATGGGAAGAGAGGTAGCGAAGGGATGACCTGCCGCTAAGCGTGCCTACGAGAAGAAAAAGAAGGAAGAAGAAGAATGAAAAATGAGAAGAGTGATGAAGATAGGAAGAGAGGTCTTGATGAAGAGAAGAATGAAGCATCAAAGGCGTTGAAGTGTGCTGCCCTTCATGTATTTTACTCTTTTGTAAATACATAGTTGTAATTTTTCTTGCAATTACTCGAAAACTTTCCTTGTAGTTTTTCATTCTTCTTTGTAACTTAGCTTAGATACACGTTAAAAGATGTAATTGTGTATAGCTCTATTACGTGTTTTGTAAATGACTTTGTAAAGGACAAGAATGCTTTATGATAAATAAAATGATTATTCAAAAGCATACATTCGTTATTCTTGCACCGCTTGTATTCTTTGTTTACTCATTTTGTATGTTATAAGTTTTGGCATCATCAAAAAGGGGAAATTGTTAGGAAAATTTATTTGTTAGATTTTGATGATACCATGTAAAACTTAGACTAGGAAGTTGGTACCCTACTTTCCTTGTAATTTTGTATTGGAATAGATAGATTTGAAAGAATTTGAGTGGAGTCACCTAAGTCAATAATACAAGAAGTCAATTGCGGTGGAAAGAAGACTTTGTTGTGTGTCGGTGAGTATGGGCGAGAAGGAAGTCAATGACTCATTGAAGGAGAATTAGTTTGTGGAACCATTGTGTGAAGTGTCGACAAGTCAACTCAAAGAGTCAAGTCTAACGGTTGAAGTGATAGTTGAGTCAATTTTATGATTGGAGCGAGACTTAAGTCACCTGGGGTAAAAATATGATGAAGTCAAGGCGACATTGATCCATTGGAAGGAGTAAAGAATATTACTCGATATAGTAATACATCCAAGTCGCCAGGCCTTAAAGTGTTTGGCCCGTAAATATGCAAAAGGAATAAGCAATGGGAAGCACCGCAACTTTTGTCGAACTGCAAGGTGCGATGCCATTTATTACGAGGAAGGGTCAACATCACAAGTCTTTGCAGACCAAGAAAAGACAAGCCAACCAACACAAGTGACATTTGAAACTAGCCTATCTCTTCAGCGGGTAAATTTCAAATATGTACTATAAAAGCTGAGGAAGCATTTGAGAAAGAAAAACCTGAATCTAGAACGAACAAGCATTCATTGAGCAAGCAATTAACCCGCAATATTCTCAAGCTTTTCAAGATATTTCTCAAGCCTAAAACTCGAAGAGACTCGATCCAACACAAGTTTGTGAAGGAGAGACAACTTCAACTTGATTGGAGAGGAAACATTTGAAGATCAAAAGGGTCTACTTTCCAAGTTGAAGGATTGTAGAAAGGTTCAAGGTCGAACCAAGTTTCAAGTTTGTTGGAGGGATGTGTGAACAAATCCAAGAACTTGAGAGTGAGTTTAAGTAGCAAGCGCTGCCTCGTGAAGAAGAAGTGAGTCGCATGAGAAGCTAGTTTTGTGATCAAGGTTGTCTCTAGACATTCACGCTTTGTAACTTGATGCATTACTTAGTGGATTCCTCCAAGAGTTGGAGAAGAGTGGATTAGAAGAATTACCCCATCTTGAACCACTATAAAAGTTACTTGTGTCAATTTACTTTCAAAGACTTACATTCCGCATTTACTTTATATCAACTGTTAGTTAATCGCGCTATTCAAGCGATAATTAACAAAGTGCTAAAATAAGTGTTAAAAACAAACTTTAAATTAATCAAAGGGTGTTAAGTCTTTCTGTTAAAAATCAAATCCACTAAGTTAAGTATTTGGCTTAAGCGGTGGGAGTTATACTATCAACGACTCTATCGTAATCATTGGGTGGGTAACTTATTTGAATATAGCCAACTTAGTTTTCTCTCAAGGACACGGTGATTTGAGTCAACTCGTGAGAACAATCTTAAAAAGACTAAAATCAAAAATCTAGTAAGGTTTATTCAACCCCCTTCTAAACCTTACACCACACCCCTGGGACCCATTGTTAGAGACTTTGGGACATGAGAAACTTTATACGAAATTCAGCAAGTGTGAGTTTTGGCTAGACAGGGTTGTGTTTTTAGGACACATTGTCATTGCAAGTAGAATTAAAGTAGGCCCATCAAAGGTGGAGGCATTATTGGATTGGAAAGCACCGACTAATGCAAGAGAAGTTTCCTTAGGTTATTTGGATATTACAGAAGATTTATTCAGATTTCTCGAAAATCGCTAAACCACTGACACACTTAACCATGAAGAATGAGAAATTTTAGTGGAGTGGATTCTACGGGAGTTGGAGAAGAGAGGATTAGAAGAATTACCACATCTTCAAACCTCTATAAAATATTTGTGTCATTCACTTCCAAGAATTTACTTTCCGCATATTTACATTATATCTCATTGTTAGAATCATATTTTCTATCCAACTGATTACAACCAAGTTCTAAAAATCAAGTGTTAAAAACAAACTTAAAACAAATCTAAGGGTGTTAAGTCTTCCATTGTTAAAACCAATCAGCCAAGTTAAGTATTTGGCTTGAGCGGCCGAGTTATACTATCAACAACTCATCAAGTCTATTGAGTGGGTAACTTAATTGAAAAGCCAACTTAGTTGTCCATCAAGGACACAGATTGTTTGAGTAAACTCTCTTGAATTATTTTAAAAGAACTAAATTGAAAATTTGGTAAGGTTTATTCACCCCCTTCTATACATTACTTCACACCCATTGGGACCTACAAGTGGTATCAGCGGTTGGTTCATTGAGCCTTCCGCACGGCAGTTCTTGAACTAGATCCCTATCTTTTCAAAGAGTTTTTAAACACTTGTATTTCCAAAATTTTTCATTTTAAGCAAAGTTATTATCATGGAAGTAATCGACACGCATTCCTATGTTCACTTTGTTGAAGAATTTGATGATTGGAATATTCGTATGCGAGGCTCATTTATCCGCATTACATGATGAAATGTGGCTTGTGATAGAGGATGGGCCAATGCAAATACTAAAAGTGAACACGATCAGAAGAAGAAGCGACTACGGTGAAGGAGAAGAAGATTCTTTGCTAAAGCAAGACCAGCCATGGTTGAAAACCAAGGATCGAGTGGAATAATGAAGATAGGAAGAGATACAACTTGGATAATGTGGCAAGGACATACTCTACAAAACATTGGACAAAGCAATGTTCAATAAATTCAAATCTTGCAAATCGCAAAAGAAATCTCGAATAAACCGACTTTAATTTGTGAAGGATCGAACAAATTAAAGAAAATAAATGTCTATTCTTTGCTCAAAAATTTGAAAATTTCAAAATACTTGCAGTGAAACTATGGATCGGTGGATGCCGATTCACTTGAGATCACAAATGAGCCAGCTCTTGGGAAGGAATATACACAAAATGAAATGTGGATGAAGATCTTAAGAAGCTTCGGTGAATGGGAAATGAAGACTATGGCCCGAGATATTCGATGGACCTCTCAAGAACATCTAACCACAACATATTCTCGGACACGAAAGCCTATGAGTTTGAGCTGAGAAGGAAAGAGCAAGATGAGGCAACTTTACCCAAGACAGCTGCACTAATGGCTAGTGATGGAAAGAGAGTTGAACCAAAGGATGCCATAGACCAGGAGGAAATTGCCCTATTGGTTAAAAGATTCAACAAATTCTTCAATAGGAACTATAAAAGAAACAAGGATGAAACCTCCAGGAGACATTCAACTCCTTCCAAATCAAGAGAAGACAGGCCACCCAAAAGAGCAGAACATCAAAGGATTGAATATCAGAGAGCTGATAATCCAAGAACAGCAAGAGCTGATCAAAGAACTGAGAACCTGTGTTGGAATTGCAGACAACCAGGATATTTTGTAGTTGACTATTCCAATCCACCAGTCAACAAATATAGAAATGAGGAAGATAGAAGAGTCTTCAGAGAAAGAAGACAGGAAAAGAAGAAAGCCATGTTATTATTGAGATATGCAAAAGCGATCAAGTCTAAAGAAGCAAATGATTTCGGATAGTAGTGAAGTCGACTACTCAAGTGACTCGAGGAAGAGGCTATGATTTGCCTTATGGCTAAAGAACAAGCTCAACCATATCAAGAAGATGAGGTACACTCTAACTCATCTCATTGATTCAAGTGATAGTGATTGAGATACACACACTTCATCACCCACTGATCATTATGATTCATTAGGCAAAATGATGAAAGATTTTGAACACATAAAATCCTCACACACAATTCTAAATAAGGAAAACGGCCACTCAAAAGCTAAAACTCACAGGTGACTAAAGAGCCGAGTACTACGAGTCATATAAGCGATGAGAAAACTAAGATGAAGGCTGAAAATGCAAAGATCACATCGAGTTTCTTTGCTATAGAAAAGAGAAAAAAAGATCTCAAAATTATGATTGCCTCTTTTACAAAGGCATCCAAAACATTGGATGATCTTACCATGAGTTAAAAAGAATGTGGAGATAAGACATGCATATGATTTAATTCCTTTGTGTACAGTCAAACTCCAAGAGTGATTTTGGAAAAAGGATCTTCAAGTAATGAAGCATATCAAAAATCTAAAACACCAAATGTTGCACTCACATTCACTCCAAAGCACAATCACAAACAAAGCGGCCTTGGATACAAAGGAAAAGGAAAACAACGATTGAGTATCTTTGAGAGGACATCCGAGAAGAAATCGAGTTCCTCAAAGCCAAACTCCAAATAGAAAATACTCTGTAAAAGGCAAACAGAGCTACCAGAAACCCAGAAATTTTTATCGAGAGAAACACATGATGAGAAAGGTAGAAACTATCCAAACTATCTTTGATTGGAATAATGTGAAACATCAACAAAGACACGTGGAATATAAGCAAGATGGAAAAGACCTAAGACTCAAGAAAGGTCATTCCAAAGGCAAAAGAGCTATTATCGTGAGACATATGCACCCAAGCACTACACTCAGAAATTTCACAACTATCCCAAGAAAGTAATTGCTAAAACACAAACACAGCATACTGAGACAAAAGAGACAATTTTGTATGAACCTAAAACCCCAAGAAATTTGCTAATGTGAACTATGATTATGGTAATCGATAGATGGCAACCTCTTAGAGTCAATTTTTGGCTATAGGTTGGTTGGATCATCTTATAGCACTAACCCCTCGGGACCCAGGCAAGTATGGGTACCTAAAAAGCGATTTCCTTGATTGCGGGTTCAAGGAAGCAGTGAGTACCAAGGAACCTGGTACATGCATAGTGGCTATTCGAGACATATGATAGGAAACAAGAAAAGCCTATCAAGATTCAAAGAAATCAAAGGCACATGATCCATCAAGAAGAATGGATTGGAAATCACAGATGTTCCTTATGTTGAAGGCCTCAACTTCAACTTGTTAAGCATCGATCAACTCGTGATAAAGGCTACAATATTGGATTCAACATGGGAGTGTGCCGGATCAAAGATGTTGAATCAAATGAAATAGTCTTGCTGCAAGGATCAAGGCCAAGAATATGTATGTGGTAGATTGGTCCATGCTACACTAAGCACTTGTCGCTAGCAAAGAGTCAAATTTGAATCAAGTTGGTTGTGCCACAAGAAGGTGAGTCATCCGATCTCAAGACAATCAACAAGCTTGCAAGGAGTCATCTTATAGAAGGATTTCAGGACTCAAGATACAAGAAAGAAAGTGTATTTGATGCATGCGGATGGGAAAACAAATAAAGTCTTCATTTAAAGATAAGCCAGGTCCTTCTTCAACAAGGATATTACATCCGTTGCATATGGATTTATTTGGTCCAGTTGAGCCATCCATCATAAGTGAAAAGAAATACACTTTGGTAGTGGTAGATGACTACTCAAGATATACAATGGACAATCTTCACGTAAAAAGAAGGAAACTTTGCGAAGTTACCTTAGCGATGAAAAGAGTTCAAAATGAAAAGAGCCAAACCATTATAAAAATAAGATCTAACAGAGGAACCGAGTTTGTTAATGGGATAATAACTCGATTTGTGTTGAAAATGGGATTGCTCATGAATTATCAATCTGCAAGAACTCCACGTGAGAATGGAGTGGCGAGAAAGAATGAATAGAACTCTCAAGGAAGTCAAGGACCATGTTAGGTCAAGTTTGGATTGCCTACGAGATTTTTGGTGGAAGCTATTAACACAACATGCTATACTCAAAATAGATCCATGATCAGGCAATTGACCAAGACTCCCTATGAGATTTGGACAAGGAGAAAGCCAAATGTTGGATATTTCGGGATATTTAGATGTAAATGTTTCATCCATAACAATGGGAAAGATAATTTAATGGCTTTTCATGCTAAAGCGATGAAGGTATCTTTTTGGGATACTTAGCCGAGAGTAAAGCCTATAGAGTCTTTGAACAAGAGGATAATGGTTTGAGAAGAGTCTATCCATGTGGTTTTTGATGAACCTAATATAAATGGAGAAGACATTGAAGAGTTATCCGATAAAATTTGAATCAACCAACAATACGAGAAGAGTCCTTATGTTGAAGTCAAGTAAAATCAATCAACCCGGATGAAGATGAGATAGCTGAATCTCAAAGACAATCGAAAGTCTGTTGAATGCGAGATGAAAGAGTTGTTCAAGACAACTTAGATGCAAGATGGTTGAATCCAATGAGACTTACTTCAAACGATGTGAGATGGCCGAGAGACCATCCACCGAGTTAGTTATTGGAGATGTTAGAGATGGCATAAGAACCAGATCGAGCACATCATGAAGCTATGTTCACTTATTTTATTTCCCGGATAGAGCCTAAAGATGTGTCTCAAGCATTGGATGACACACATTGGATTCAATCCATGAAAAGAAGAGTGAATCAATTTGAAAGAAACAAAGTATGGGAATTAGTGCAAAGGCCAACCCATCAAAATGTTATTGGCACAATATGGTTTTGAAACAAGATGAATGAGGAAGGATCATTCTAAGAAACAAAGCAAGATTGGTAGTCAAAGGGTATTGCCAAGAAGAGGGTAAGGATTTTGATGACACTTTTGCTCATGTTGCAAGATTGGAAGCAATAAGGATGTTTCTTGCTAATGTTGCACATAAGAACTTCTTTGTGTATCAAATGGATGTGAAAAGTGCATTTTTAAATTGATTGTTAGAGGAAGAAGTTTATGTTGAACAACCTCCAGGTTTTGAGCAGAAAACTATTGGAGGAAAGGTATATAAGCTCAAGAAAGCATTATATGGATTGAAACAAGCACCAAGAGCATGGTATGATACATTGTCTCAATTTCTAAATCGACAATGGATTCAACAAAAGAAAAGTTGATAGAACACTCTTGAGAATTCAAGATGGAGAGGGTATCTTTGCTTGTTCAAATAAATGTGGATGACATCATTTTTGGTTCCACAAACAAAGAGCTATGTGACAAGTTCTCAAACCTCATGGAAGGTAAATTTGAGATGAGCATGATGGGAGAACCGACTTTCTTCCTAGGACTCCAAGTCAAGCAAATGAAGGATGTAAACTGCATAAGTCAAACAAAATATACCATAGATTTGATCAAGAAATTTGGTATAGAAGAGAAGTCTTCTGTGAAAATTCCAATGAATACATCGATCGAGATGGACATGGATGCGAGATGGCAAAGCCATTGATCAAACCAGATATAGAGCACTCATTAGATCATTACTCTATCTAACGGCAAGTAGGGCGGACATCACCCTTGCGGTAGGTGCATGTGCAAGATTTTAATCTGCACCAAAGAAGAGTCACATGATGCAGCCTAAAAGAGAATCTAAGATATTTGATGGGATTCAGAAATGGCTTATGGTATCCAAAGGAATGTGGATTCAAGATGATTGGTTACTCGGACTCGGACTATCTTTAGATGTAGAGTTGGGAAGGGTACCTCGGTACATGTCAAATGCTTGGAAATAGATTGGTTTCTTGGTTGAAGAAACAAAATTCAATTGCCACATCCGCAATCAAGCATAGTACATAGCTGGGCAGTTGTTGTGCCCAAGTCTTATGGACGAGACAACAACTAAGAGACTATAATATTGAAGAAAAAGAGATTCCAATTATGTGTGATAACACTAGTGCTATTGCAATCACTCGAGAATCATGTGTTGCATTCAAGAACAAAGCACATTGATGTTAGATATCATTTCATAAGAGATCATGTTGAAAAGAAGATATCACCTTGGAATACATCTCAACCGATAAACTGTTAGTTGAAATTTTCACTAAGCCTCTATGTGAATCAAAATTTGAAGAGCTCGAGAATGAGTTAGGGTTAATTGAGTTGAGTTGAATCTCAAAAGACTCAATCGTGAGAGAGAAGATGAGAAAATCAAAGCGAGCAAGTTTCACAATTCACCAAGTGAAACAACCTTATCGGGAAGTGAATCGTATCAAGTTAGGCGACAATTTGAGTTACTTCATAAGAAGAGAGAAGCAAATCTAAGTCACGTTGGATATAAGCTGAATCATTTATGAGCTAAGTGACAAGAACGCAGTCGTTTTAATTGAGTGGGAAAATTTTTATAAGAATGACGTCAGCATAATAATGACGGTCACAGTAAAATCTGCACAGTAAGCCATATGATTGGATATAAATGCTGCCGCATTTAATGCGGGAAATTAAATGCGGTGTTGACGTTTTAATCTTAGCCATTGATTTTGATCAAAAATTTCAAAATCCGAAATATGTCCTTTCATGACCTTTATATGCGGAACTTTGCACTTCTATCTCCTCATGCAAATTGTTCATCTTCAAGCAAAGGAAACACTTTCTCTCGAAATTGAGTGCAAACCCCAGTCTTTCTCAAGCAAGATTTTCATATTTTCGATCGGTAGAAACATCCGAAAATGGCCCAAAGTATGGTTTTGTAAAGCTTTCAAAGCAAATCCACTTTGGTTTTGGTGGATTTTGATGGGATGATCAAACAGGTGTCGATGAAACCCTGGTTCGAGAAGATAATCGATGTTGGAAAAGTCTGGGATGAAGGACTTTTTAACAATAGAATACTCTTATACGTACCTCGAGGAGGTAGTAAATGCAGAAGTGCAGGATGATGAAATCAAATCTTCCATCCACAACAAGGTCATAAAACTCGGTGCAAAAGACCTTGCCGAAAGACCGCTTGTTGCCCTCGGAGGGCTTGAAGGAGATCTACGAGGCGATGTCGACTTAGCTGCTTTGCATGGAAGGAAGTTACCAAGCCTCGAGTATCTCTGCGAAAATGGTCTATACGACCAAGAAAGATCAACTGAAAGACGACTATCACAAGCTGATGGATGTCGTCTCAAAATGCATTCACATGAAATTTGGAAGCTTCAACGCCTATCCAAAACTAAGATGATCATGATGGCTGCGAGCATGCAAAGGAAGAAGGTCAACAAATTTGAGTTTGTTTACGATGAGCTCTCGAATGTCTTGAACATGACCTTCAAGAAGGATGAGTCCTTTGGATGCTCATTGGGCTATGTCCTTGTGATTGGCCATCTCATGGAGGTAAAGGGCATTGCTCTTCGCCATGGCAAGCCTTTCCACGTCAACAAGAAGATGTTCGGGGCAAATCTCTCTAGTTCCCAGAAGAGAGCTCATGCTAAGAAAGCTGATATAAGTGAGGGGGAATCACCGACTGAAGAATCGCCTAAGACCCCTCCTCTGAAGAAAGAGCTACGGCATCCAAGCCCGCTCCCGCCCCCAACCAAGCCAAAGAAAGCACCGCTCTTGCAGAAAAGTCCAAAGCACTTGCCCATGCGGTCAGTCACTGCCCGAACATGAGACTCTTGCCCCCATAGCCGAGATAGAGAAGGAACACCATATTCCCTCTCCTATCGTAAAGAAGAAAGAGGACTGCCAAGGCAAGAAAAGCGATTGCCTATAAGAAAAGACCAATAGCTTTAACTTTTGAGGTACCTAAGAATGTTGACCCAGAAGTTCCTCTGCTCCCATCCAGGAATAGGAGGTTGTTCAGCGATCCGAGCTTGTAAAGACGGTGAATAACGGTACTCCGGAGAAAAAAAGCGAGACTAGCGATGATAAAGAAGAGCGATCTCGGAAATTGTTGATGAGTTGATGCAAAGTATCGATGATGATCAACAGAGATCTCATCAAAGACTCAACTATGAGAAAGACTATTGAGGAAAGCAAAGAGGCTAAGACAATGAACTTGATGTTGAAAGAGTTCTCTCCTCCTATAATCGATCTTCCGCATCCGAGGAAAAGCAAGGTCTCTTACTTTCCATTCGAAAACCGGTGTTGAAGGTGAAAATGATGATGATGATGATGTGATCATGTATTCTCCGGTTTATCCAGATATTCAACGATGCTTGAGGGAATGGAGAGCATGGAAACTGGATCACTCAAGGGTACAGTTCACTCGTCCGAGTTTATTGAAGAAGAAGAAGAAGAGCTTCTCCGATTCCTCTGCGTAAATGATGTTGATCCGCCCTAAATGAAAAAAACCGCTTAGAAATCCTTCGCATTCCCAAAGAGAAAGAAAAGGAGAGACCTCAGCAAGCCCGAGCCTTGGAAAAATCCAAGATGTGCCATTTCAGGCTCTCTAGTGCATACTCACACGTATCTTGATATGCTCTTAGATAACGATGAGGACATTGATCATGTTGCGCCGCGGTGGGAAGTTGGAGACGGCAAGCCTTGCAGAATCCAAAGCCATGCATGAGAAAAGCTTACTAGAAGGTCCGGAGAGTCTTACCAAACTCTTCTACAGACCGATCCTTTGGGAGTGGCACAACAGATTGCATCAGATATTGCTGCAGCCACGTCCCCCGTGCAATCAGAAGATGGCTCCAAGGGAGTTGGCAAGGAAGCTGGGAAGTTGGGCACCCAAGGTAAGCCTACCCCACGAAAAAGGTGTTCTCACACACTGCCTGGGTGTGTTGTGAACACTCAACGGACAAAGCCGCGTCTCAGATCGCAGTAACCCTTCTATCGGTCACTCGGTGGTGCGCTTTGAGGGGAAACTCTCTCCACCACAACTAGGTTGGAGGTTCTTTGTGGGAGACACATCAATGAAGGAATGATGCGAATATGACAAAGATATTGAACAACATCAAACTGACATTTGAAGCTCGGACTGATTGAGTTTGTCTCAACCGAAATGTCAATTTCTTTGAAGGCCTATGACACTGTTATCACACAGTTGAGGCAAATGATGGTGAAGCCTCGGGAGTTAACACTGGCTCAAATTACAATCAAGGGGTTGAGACTCTTTGGATGACACTGCCCAAGACCCTAAGACAAGTGAGTCTATCAAAGGATTGCTAAAGGCCCTGCAGGCGAAGAGAGACTTCGGGGTATTGAAGGCCAACGGAGGTTGAGACTTCCCTTTATAAAGGTGTTGAAACCGAGAACATTCCTCAACTTGAAGGTCGCCACATAAGAAGTTATTGGTGCCCTTCAAGACTCCCAACAAACATTGACACATCATTTTCGGGATCGGAAGATGAATCGAGTCTATTCAACATGATGATCGTCACGAAGGACACTGGCGAGGATGTTCACAAATCTGAGCCAAGTCGGTGAAAAGACGGCTCCCATGAGATTCAATTTTGATGAAGTGCCAACTCCACAAGTCTCATCATCATCGATGACGCGATGATACAACCGAGAACACGTTTACTCAAATGGACAAACCCACTAAAATCGAGAAAGTTGTTAAGACGATTTGAGGCTCGATCAGTGGGCAAAATATCTCAAATGCCCCAGCAGGAACCGAGTCATCTATGCAAGCTTTCCCGGTGGCGCAAAGAACGACTCCTTAAGCTCGATCGCGAGGCTCCCAGTGTGACCACCGCCGATGAAGCCTGCCACACCTGAGACATTGAGAGTTGAATCCACTCATCCGAAACAAGGAAGGCGACGCTGCAAGAGACTCCGGAGATCCCCTTTGTTCGAGATGATGTTTTTGAGGAAGACTTTCCTTTCAACATTGAATTGCGGACTTAGAAGATGAATCGCCCGGGGAATTAAGGAAATATACGGTCGCAAAGAGCCGGTCATCCCCTCGGATACGATGCGGAATGGCCGGCGTGAAGTCCGCCTCCACGGTGAGTTTCGGAAAGCTTTCAAGACTATCCGCAAAAAGATTGAGAAAGTGGAACACCATCAATCATCTTTGGATCTCTGCTGGACAAACGTGATTCCACCCTCACACGGCCGATTTAGAAGGGATTGTTGTGCGCATCGGGGAATCGATCACAATTGGCACAGACAATTTATGAGATCAGAACAAGTCCGCTACTTTAAAGAATTGTTTGCAAAAATGTTGTTGTGGAGTGCGGATAATTCATCATATCGAAGAGAATGAAGGAGCACATCGAAAGAATCAATCTGTCCCATAAGTTGGAGATGGAGTCTTTGCAACATTTCCCAAGAATGAAATTATCGGACTCGAGAATGCCATGAATGACAAATTCAACCTTCTCATGGCTTAAATGAAGATAGTATCAGCCGAGTCTAAGGTAACACGCTTAGAATTTCATACGGTGTATGATGCGGCCGACTCAGCACAACTCCACTATGTTGACTAGACTTTATCCTTGGTGGTAGGTTCCTGGGACACCTCTCTCCTTTGATGATCCCCTTGTTAGCCAAGTTTGAGCCAAAACTTTTATTTTGAGCCACATTAATCTTTAAAATTTACATGTTTTTAATCCCTACAAATTTTTGAGCTTATAGAAAATGAATAAGTTTGGGGGAGATGTGGTGAAAATTTATGAAAAAAGAGAAGAAATTGGCAAAATAAGGAGGGATGAGCAAAGATTCAGGTAAATATACATGAAGCTCGAAAAAGAAAATATCTCTACGAAAAATTACATAGAGAAAAATCGAGCAAAGCAAAAATAAAATTCTATAAAAAAATGAGAGCTTAAGGCTAAAGAAAAGAAGGCAAGAAGGCCTAAGAATGAAAAATGAGAAATAAGGGTGGAATTGAGTTGAAAAAAAAAACTGATATGATTTTGAAATGGGGTTAGTGAATTGCAAGTCTATAGGCTTAAATTCTATTTGCTCAAGTCAAGTCACTTAATCAAAATTTCCCTACCCTTACCGAAGAGCCTATATTACAACCAAATTAAAAGTCCTTTTTGATTCTTAGATTGTGCACACAAAAGTATTAGATGTTAGACGATTTTACAAGCCTATGGTAGTTCTACTTTCACTGAATTGAATTTGAGCGTAAACACTATCCATACACTTCTGAGAGTCGAGTGATACACTATCTTGTTGTGAGTCGTGATGGCAAGTACCCCAAAGAGTATTAATAGTGTCGAGTTTAGGAATAATTTATCTCTTGATAATGAATTGCATGGTTTTCTTGAGTATGGAGTCGATTGCTATTTAATGTCTATAGTGTTCTAGGGTGTTCTTTCATTTTACCCCTTATATTATTTTTCTAAATTTGCTCGAGGACGAGCAATGCTTTAAGTTTGGGGTATTTTGATGTGTGTAAAATATATGTGCATTTTGGGGCCAAGAAATACAAGAAGTTAAGCTGGATTTGGATTGAAGACTACGATGTGTGTTAATTTGAGTATGGCCAAGAAGGAAGTCGAGGACTCGACTAAAGGAGTGTCATTTGGGAACAAGCTGAGAAGGGTTAGTCAAGTCAACTCAAGGAGCCAAGTCTCAAAGTTGAAGTGACAGTTGAGTTATCCAACGACCGGAGTGGATCAAGTCACCTGGGGTAAAGACAGCAATGATCTAGTCAAGACAACCGACTTAGACCCATTGATTAAAGTCAAAGAATCTTACACAATATCGTAATATGTCAAAATTGTCGGTCTAAAGTGTTAGTCCAGAAATATGCAAAAGGAATAAACCAATAGGACACACCGCACCTTGTGTCCAGCACCTATAATGCTGCGAAGACATTTAATACGAGGAAATATCAACATCAAGGACTACAACAAGACAATCCAACGAATAAAAGTGACAATTGAAATTAGCATATCTCTTTAATGGGCAAAATTTGAAGTGATTAATTGCAAGTGCTAATAATAATAAAGTGTGAAAAACAAACTTAATATAAATCTAAGAGTGTTAAGTCTTCATTTGTTAAAAACCAATCGGCAAGTTAAGTATTTGGCTTAAGCAATGAGTTATACTATCAACGGCTCTATCGAGTTATGAAAAACCAACTTATTTGAAAAAGCCAACTTAGTCAGTCCATCAAGGACACACGATTGTTTGACTAAACTCATTGAATTATTTTAAAAGGACTAAATCGAAAATTTGTGCAGTTTATTCAACCCCTTCTAAACCTTACTTCACACCCCTTGGGACCTACAAGATGATATTTAGAAGTTATATAAGTGATTGTTGGTGAAGAAATTAGGTTAGTAGATGAACTTGAATAATTTACGATTTTTAGTCTTATTAATTCACCATTTTTAAAAGTATAATCTTAAAAGATAATTTTTGATGAAAACTTTTAGTTTCTAAAAGTGATTTTGAGGATAAAAAGTTGTTAAAATTTAGTGCTTAAGGTTAAGGAACCAGAAAAATCAAATAGAACTCGAAAACGGCGAAATACGTCCCGCTGGGTCCGACCACCGCCCACTTTGAAGGTGGCGGCGTCGCTGCCGGATAAGGGTGGCCGGAGGTGGTGGTGATGAATAATGGCTAAATTTAATTCTAAGGTGGTAGTTTGATAGGTGTAGGTGTAGGTGTGTAATAAAAAGTGACCGATTTGACATAAAGTGTGATGTGATGTGACTTGATGTAATATGATATGATTGATGTGATTTGATGTGACATGTACTATAGCACGCAAACTAATGCTACTTTTCAGAAAATTTATGTTAAGTGTTAAGTCAGTATGTTCGGGTTACGTGACTTAAATATTTTTGAAATTTTTCGAGATGACATGTGATTTTTAATTAAATCTGGAATTTTAGTCAAGATAAGATATTATAAATTAAGGGTTCAATTAACCGGGAATTTATCTAAAATGAGTCATCAGACGGTTGATTAATTTAGGTGATTAATTAAGGATTAATTGAATTTGTGTTGACTTTGACTTGAAGTTGACTTTGACTTATTGCTGACTTTGACTTTATGTTGACCATTGACTTTGACTTTTGACTTTAGTCACCTATCATTTTTAAAGCTCTTTAAAAGAGTACTGAACATCCTATTATAGGATAATTGACTCTAGGAACGTATTAGACTTTACTTAGCCCGAGAGACTAAGTTACTTAATGATTATTACATTGTCCTATATCATTAAGTTGAAGAATTTAACTGTGTTAGGTGCGGCGTAACCGAATACGGTCTCATTCAAACAAATACATCACTAGCTTTCTGTGAACTTCAAAGATGGGTAAACTTTTGATTTTGTAAGCATGTTGTACTATTATACTACATTTGACAACTTTCTATAACTGCTAAAATGTGCCTACGGGCCGAGAGCTATATGTATGCTGCCAATGGGTGGGGGATGACGCCAAGGTGGCAGAAAAGGCTGAAAGCCTGACTGCTTCTCCTTAGAATGGCTTTGGCAGCTTAGCCATATTGAGCATACTCTAAACACGTTCCATGATTGTCCGGCTCATTCTTTCGGCAACACCGTTATGTTGAGGGGTGCGTGGGACATCTTTTTCATGTTGAATGACATATGTTTTGCAATATGAATCAAACAATTTAGAAGTGCATTCGCCTCCATTATCCGATCGAAGACACTTCCACTCCTGTAATACCCATAAAAATTAGGGATAAAATTACAATTAAAGTTCACAATTAGGTTAATTGAGAATTCAAATCCCTAATTTTATAATTGGGGCATATTCAATTTAGGTTTTTAATCCATAATTTATTTTTAATATGATTTTCTTTATTAATTAAATTTAGAATAATATATATTTACAATAATTAATCTTCTTAAATACAAATTTATCAATTTTGGAATTGAAAATCCTAAAGTCTTAGATTTAACGAAAGAAGATGAAAAGAAGCATTGTTTCTTTGTAACGTAAAGAGGATTAAATCTATCATTCCAATTTCTCTATAAATCCCATTCTTCCCATTTGGTTTCCACATATTTTAAATCAAGAAAATAAAAAAGATGAGATTTTTTTATATTCTATAGTTTTATCTCCAAATCAAAACAAACACATCCATTATTTTCATCATCCATCGATTCCGCCGACACGCACTTAAGATCTCGCTGAAAATTTGATCCCAGATTTTACCACACGACTCAATACGTAACCCAGTTTAAAAAAATAGCCATTATTTATCGTCAAAACTCGGCCGCGCCACCCATTGCGTTTCTTCCGATAAAAGAGTCAGGCTAGAGATACGTCAGTGATGGATGAAGATAAAATAAATTTTGGATTTTGAACAATTTTCTTTTATGTGATGGGACAATTTGATAACATTTTATTTTAATAATGTGGATGATATTTATATATATTTAAATGTCTAGTCTTATTAAATTATTTTATTAAAAAATCGTATTTTTATATTCATGGTTTTATAAAAGTCATAACACTTTTATTTTGTAAAATGGGGTATTATAACATTCGTATCAGAGCCAGGTTTATGGTTCTGTAGACTTGTAAAAAATATTATTTTTCTAAGACAAAATATTTTAGATTCATTCATCACCGTCATATCTCTCCGACTTCCTCAAGGTATGTGGTAAATTTATTATGTCATTTTATTTTATGTATGCCCTGTGATTTTCATATACTAGATGTAATACATGTTTCCATATGTAAATTGTACAACTCTATGTGCCTTGTAAAGAAAAAAAAATTGATGTTTAAGTAATATGACTGCAAATATTGATATCACCACCGAGACTCACTGCTAGAAAAAAGGTTCGCAATTGGAGTAGTAATAATATATCGATCGAGCTAAATAAATAAATTAACTACAAAATCGATAACATTGGAACCTACGTGGTAAAGATACATCAGGAATGGTATAATGTGCATTATCTGAGTGGTGCTCCCGATCAGTATGGTGCTACATTTCCACCCAAATGGATGGTTAAAGCCGAAAAGTTGTGTGGGATGCTGATGAAATATGACGAACAGGACAAGAAACCCAAGATTGACTATGACTTCCATGTTGTTTGCAAAATGGATTGATCGTATAACTGAGGTTATAGAGGAAGAAGGGGAAGAGAATCCAAAAGAGAATGGAATGAGGGACATGGCCATAACTTTTGAGTTGTTTAATAAAATTCAACTTTATTTTCCTACTTCCCAAATAAATCTTTGTGAAATGGTTGAAATAATATTATGAATAAAAAAATTTAATATTCTGTTATTATTATTTGTCTACGATTACTTTTCTTATGCTGACGTTTGCAGTAAGACTCAATATTCGATTATTACATTAGTTAAGCGTTATGTATACTTGTAGGATCATGACTCCACGTACCCAAACTGGAAATCATACGAATGAGAGTAACTCCTCTAACGATGGCAGCCAAGCTAACATATGAAATCAAGCTAACATTGAAATTTGCCAATGCTCCTATTGGTGATGTACTTTGCCGGATTCCTCGGGCAAGTGCAAAATAATAACAAAAATAACAACACGAGGACAATGGAATTTTTTCACCATTATCGTCCATCCATGTTCAATGGACGTGATGGCCCAGCTGCTGTGGAAGAATGGTTTCGGTCTTTAGAAAGAATTTTTTAACTCACTGGATGCACTGACGAGCAAAGAGTCACATGCACCACCTTTCAACTAATTGAGGATGCTGATCATTGGTGGGAAGGATATTGGAGAACTAGGATGATCGAGGAACGAGATGCATTGACTTGGAATAGGTTCAAGGAGGTTGTCATGGGCAAGTTTTTCCCTCGATCGTATCGTGATCAGACAGAGACATAATTTCTGAATTTCAAACAAAGAAAAGAGACTCTAACTGAGTATGAAAGAGAATTCAACCAACCGAGCTGGTTTTCGCCGCATTTGGTTGATACTGATATAAAGAAGGCATTGAGGTTTAGGAGGGGATTACGATCACAATTGTCTAGTATATTATCTGCTCAGGGAGATTTAGAATACTTTGAGATGGTTAAAACTTAAAAGGGCATAAGAAACAGAGGCAATCCTGGTTGATGATGACGATCGATCGAAATAAAGTCGAGATATCCGAAAAGCGGAAGTGGGATGAGATAAAATAAAATAAGAATTGAAATCAGAACAAGCAGACAAATGTTGATGGGAACGTCCAGCTAAATACTCAAAATAATAAGCTGCTATGTCCTAATTGCAAGAAAAACCATTATGGTGAATGTCTGACTGGACAGGGAAAATGCTTCAAATGTAAGAAGTCAGGACATGTGACCGCTAATTATCCTCTTTTAAAAGATATTGGGAACATAAATGGCCAGACTGGTGGAGGAAGAGCTCGTGTGTATTCTTTGACTCAAGAGGAAGCAGATTAGAACCCAAATGTGATCACATGTATGTTAATAGTATCACGAATACCTCCTTTAGCACTTTTTGACACTGGTGCATCACACTCATTCATATTTGCTAAATTTCATGCCATAATTGGATATAAGAATGCTAAAGTTGATGAATTTCTTGAATTAAGTTTGCCTTCTGGAAATTCAATAACTACTGATTCCACGGATAAAGGTGTAGATTTGGATATAGGGGGAAAATATTGGAAGTTGATCTATATGTCATTGGGATGAAGGATTTTGATTTAACATGGATTGTCTTGGCATGTACCATGCTGACATTAAGTGTCGAGAGAAAGAAATAACGCTTAAAGTGCCTGGTAATGATGAAATAAAATTTTATAGTGTTAAGTCTAAGTACATGCCTAAAGTTATAATGGCAATGAAAACATTGAAAATGCTGAGAAAAGAAAATTATCCAGGTTATATGGTAAACTTGATTGGTACCTCGATGACGGAGCGACACGCCGATGTCCCTATTGTCATAAATGTTTTGATGTATTTTGGAAGGAATTGCGGGAATTCCACCGGATATACAAGTTGAGTTTTCAATTGATTTGGTACGGAGCAAGCGACCGGTATCTAAGGCACCTTACGAGGATGGCACCAAAAGAATTGCAAGAACTAAAGGTGCAAATACAATAACTCCTAGATATAGGGTTTATTCAACCAGTGTTTCTCGTGGGGAACACCGATCCCTTTTTGTCAAAAAGAAAGACGGGTCACTTAGGATGTGTATCGATTATAGAGAAATTAACGACTCACCATGAAGAATAAGTACCCATTACCGATAATTGTGGACTTTTTTGATCAATTGAGAGGTGCCAGTACATTTTCTAAGATTGATTTGAGATCCAGGATATCACCAATTGAGAATTAAGGAAAGTGATATTAGAAGATTGAGAACTCATTATGGGCATTATGAATTTGTTGGAATGCCTTTTGGATTGAGCAATGCACCAACAATATTCATTGACTTGATGAATCGAGTGTTCTATCCATTTTTGGACTAATTCATCATAATTTTTACGAGATGACATCTTTGGTGTATTCTAAGAATGAAGAATAGCATAATGAACATTTCAGAATAGTGTTGGAGACACTTCGCAGGGAGAAGTCGTATGCAAAGTTTAAAAAGTGCGAATATTAGATGAATCGAGTTGTATTTCTTGGGCATGTGATTACGACTCAAGAAATTGAAATAGATCCAACTAAAGTTGAAGCCGTCAATGAATGGAGGGCTCCTAAGAATGCGAGTAAAGTTTGCAGTTTTCTGGGTTTAGCAAGGTATTATTGAAAATTCATCGAAAGATTTTTAAAAATAGCTGGACCTATGACCTAACTTACTAGAAAAGGGGAAAAGTTTATTTGGACGAAGAAATACGAGGAAGGTTTCTAAGAATTGAAACAGAGGCCGACCTCAACACCAGTTTTGACAATTCCTGATCCTTCTAAGGAATTTGTTATTTATAATGACGTGTCCAAACAAGGATTAGGATGTGTATTGATGCAACATGGCAAGGTAGATGCCAGGCCTTAAGGCAACTAAAGCCACATTAATGGAACTACTCTACACTTGATTTGGAGCTAGGCGATGTGCTTCACGCCTTAGAGATTTGGAGGCATTATTTATATGGAGAAAGGTGTGAGATTTTCACAGACCACAAAAGCTTAAAGTATTTTTTTACTCAGAAAGAGTTGAAGATGAGGCAAAGGAGGTGGCTAGAATTGGTTAAAGATTACAGTTGTACCATTAACTACCATCCTGGGAAAGCTAATGTGGTTGTTGATGCTCTAAGTTGTAAAACTAAAGGAGAAATGTCGAGTTTGATAATTGAACAAGAAAATTTAGTGAATGAGTTTTCCAAAATGAAGATTGAGGTAGTAGTACCACCAAGAAGTACGGAGGTGATACTAACATCTTTAGTGGTCCTACCTACTTTAAAGAAAAAAATTAAGGAAGCTCAACCTCGGGATAAATTTTTGAACAGGAGGAAAAAACGAGCCCAAAAAATGAGTGTTAAGGCATTTCTTTTAACGGATGAAGGTGTTTTAACTTATGAAGAGAAATTGGGTGTTCCTAAAGAAGAGAAACATAGAAAAGAAATTCTTGAAGAAGCTTATTGTACGTCGTACACGGTTCATCATGGGTGTACAAAGATGTACCGTGATTTAAAAGAAATTTTTTTGGTGGAGAAGTATGAAGAGGAATATTGAAAATTTTGTAGAGAAATATTTAACTTGATAACAAGTGAAGGCCAAGCACCAAAGACCGTCCGGTTTGCTCAGACTAAAGGAAATAACTATGGAAATGGGAACATATAACTATGGATTTTGTGGTAGGATTTCCACGATCGATTAAAGGAAATAAGACTGGTTGGGTCATAGTAGATCGGTTGACTAAATCGGCTCATTTTTTGCCTGTCAAAATGACGTAGAATATGGAACAATATACTCAGATCTATATGAGGGAGATAGTGAAATTACATGGAGTGTATGTGTTTAGTGTATCAGATAGAGATACAAGATTAAATCGAAATTCTGGAGAAGTCTGCAAAGTGCAATGGCCACAAGATTGAAATTCAATACAACTTATCATCCACAGACAGATGGACAGTCTGAAAGGAAAATACAAATATTGGAAGATATGCTAAGAGCTTGTGTACCCGACCTGAGAAGTAACTGGGAGACTTTACCGCTTTTAGTGGAGTTCGCTTAGAACAATAGTTATCAACTGATGATTGGGATGGCTCCATATGAAACACTGTACAGACAAAATGTAGATCGCTATTGTATTGGAATGAAGTTGGTGAAAAGAAAGTTTTGGGTCCAGAATTGATTCAGGAAACTATAGAAAAGACAGCAAAGATACAAGATCAAATCAGAACAGCTCAAGATAGACAGAAGTCATATGCTGACATAAGGAGAAAGCATATACAATTTGAAGAAGGAAAAAAATTACGTTTGAAAGTGGCTCCTATAAAGGGTGTTATTCGTTTTGGTGAAAAAGAAAAATTGAAGCCAAAATTCATTGGACCGTTCGAAATCCTTATTCGTATTGGAGATTTGGCTTATCAATTGGCATTACCACCAAGTTTGTCAAGTTTGCATAATGTTTTTCATGTATTGATGCTGAGAAAATATGTTCACGATCCAAGTCACATCTTGAACTAAAAGGATTTAGAAATTAATAAGGACTTGACATACGCGGAAGGGACAAAGTCAATTTTAGAACGCAAGATCCATAAACTAAAAAATAAAGATGTCACATTAATCAAGATTCAATGGAAACGCCATGGCAGAAATAAAGCCCGAAAAGAAGAGATTTGTGCCACGTACCTGAATTTTATTATCCATGGTAAGTTAACGAATTTCGAGAACAAAATTATTTTTAAGGGGTGTAGGATGTAATACCCATAAAAATTAGGGATAAATTTACAATTAGGGTTCACAATTAGGTTGAATTGGGAATTCAAATCCCTAATTTTATAATTAGGGGGGATTCAATTTAGGATTTTAATCCATAATTTGTTTATAATCTGATTTTTTTTATTTATTAAAATTTAGAATAATATATATATATATATATACAATAAATAGTCTAATTAGATACAACATTATCAGATTGGTAATTGGAAAGCCTAAAATTTTAGATTTAATGGAAGAAGATGAAAAGAAGCATAATTTCTTTGTAACGTAAAGAGGATTAAATCTGACATTCCAATTTCTCTATAAATCCCATCCTTCCCATTTGGTTTCCACATATTTTAAATCAAGAAAAGAAAAAGGTGAGATATTATTATATTCTATTATTTTATCTATGAAAAATCAGAACAAACCACATCCATTATTTTCTCCATCTATCAGTTCCGGCCGACACCTACCGGAAGACTGCTGAAATTTTCAGTCCCAGATTTTCAGTCACACGACTCCAATACCAAAAACCAGTTTAAAAAACATTAGCCATTATTTGTCGTTGGAACTCGGTCGTGCCGCCCGTTGCGTTTGTTCTGCCACCGTAGTGGAGATGTTGTGTATTGGTGTGCAAATATTTGTGTGGTTTGTGAGTGGTGCGAGAAGAGGAGCATATGTGTGTGAGGTGTGTGAAATCGGGAGTGGGTGAATGAGAAAATGAGGATTTTGAAAGGGGAAAAAAAGAAAAGAATAGGGCAAAAGACGAGACAGTGGCTGAAATGGGTGAAGGATGAGATAGAAAGTGAGTTGGAGGAGAGAGAGAGAGAGAGTGCGTGGGAGGAAAAATGGGTTTTGTAGGATTTTTAAGTGGGCTGCAAATTTTTATTTGGGTTGAAGTTCAAATTTAATAATTGGACTTTGTTTGGGGCTGTTTTATTCTAAGTCGGAATTTGATGGTTGGCTTTAATTGAGGAATTGGCCAAATCTTATTTCTAGCCTTTTTAAGCCAAAATCCAAAAATCTCTATTTTTTACACTTTGATTCTTTTCAAACCCGTTCAAATTTCTTAAATGATTTTATTAATTATAATTTTATAATTTATATAGGAATCGGGAATCAAAAGGATTAGAATAATCATTTTTATTTAATACGAGGATTAATAGAAATCAATTGAGGTAGGAATTTTTAGTTATTGTCTTTATATAATTCTTCATGTGAGTATTTTTAATTATATGTGATATGCAAGGAGAAATATAAATTGTTAGCCAGGGACCATAAATAGGACTGAGATCGAAGTTGATCTTCGGGTTAAGCCCGTTGTGCTAAAATTTGCTAACTGGTCAGTCAGAGGAAAAATTACTGAGGAGATTACATGTTTTATTATACATGATTATGCTTGTAGTTGTATGTTGTATTATATACTGACAAACGTTGATCCCTACTGAGCAAGTGGAAGCTCACTCATTTTTCATAATTTTTCACATTAAGGAGTCGAGCTAGAGATACGTCAGTGATGGATGAAGATAAAATAAAATTTGAATTTTGAATAATTTTCTTTTATGTGATGGAAAAATTTGATAACACTTTATATTAATAGTGTGGATGATATTTATCTATATTTAAATGTCTAGTCTTATTAAATTGTTCTGTTAAAAAATTGTGTTTTTATATTTATATTTTTATAAAATTCATAACACTTTTATTTTGTAAAATGGGTCGTTACAACTTCTTTAATGTTTCACGTTTTACCATGACATGAAACAATTTGAAATATTCAAATGCATGGTCTTTTGTCTTCAGGATATACACCTACAACTTTCGAGAAGCATCATCTATAAAGGTCAGAAAATATCTGTTACCGCCTAGTGATTCAACCTCTAGGGGACCGCAAACCTCAGAGTGCACCAAACTGAGCAACTATGATCGACTCGTTGAAGTTGAACTAAACGAGACTCTTTGTTACTTACCAAATAGACAATGATTTCAAGGATCCGGTCCTGTTGGACCTCAAGCGCTTATCGGATTGACGACTGTCCTGATACACCAATCGAGTCTTTTTTAGCACGTTTTGTTCTCATTCACAAGCTCCCTGGAAAACTTCTCACGAGGTCACCCATCCCATGTCTACTCCAAGCCAAGCATGCTTAACCTTACAGTTTCTATTTAATGGGCACCAGAAAAGAAGATGCATCTATTGGCATAGGTAGTCCAATCCTTTAAGCTCTCCCATAATTGTGCAATCTCGCGCTCACGAGTTTGAATAGCGTGCCAGCCTCGCACCTCTTCTAATGTCCATTGCATAAAGGATGTTGGACCAAAGCCCAACAATTCCCCTCTCAGCACCTTCCAGCATCTCAATTTTAGTGCTTGGCAATTTCCGCTGCCCACCAAACTTTCTCAGTTCCAATGTTAATTTCTTCAATTCAAGCATCATGTCAGGTCAGCCTCTCGTTCCAGCCACCCAAAAACCTTCGATTCGATCTGTTTACCTCATTCGACCATCCGGCAACCTACCTTAAGTTCTCAGTGCATTTTACCTCGATGCGCCAAAGATCTCAGTTCCACCGCTCTTGCGACCTCATCTACAACGTTCTTACAAGGAATTCAAACTCGTGAACGACTCTGATACTAGTAGTTGGACCTCAAGCACTTACCGAATTGATGATTGTCCCCACAAACCAACACGAGTCTATTCTAGCGCGTTTTGTTCACACTCACGCGCTTTCTGGAAAACTTCCTAGGAGATCACCCATCACATGTCTACTACAAGCCAATCACACTTAACCTTATAGTTTCTATGTAATGGGCACTAGAAAAGATGATGGATCTATTGGTATAGGTAATCCACATAAAATCTTTTAAGCTCTCCTTTAACTGTGGAATCTAGCGCTCACGAGTTCAAATTTTAAAGCCTATTCATGCAAGATACTGGACCAAAGCCCAATAATCGCTCTCCCAACACATGCCATCATCTCAACTCCAGTGCCTGGCAACCTCCGCTGCCGGCCAAACTTTCTCAGTTCTAACATTAACTTCCTCAATTCAAGTGTCACGTCACGGCAGCCTTTTAGTTCTGGCCACCCAACAACCTTCAGTTCCAGTCCGTTTACCTTAGTTCTGGCCATCTGGCAACCTACCATCTAGCATCTCAGTTCCACCGCTCCTGGCAGTCTACTATGCAGCGTGCTTACAAGGGAATTTGAACTCGTTAACGACTCTGATAATAGTTGTTAAACCTCAAGCGCTTACCAGATTGATGACTATCCCCACACACCAATACGAGCCTTTTCTAGCGCATTTTGTCCTCACTCACACGCTCATCGGAAAACTTTCCAGGAGGTCACCCATTCCATGTCTACTCCAAGCCAAGCACGCTTAACCTTAGAGTTTCTATGTAATGGGCACCAGAAAAAAAGATGCATATGTTGGTATACGCAGTCCATATAGAATCGTTTAAGCTCTCATTTGACTGTGCAATCCAGTGTTCACGAGTTTGAATCATGGTCCGTGCTTCACGCCTATTTTAAAGCCCATTGCAGTCAGGATGCTGGACCAAAGTCCAACTAGCGCAACATCATTGTCAATATTAATAACCTCCTTATTTATCAGGGTACACAACACATTCTTACTCATGTGGTAGAGTCTCCGTGCCACAAATTTTGAGAAGCCTTTGTTTCAAAGAACGTTGAGGTTGTACGTACATATTTTCACATAGTCTTGTACACCGTGCCAAAAATGTTTCATCGGGCAACTATCATAGTACCTCTTGACAACTTCCATGTGCCTTTGCTAAAGTGATTATCATAACCCTATTTGTCGAGGGCAATCCCTGAAACTAGATTCGGCGATGATCAGGCACATGTCTGATATCCTTCATAGTGATTGTACTCCGGACACTTGTCTTTATCTGTATATCACCAATCGTACAATTCCAGATGATCTGGAATTTCCCATCTTCACTTCTCCAATGTCACCGGCTTTATATGTTGTAAAGTATTCGTTATGAGAAGTTACCTGGTAAGACGATGTTGTATCTACCACCCATCATGTATCTTCTCTTGAGATGTGAAGGCGTGCCTCATCATGGGTTGAACATAGTACTACATCTCCAAGAATGATGACTAACGTTTCTCCACCCTTACTCTTCGGCTAGGAGCTACTCTGGTCTTGCTCCTCTAGCCATTTATAGCAATTCTTCTTCATAAGACCCTCTATTCCATAATGATGACATTTATATGTTTGTTTTCTACCATCGTTGGATCTCCCCTGCTTTTGTTTCTACTTCTCTTTTTGCCTCTACTACTTCTTTGTTGTTTCCCGTGTTGTCCCCCTTGATTTTCGGTCACAAGGGCACGGGTTTCTTCTGAATTCATCATTGAATACGATATCTTTAACCATAGACATGGTAAGTTTGCTTTCTGGGGCCGAATTACTGAGAGAAACAACTAGTGTTTGGCAGCTATAGGGAAGTGAAGTGAGAAGTAGGAGAGTCTGAATCTCATCTCCAAGTGGCATCTCTATAGACAATAATTGGTTTACCAGACTCTCGAACTCACTAGTATGCTCGGCCACTAAAGTTTCATCTTTCAGCTTCATGTTGACTAAGTGTCCTATTAGTAGGGCCTTATTCCGAGCAGTCTTGGCATGTCACATATCCTCCGACTTCTGCTAGAGGGCATATGCGTCCATCTTCTATTGCGACATGGTGACACTACGGTCAATCCATTGTCGGATCTGACCAATAGATTCTCTGTTCAACTTTTTCCACTAAGTTGACTTGGAAGCATAAGGGTTAACACCCTTCAGCTCTATGGGATCGAACAAATCTTTACAACTGAGTAGATCTTCCATCAGAGGTTTCCAAAGCATGTAATTGGCGGCATTGAGCATAATTATAGCTTCTGAAGATGATGTTGACTCATTTGCCGCCATTTTCACCTCCCAGCAACTAATTCACAAAGATAGGGGTCGAATCCTCATGCCCAGAATGGTAAACAATGGTGGAATAGACACTCTGGGGTTAAAATTTCAATTTCTGAATGTTTTGGGGTTAATTTGTTATTCAAATGAAAGCACATGGACCATGAAATATCCAAACGTTCAGGGGCCAAATTGTAATTTCTGAAAGTTCAGGACAGTAATGAAATTTCAGGAAGTTGAGGGATCAAAATGAAGTTTTCAGAAAATTGAGGGGTAAAAAGTGAAATATATAAAATTAGAGACTGGTTTGCAATTTGCAAAAAATTATTTGCAGAAGTTACTGTTGTTCGTCTTCTCCAAACTAATGTTCATCGTATTATCCAAACTTTGAGCCTCTCGTACGGCTTTGTCTGATGTTCGTTTTTGGATCTAAAAATATGTACAGACTCGTCTCGACGAGAGAAATCCAATGGAGTGCTAAAATTGAGTTTTGACGAACTTTGTAATACTCAAAATTTCCAGTCTTCTCGAATTCCGACGAGCACTCTGACGATGCTCTGATATCACCTTTTGGGTATCATAGGATCATTATGAAACTAAATGAATGAATTCGAGTGGAAAATACCAATTCTATATCTCATAAGAATAGATTTACAGACAATGACATTACTAGTAAATAAATTGGGGTGTGTCAATACACGAAATTAAGGTGAACCAGATAAAAAGCTAAAAGAAAACTCATATAAATATATATTAAATAAAAAAAATTCTTAAAAAAACTTACTTAGTAATTTAATTTTATTTTAAAAAAGGGGGGTCAGGGCCCAGGTTGGTCCCCCGCCAATTACGTTATGTTTACAGGGAGATTTAGAAACTCACTCAATCTCTGAAGGATTAATTTCTAATCACGCTCAAGGATCGCTCTACTCCCTATGATATTTCTACTTACAACGGATGATATACAACTGAAGAACCATGTATTTATTTATAGATTGATATGTGAGGAGTGTGTGGTTGAAGTTTCAACAATTGTGGGTGTTCGAAAGCTTCACATTTGTGCTTGTCAAACTTGACAATTATTTCTTTAAAATCGGGTGGCTTCTAGATTAAGGATAAGGCTGGAAGATTAAATTGAATTCTTCAGAAAAATCAAATATGGTTCAAAGTTATGTTCAAACTCCAAAAACTGGTCTTTTTGTATTGCTATCACTTGATTACAACATTCATTCTACACTTACTAAATCTGAATTAACATACCAAAAAACGTCAATCTATTATTAAGACAAAATAAGTTGTTGGACAAATGTAAAAACAAAATGTGTTAAATATATTTAGTGGGAAAACCTCTCCAGCTGTTCTAATGAATTAGTAATACTGTAGGTTGGTCTCACGTGAGGGATTTCAGCAAAAATTCAATATTATGAGCAAAATTGTCTTTATTGTGCCAAAACTTATTAAATGGTGTACCAATTTTGCCAACCCACAAATAATAGGACCAGTTTTGCTTGGGCTCTTTGACCAAATTGGCAATTAAGCCTTAAAACGTGTCAAAAATGTATTTAGAGGGTGTTTGGATGAGCTTATAAGCTCTTAAAAATAGCTTATAAGATGTTTAAGAGCTTATAAGCTCTTAAAATGTGTTTGGTAATTTTTTTCCAAAAGAGCTTATAAGCTCTAAAAAAAGTGTCAAAGAGCTTATAAGCTCATAAAAAAGAGGTACCTCGACCCCAATTTTTTTTTAAAAGAGCTTATAAGCTCCTTATTTTAAACATTCAAAAGACAAAAATACTTAATAATTTTATAAGATATAAAAGCGACTTATAAGCTCAACTGTCTTACTTTATCCAAACACTCGATGACTTATTTTTAAAATAAGATCTAACATCTTATAAGCTCCTAAAACGACTTATCGGATGTAAGAGCTTATAAGATATTTTAAATAAGCTTAGTCAAACACCCTCTTAGTCGAAAAACCTCTCCACCTTCACTACAAGAAAATTCCAATATCGACAGAATTTACCGACATAAATGATTTTGTCACTAAATTTTATAATTACATATATAATACATACTGAGAATAAAAAATATCGTTTTTTCTCCCAAGTTATACCAACAAATTACCGACAGACACGAGAGTTTTTCAATTACCGACAGATTTTCGTAGGTATTTACCAACAATTTTAGATTCGTAGGTAAATATTTTACCTACAATGATTTTACCTACACTTTACAATTTTCTTAACATTTACCTCTGATTTTTCTTGTAGTGCTTCCTGACGGATTAGTAATATTTAGGGGCGTCAATTTGTGATAGGACACGATAACCCAATACGAACCTAATATGAATTTAGCAGGTACAAGTACAATATTTAGCAGGTTAGGGTCAAATTCGGGTCGGACACAGTTAATACGGGACAAAAATAGGTCAAGTCAGCTCAGCTCGCGTTTCAACACGATTGACCTAATTAATAGTGACATATTGTTTTCATATTTTGTAATGTTTTAGTTAGTTATACGATATTGGATAAATTATTGAACACATTTTCTAATAATTTAATATATTTTTTGTTTGCCTTAGCTTTTCTCCATTTTTTTATTTTTGTTCTTGTCAACTTTAAAATTATATAGTTATTTTATATCGTGTCGGCTTACCCGTGTCATAAACAGGTCGTGTTCGTATCTTGTATCTTGACACGAATAATTAAACGGGTCATGTTCGTGTTCGTGTCAAACGTGTAATACCCGTGTCAAAACACGACCTGCGAAGACGAAACACAACACGATTAACACCCCTAGTAATATTATAGGTCGGACTCCTTTACACTTATTAGCGTATTAACAAAAAATATTTGTCCAAAGAGAAATTATAGTTAGGTACGAGGCTAGCATGGATTATATACATGACTTGTTGGGTTCCCACTACTAATCTAATTAATCGCAAATGAATCATCATTTCTATCCACATTAATTAATTATGTAAAAAAGGCATTGACTTGCAGAGGCTAGCAAACATATATTATACGTTTTCTTTATAAAATCAATCAACATTAATTGGAAGCATAAGCAGATCACATAGAGCTTCATTATCCACTACCTCAACTCAAGAGAGTTTTAATATTGCTGAAGTAAGTCGTCATTTATATCTGCATCTATCTACTACTCTATAGCTTGGAATTAATTAATTGATATTTGATTTAGTAAGTTAAATCGGATGTACCGACCTACGGACCGAAGCGAGGTGACGTGTTTTTCCACGAGGTGACCTGGCCAAGAATCCACAAAAAGCGAGGTGAGGTACTATGTCCGAGGGTACTGAAACAACGCACGTTAGGCTAGCCGAGATGGCTCCAGCTAAGGCCATCCGATGCCTAAGTCGGGAATCAGTAGTTGATGTACTTAAAAAGCTAAAGAGCGATGTAATTTAGAATAATGACAAGTTACCTTTTACCTTGATTTTCGTGCCGTATTTATAGTATTGTTCACCGTGTAATGCGGATCACCGTACACATGGCACCCGATCGACGGTGTGTGGCTCGCGGGCGACCCGACCCGGCCATTCGGTCGGGTCGGAACCCATATAAAAAAGCCGCGGATCCTAGGGGCATCTTGGTAATTTCAAATGAGGCGAGGTCAAGATGGTCAATTCGACCTGGCGAGGCTATAATAGTAATTTCCACATCATTTACTCCCCCAAGAACTTTAGTAATTTATTGCTAAAGTGACTCGATCAGTCCTCGAATTCGAGCGACACGTAATCCAAGCCCTTAAATCCGAAAAGACCCTTCCATCCCAGTCGTTGAATTTGAATAGCATTTCGATCAAGACCGTTGATTTTCCCGCTTCTTCTATATATATAAGATTGTCTTTCAAAACTAAACTTTTCACACTTTTTACCCTGGATTGCTCTCATTGCTCAAGCTCATCCACGACCTAGGATCTTGACTTCGTGCTCCTCCACTTCACTTGTCTTAGAGGTAGGTTCTCTTTCTCTCTCTTTTAAATTTTCTTAATCTTTATGGCAACCCCTCCTCCATCTACACGGCTCTCTAGTTCGCGGTCAAACTCGGTTCGTCCCTGAAATCGGGTCGTCCGATTCTAGCTCGTCCTTAAGCTCTTCTGCTTCTACTAGCGGGCGACCCATATTCCCCATCTCAAGATAGGGTATCCCATGAGGCCACCCCCTTCGGACGACTGGAACACGTCGCCCCCGGGCGTTACTTAGGTCCCGAGTCTATGTTCATGATTTAGACACCATTAGGAAAAACTTCTTCATTCCCGCTTCATACCGAATCATAATTCCTACTACTAGTGATAGGATAGATAAGCCCCCACCTCGCTTAGCTTTTCACCTCGCTAGCCTCGGCGCGTCTTAGATTTCCTTTGGCTCGCCCGTTCGACATTCTAAGAGGGCTCGATGTTTGCCCCGCTCAACATGTCCCAAATTCCTACCGTCACATTGTAGGTTTTATTATCTTGATGAAGCACTTGGCGAGGCCGCCGCTTTCTCACTTTTGTGAACTATATGCCATCAACTCTTCTACCACCACTACTAACTACGGATTCTTTTTTACATCTCACCTCAAACTAATCGAAAATTTTTACATCGGGTTCCTTCCTCGGTGTGGCCTTGGAAAGATAGGTTCATATTCATTCGAGCCCCTATTGAAACTCCTGGGACTCCGCCTTTGGATTGGAAATTGAGTCGGCCTCGCCTTCGAGGCTTGCCTCTGTTTCTTGGGAGCCAACTTCATTTCTAGGTTGACCCAAAATTGGTATGAGGCTTGCGACCTCATTACCGAAGACGTTCTATCCCTCGTCGGCCTTAGCCCCGCTCCTCGCCACGAAACTCTAACACTTGGTAATTTATTTCTCTCTATTTTCTTGGCTCACTTATCATTCTCGACTCGATGCTATTGCTTATTTATGTAGATATGGCGATCCAGAAGAGCAATGATTTCGACAAGGCCCTTGCTAAGAATAAAGAGATCGCTTTGTTGGCTCGCAAGCGAGCTCGCCAAGATGCTGCTGCTTCTGAGCTGCCATTGGGCGTAGTCGTGGCCTCGGCCCCCGTCGTCACGGTAGCCGTCGACCCCTACTCCCGAGGTGCCCTCAAAGAAAACCAGCAAGGCCTCGGGTAGCAAGTCGAAAGAAGAGAAAGGAAGGGCCGTGGCTCTGCCTTGAGAAAAAGACTAAAACTCGCAAGGCCAGGATCTCGCCGACTCAATGGATGCCTCCCGGAATGCGGGCTCATGACGCGAGCGAACCCACCGATGCGAACCTTTTGTGGACGGATGATGATGTGGTTAAATCGGCGAGTCTCATCTTGAGCCCAACGACTTGCGGCTCACGAGAAGGCTCCCGAACTTATGCCTCGAGCTCGCGAGCTCTCCATGCCTCGCTGACTTTGTTCCCAATCGAAATATCGGCTCGCGGAGCTCGGTCCTCGAAACGAACTGCGGGAGGACTCATTTGAATTGTACAACTACACTACCCTTCTTGCCGATCAGTTTGCCCGATGACCATCGAATTTACTCGCATCAAGAGCTCGTGGCCCATGGTATCATGTCGGTATGTGGCTCCATTTAAATTGTGCAACACTTTGGCTTTGTTTTTTACTTCGCATTTTGTCTTTTACTTTCGCTTTTTCCTTTTGTAGCTATCGCCTTACTTCATCAAATGGCCCTTCGTGGCGCCGATTGGAGGCATGAAAACGAGGTGTTCGTCAATCGGTGGGTGAGGTCCACGCGAAGCTTCAATCGCAAGAAGCGGATAAGGCAAAAGCCATCTAGGAGGCTCGTGCCGAGCTTCTCAAGGAAGTGGCCGATCTGAAAACCCGGACTCGCTTCATGCCAAGGAGGTGGCGATTCTTTCGAGAAGGGTCGTAAGCGAGGTCTTGAAGAATATCCTCATCCCAAGAGTATAAGGCTTCGCTAGCCTCATCTCGCCTCGCCGGAGTTCAATCTTTCCTTGATCCTCCTCTTGCAAGAAACTCATGGCCGAACGAGCCGTGGTGTACCTTTTCGACGGCTTTGAGAGATGCCGTGAGCAAGGGATTAAAAAGGGGGCCTTTAAGGACGATTTCGACCCAAAAAAGTTGGACCCCTTTAAGAAGGGACCAGCCGAAGGTAGATGTCACGGAGGTGAAAGTGATGTTGGCACCTAGAACAACGTAGAAATCATTGACGAGGTTGAGGAGGTCGATGAGTTCATCGAGATCGTTAAACCTCTTCTAGCCTCTTAGTGATTTTATTTATGTAAATCGTTGACGAAGTATGTGACTTGGAAGTATTTGACTTGGATGTATTTTTGTTGACAATTTTATCACCTCACAATGTACTTCTAATTTTACTTCGTTTTTGTGTATGCTCTACCTTACTTTGTTTATTTTTGCATGTCACTTGATGTCTCGCATTTCGCTTTTATTTGTTGCATGTACTTTGCTTCGCTTCGCTTTTTTTTTTACCACTGTCCCTTGGCTCCTAAAGCTTCTTCGCGGGGCTAAGTCCTTGGCGAGCCTAGGTCCTTGGGTGAGCCTAGGCCGGGGGACGAGCCTAGGTCCTTGGGACCATTGTAGGCTTTGCATGCGGGCAATTTCTTATCCTAGGCTCGCTTTGCGAGCCACAGGTCTCAGGCGAGCCTAAGTCCCTTTGTTGGGACCATTGTGGGCTTTGCCACCTAAAAGGATGCTTATGACCTAGATCCTTCGTGGGATCATCTTGGGCCTGCTAGCCTTTTAGGGGCTTATCTTGGGAGCCTAGGTCCCTTTGTTGGGACCATTGTGGGCTTTGCCACCTAAAAAGGGTGCTTATGGCCTAGATCCTTCGTGGGATCGTCTTGGCCTGCTAGCCTTTTAGGGGGCTTACTTTGAGCCTAGGTCCCCTTGTTGGGACCATTGTGGGCTTTGCCACCCTAAAAGGGTACTTATGGGCTAAATCCTTCGTGGGATCGTCTTGGGCCCGCTAGCCTTTAGGGGGCTTACTTGCGAGCCTAAGTCCCTTTTGTTGGGACCATTCTGGGCTTTGCCCCCTAAAAGGGTTCTTATGGCCTAGATCCTTTGTGGGATCGTCTTGGAGTGCTAGCCTTTTAGGGGCTTACTTGCGAGCCCAGGTCCTTTTGTTGGGACCATTGTGGGCTTTGCCCACCTAAAAGGGTACTTATGGCCTAGATCCTTCGTGGGATCGTCTTAGGCCTGCTAGCCTTTTAGGGGGCTTAACTTGCGAGCCTAGGTCCTTAGTTGCGACCATTGTGGGCTTTGCTGGCCTAAAAGGGTGCTTATGGCCTAGATCCTTCGTGGGATCGTCTTGGGCCTCGCTAGCCTTTTAGGGGGCTTATCTTGAGAGCCCAGGTCCCTTAGTTGGGACCATTGTGGGCTTTGCCACCCTAAAAAGGGTGCTTATGGCCAAGATCCTTCGTGGGATCGTCTTGGGCCTGCTAGCCTTTTAGGGGGCTTATCTTGAGAGCTTACAAATCTTGAATGGTTCGCTTTCGATCTTGAAATACTAAGCGAGATATGTTTGCGAAAAAATAAACATTGCAAGTGATATCTCACGTTGTTTCATTGAATAGAGCTTTTAACATAAGTCTTGATGCTTGCAAAATTAAGCTAAGTGCATAAAGTAGGTTAGTTATGCAACATCAAGTGTAGAACCTCCTTGATTATGAATGTTCCAAGGCCAAAGGAGCTCCTTTCCTTGCATGTTTTCTAGCCCGTATGTTCCCTCTTTAGCACCTCAATTACTTTGAAAGGTCCTTCCCAATTTGCCTCCGAACTTCCCAACATGTTTGGAAACTTCCACTTTTTTGAGCACTAGATCCCCCCCGAAAGCTTCGCTCCTGAACCCTTTTGTTATATGAATTTTTCATCCTTCCTTGGCCGCTTGATCGAATAAACGCTTTGTCTCGCTTTTCTTCAATGAGCTCGAGCTCGAGTTCTCTAGCTTCACTATTGCTCTTAGGCTCGTGCATAGAGCGACCCGAAGCAAAGTTTCTCCAATTTCCACCAAGCACGATCGCTTTTGACCCATACACTAAATCGAAAGGCGTCTCACCCGTCAAAGTCCGTGGGGTCGTTCGATATGCCCAAAGGACTCGGGTAGCTCGTCCACCCAATACGACTTCGCTTCCTCTAGCCTCATTTTTAAGTGTTGTAGAATAATTCTATTTGTGACCTCGGTCGCCCATTTACTTGAGGGTTCCCCACAGCTGTAAAATTTTGTTTGACTTTATATTCTTCACACCATTCCCTAACCTTTTTTCCTTGAAATTGAGTGCCATTATCTGATATTAAGACTCTGCAGGCGCCCCATACCTACATGCGATGTTTTTCCACAAACAATTCATGACTTCGATTTCCATTATCTTAGCCATCGCTTCGGCCTCAATCCACTTAGAAAAGTACTCCCGCCACAATGATAAATTTCTTCCGAGCTCTAGCCACTTTGGAAATGGACCCAAGATATCGATTCCCCATTGATCAAAAGGATAAGCAATGGGGACCGTTTCCAATCAGGTTCTTTGGTGATGAGTTAGGTTCTCATAAAGCGACACTTCACACACTTTTTAACAAACTCTATGCATCATTTGCTAAAGTCGGCCAAAAGTAACCTTGCCGGATCACCTTCCTCGGGCGAGCGCCTTACCTCCCGAGTGGTTACCACAGTTGTCTTCATGAATCTCCCTCATCACATACATCGCCTTCTCCATCGAGGCACTTTAGCAGATGGTCCTCCCATCGATCTTTTATACATCTCATTGTCTATCATTAGGCGAGATGCTCTAACTTGACCCTTCTAGCTTTTCTCGGATCCGGTAAAATTCCCTTTTCTACAAAATTTTTCTAGCCTTCCATCCAATCAATTGGGGTGTCGATTGGACAAACTAGAGCCTCACTTGGATACTACACGATGGGACCTTCCTCCTCTAGCGAGTCCGAGCCATTGCGTCGCAACCAACACAATCACTTTCCTCGAGCTATTCCCACTTAATGCACTTGCAAAGCGAGCTAGAGCATCGGCTCGCTCATTTTCATTTCTTGGGATCTGCTTTGTAGTTGAAAAAATTCGAACTTTTCCATCAACCGTTTCTCTTTCTCCAAATAGTTAGTCGATCCTTGGCTTCAAACGAACCTTCAAATTGCATTGCCACCAACCGGGAGTCGGTGTAGGCTATCAACCTTTTCGCATTGCACTTCGCGCCATTTTTAAACCTACCAACAGAGCTTCGTATTTAGCCTCGAATGAATTAGGCCTGCAACAAGATCCGCTCCGCCTCCGAGCCACCGACCCATCCACATGCAAGAGCCACGTGACTTCCTCTTTTTGAACTTCAATTTCCGACCCACTTGCTTCATTAACGAAGTCGGCCGGGACTTGAGCCTACACCGCCGTTTTACTTTGATACCTAATGTCAAATTCCCTCAATTCCACGGACCATTTCACTAAGCGACCGATAGCTCCGGTTTTTCGACACTTGTCTCATCGGTGATTTGTGAGGACAATAATCGACGAGATTGAAAGTAAGGTCGCAACTTCCTAGCCGATACTACCAAGGCTAGAGCTAGCTTTTCGGTCTCTAGATACATCTCTTGGCTCCTGTAACAACTTGTCACGTAGTAAAGCGGGCGATGAACTCCATCTTCGTCTCGTACCAACACCGAGCTCACGGATCGCTTCAAAATGGCTAGGTATAAAAATAGAGCCTCTCCTTTTTAGGTTTGGACAAGTAAAGGTGGAGACATAAGGTACCCTTTCAAATCTTGACGCCTTTTCACACTCCTCCGTCCATTGAAAATTCTTCATGTTCCTCAAAGTGTTGGAAAAGGGGAGGTTGCGGTCACCGGTGACCTCGAAATGAACCTGTTCAATGAGGCGAGTTTTCCGTGAGCTTCAGACTTCATTGACCGTTCTAGGTGAACTCATTTCCATTATAGCTTTTATCTTCTCGGGTTCGCTTAGATCCCCTCTCATGCACCATGAAGCCCAAAAATCTTCCACCTCGCACTCCAAAGGTGCACTTCGCGGATTCAATTTCATACCATAGGCTCGCATTATTCTCGAATGCCTCCTCAAATGCTCGAGGTGATCCTCTTCCTTCACACTTTTCACCAACATGTCATCAACATACACCTCCATTGATTTGCCAATTTTCTCTATAAACATGAGGTTGACTAACCTCGATAAGTAGCTCCGCGTTCTTTAGCCCAAAAGGCATTACCATATAACAATAAACTCGTTCTCCGTCACAAATGAAGTCTTATCTCTGTCTTCCTCCGCCATAAAAATTTGGTGATATCCTTGGTAAGCATCTATCATGCTAAGTAAGGCACATCTGCCGTGGAATCTACCAAAAAAGGTCGTTGCGAGGTAGGGGGTAAGGATCCTGGGGCATGCCTTATTCGGATCTGTGAAATCTGTGCACATCCTCCATTTATTATTAGCGTTGGGTACCACAACTACATTTGACAACCATTTACGTGAATCGAATCTCCACAACATACCCGCTTCCAATAATTTATTCACCTCGTTTTCTATAAAACAATTTCTTTCACTTCCAAAGCTTCGTTTTTTTGTTTCACTAGCCTCGCTAACGGGTCCACATTCAGTCGGTGAACCATCACTTTGGGTTCTATGCCTTGGAAATATGAAGGTTTCAGGCAAAGATATCCACGTTCTCCTTTAGAAATTGAATCATCAACACTTCTAGCTTCGAGTCCATTTGCAACCCTATCTTAGTGAATTTATCCGGATCACCTGGCTCAAGCTCAATCACTTTATCTTCGCTCTGTTGGCTCAACCCTATACCCCGCCATTGTCCTAGCTTTTTTAACCTTCTCCTTTTCTTTTTACTCAAATTTACTTCTTCTTCTTGCGGGTTATTTGCCTTATAGTTCTCACTTCTCTCCCTTCCTTCTTCTTTTTTAGGGAAACATTATAGCATTCTCTAGTCGTCTTGATCACCTTGCACTTCGCCTATCCCTCTGTTGTAGGGAACTTCATCTTCAGGTGGTAAGTGGATATGACTTGAAACCGATTCGATCCGAGTCGCCCCATGATCACATTATAAGCAAATGGGGCGTCTACTACCAAGTACTTGATCATGATTGTCTTTCGCACGGTGCTTCGCCTAGCAAGGTGGGGAGATCAATGGTTCCTAGAGGAACCACTTCACTTCCTCCAAATCCCATCAACAGAGTCTCAACCGGACGCAAGACGGTTACATCCGATTCCATCTTCCAAAACGCATGCATAAATAATATGTCCGCCGAGCTCCCATTGTCCACCAAGACTTTTTGTATGGCGAAGTTGGTGATATCCATCGTAATTACCATTGGGTTGTTTTGACTGCCTCGACCCCCCACAAGGTCACGGCCATCAAATGTAATAGGTTACGCGCATGCTTTTTTCTTGCACTCTGCGAATCACCTCCACTAGGACCTCCTGCTATCATGTGTATAACTCCCTTACGAGGCAAGTTATCTTCTTTCCGATTTTGCCTAGGCCTAGAGCGTTCCTCGGGCGTTCTTGCCTATGTCCGCCTCATGGCGACCTCTCGACCGGCCTTCGCGACTTGCGATCCGGTGATCTTCGCCTAGGGTCCCGGTTAGGTCCTCCACCTCGTTCTTCTTTCAAAACAAAATTTTGTAAGTAACCTTCTTTGGATGAGCCTTTCAATCTCATCTCGCAATTGAATGCGATCCTCGGTATCGTGGCCATGGTCCTTGTGAAAGCGAAAATATTTATCTATGTTTCTCGGCCGAGGTTGTCTTCATCTTTTTGGCCACCTTAGCATATCGGTTCGCTCTATAGCCATTAGGGCGTGACTTGGCGCATTCAACAGAGTGTATCTATTGTGCCTCGCTATCCTAGGGCGATCTTGATCCGGGCCTCGGTCTAAACCAAAGCCTCTCTCTAATATCACTCCCTTCGCGTGGAGCCGAGCCACTTGGGACCACTCCCTGGTCTTTCGGGGGCATTCATCTCTTCCTCCCGTATGTACTTTTGGGTCACCTCCATTAATCGCTCATTATCGACAGGTGGCTCACGAGCAAGCGCTGATGCTAATGGTCCTTTTTACAATCCAAGGATGAGGATATTAGTCAACATATCGATTCTCATATCTTGTACCTCCAACGCTTCATCATTGAAGCCGACCTTTGAGCTTGTTTTTGGCTTGCGAATCTGATATAAGAACTTCCGGCCAATTTGTTCATAAGAAACCACAGTTCCCTAGGTAATCCCATGAACCATTCTTGTGCCTTCCGGTCGGGCGTGGTAATGAATATTCTAACATTCATGGCATCCGATTGCCCATACAATTGCATCACGTGGTCGAAGCGTGTAAGATGTTCTGGGGGTCCCCTGTTCCCATCATATTTCGGGAGATCGGGAAGCTTGAAGTTCGGGCGTGACCACCTCGGCTAGGATCTCCGGAGAAATGGAGATCCCCTTTTCTCGCAAAGCGTATGTTACGCTCCCTCCGCCTCGGATCATCTAGTTGTCGAGTAACATGCTCGATTTGTTCACTCGGTTCGTGTATGTCCGTGGCTTATTGATAGTTCGCCAACGACCTCTGGTCGCCTCACTTGTGGCTTTGACGGCTTGGCTAGCCACTTGTTCCAAATCATCCGGTACTTCGTTTCGCTTTTCCTCATTTTCCCCTTCCAATGGGAGATCTTGGGAGGTTCCTCCATAACCTTCTTGCCCTTTCTTTCCTATCCTCCAACATTTTTTCCAGCATTTTCTCAAAGTCACTAGCTTTCATGTGAATCATCTGCTCCTCCTCCCGAACCAAAGAGGTTCCCGCGAAGTGAAGCGGGCGGGTGGTGATGTTCCTCGGGAGGGTCCTCCACGACCCCCTGAGGTGTCTTGGATGCGTGCTTAGGTGTTTCCAATGTCTTCCTGGCATTTCCTCCATCTTTAGCTAGACCTCTTTCCCATTGAGACGGCGCCAACCGATTTAGGAAGGTAAATCGGATGTACTGACCTAGGTGTTAGATAAATGTTTTTATCAAGATTTTGATGATTATGTTTAAATGAGTTTTTATACAAAAACAATGTTTATAAATGTTGTCCAAATACTCCTAAATGATTTTAAATGTTTTTACTAATTTTTGGAGTATTTCTTAGAGTTTATTACTCGATAAAATTGGACAACACTTTTGATGATTTTATGTTAATTGGCTTTTACACCAAAACAATGTTGTCCAAATACTCCTAAAAGATTTAAAATGTTTTTACTAATTTCATGGAGTATTTCTTAGAGTTTATTATTCGATAAAAATGAACAACACTTTTGATGGTTTTGTTTAAATGAGTTTACTATGTTTATAAATGTTGTCCAAATACTCCCAAGTGATTTAAAATGTTTTTACTAATTTTTTGGAGTATTTCTTGAAGTTTATTTTTGAAAAAAATCGGACAACATTTCAATTTGGAGGTCGACCGAGTGTGCCCAAAACGTCGACCCGATTACTGAAGAAAAGAAAACACGAAACAAAACATCTTGGACTTGAAAATTGGAGCAGGGGGACCGGTCAAGCGGGGCCGACCGGTCGCACCCCGTCGTCGAGTCGACCCCCTCCGACCGTCCGCACTGGATCGCACTATCTTTTTCAAAATGTTCGAAATCTTATACGAGGGCAACCTTTGTATTTGTTGTGTAATATTTTTGACAAAAATTTGTATCGTTGGACATTCTATCGGCAAGAATTACTTTTCATTTTTGTACAATATTTCTACATCTTGTGATCCTCTTTTTGTAGATAAAAGTGAAGAAGAAGGAGCCTATGTTGGGAGCCTATATTGTGAAGACTCTCCTATAAATAGAGGATGAATTGAAGACAAAAAAACAACAACACAAGCAAATACACAACAAGAAATCTGCAAATTTCCAAGCTTTCATATTCAACACTCTTGTTGTATTTATAGCCTAAGTATTTCACTTTCACATCTTGAGGTCTAGGCTTTACTTCTTGATTACACTTGCACTCAAATTGTAATATTCATTATTGAGTTGTAATCTTGATTTTTGTCATCATTCAACACAAGACATCCTTGTGAGTATTCTTGTGGAAAGAATACATTTGGGTGATCTAGGTGATAGGAGTTTCAAAGTGTGGTGCTCTTGAGGTGTTTGAAGAATTTGGTGTTCTTCAAGATTGAAGATTGTGGTGATCTTCACAAGGTGCCATTGAAGGAAGATTGTGGTAATCTTCAAAGGGAGATTGTGGTAATCTCCATAGGTGGTGTTGAAGAAGAGTGTGGTGCTCTTCATGGTGTTGTAAGTTGAATTTGTATTAATTGTGGTAATTAATAAAATTCTTTTTTACTTTTCGAAACCCATCCCGGATATCTTTGGGGTGGTAGAGCACGTAGTCCCTAGGTGGGGTGAAGCTCTATAAATCGACGTGTGTTGTTTACATTCCGCACCTTTATTATTGTCTTGGCTTATTTTGTTCGAAAAAGAGGGCATAATCGAAAAGATGGAAATAATCTATTCACCCCCTCTCTAGATTATCGTGAGCCGCTTGGACTTACAAGTGGTATCAAAGCCAAAATCTTTGACAAGCTCGTACCATATCACGAGTAAAGAGGAACGATCACCGGCTACGAATGAAGTCTATCTTACCGGCGCCTACACCACCAAGCCACCACTATTTGATTCCAAAAATTATACATTTTGGAAAGAAGGAATGGAATGTTATCTACAAGGTTGCGGGTTCGATATTTGGAACACGGTCGTAAATGAAGAATCCATTCCAATGATGGACACACCACACAAAGGCCTCAAAGAGCTCAATGATGAAGAAAAGAAAATCATCTCCTTAAATGGTAAAGCTCTTAATATTTTATATTGTTCACTTACCATTTTGGAATATAATCATATTGTAGGAATTAAATCGGCACATGAAGTATGGAGAAAATTAGAAGAAATATATGCAAATGAAAGGAGCCACTTAAAAGCATTTACTTCTCAAATGGATACAAACCCAACATGGGATGAGCTTCCTACAACTTACGACATCTATGAAAACGAAGCGATGTCTTATGGGCTTCGAAGAAGAAAATGAGGTAAGTTCAAAACCCTCCACTTCTTATGATAATGAATTACAAAATGATTATAGTGATTTGCAAAATGATTTTGATGAACTTCAAAATGAATTCCAAAGCTTACTTGTTAAATACAAAAAATTGAAAAAGGAATTCAATATTTTGAAAATTGATAAGGATAATTTATTTTCCTCTTATGAATCACTTTCATGTGATCACACCACCACACTTGACAAGGTTAGAAACCTTGAAAAAAAAATAGTACTCTTCTTGAGGATATTAATTGCATGAAAAATGATTTATCAAAATTCAACTTGAGTACCGATAAAATGACCGATATTATTGATGTTCATAGTTGTGATAAATTGAAACAAGGACTTGATCATAAGCCTAGTGTTGTTAATTATGTGAAAAGAAATCAAGTCCCTATGTATGTTGGTCATTATGCTCCCAAAATTACTACTTGTTTTTATTGTGGTAAAACGGGTCACGGTTAATACTTGTCGGGCTAGAAATAGCTCTAATTATTATTGGAGACCTAAAAGTCTCAAAGCTAATTCCAAAGGACCCAAACACTTGAGGGTACCACAAAATAATGTCATATTAGGTACCCAAATGGAATAATAATCAAGGAAAATACATACCTCCAAGAAGACATCAAATGATCATTTCATTTGATCAAAGGAGAAGACAACATCAAAATTAATTTCCAAGAGAAAGACACTATCAACAATGGGAAGAACACAATCCTTGGAAATGGAGCAATTGGAGAAGCTATCATCAACAAGATGATTTTCAAAGGGGAAGATATCATCAACAATGGGAACGACACAACCCATGGAAATGGCGTAATTGGTAAACCATATCTCCTCATTTAAATATGCATTTTATTTTGTTATGCATGTTTTTATTTGTGCCTTAGTTGTAAAATAAGTTTTCAAATATTTCTTAATATTAAGGTCTTCAATATATATTTGTGCTTTTAAATATTTTGAAAAGGAGAGACTGTAAGTCAAGCGCTACGATAATCTAGATGGGGGTAAATAAATTATCTCCATCTTTTCGATTTTAAACTCTTTTTTGAACCGAATGCTCAAAGACAATAATAAAGGTGCGAAATGTAAACAACACACGTCGATTTAAAGAGGTTCAACCCACCTAGGGCCTAATCCTCTACCACCCCAGTATATCAGGGATGGATTTCAAAAAGAAAAAAAAAGATTTTATTAATTACCAAAATTAATACAACACCAACTTACAACACCTTGAAGAGCACCACACTCTTCTTCAACACCACTTTTGAGATTACCACAATCTCTTTTGAAGATTACCACAATCTCCAACGGCACATTGTGAAGATTACCACAATCTTCAACTTTGAAGTATACCAAATTCTTCAACAACTCAACAAGAAGATTACCACAATCTTCTCACACCTAACACGTAGATCACCCAGTGTGTTCTTACCACAAGAACACTCACAAGGATATCTTGTGTTGAATGATAACCCAAAAATTCAAGATTACAACTCGATAATGAATTATACAATTGAGTGCAAGTGTAATCAAAAATAGCCTAGACCTCAAGGATGTGAAAGTAATAAGCTAGGCAAATTACAACAAGAATAATGACAATAGAAGACCAAGTGTTTGCTTGAGTATATCTTGTTGTGTTGTGTTATTCTCTCTTGTTGTTGTGCTTCAAATCTTCCTCTATTTATAGGAGATGATTGATACTTGATAGGCTCCTCTTGGAATCGATATCTACAAAAAAATTGCAATTAAAATCAAGATTATAGCTGTTAGAAATCAATCCCACAATTTAGGGAAAAGTTTATGCTTTGACAACGGTTAGAATTTTCTTTGTCAAAACATAGGGCAACCGTCGCGCACAAATAGACATTTGAAAATGAGAACACATTTTTACGGGACGACCGGTCGACGGGGGTCCGACCGGTCACCCTAGGGTCCAACCGCGGTTGCCCTCTTCAAAAAACCAATATAGAGAAGCTTGCGAAATTGAACCAACCTTCGTGAGTGCGGTCGCCCTATAGGTCAACCGGTCGCGTCACGGATCGCCCTATAGGGTGACCGGTCACCTCACCATTTTTCGCAAACATAAAGTTTTCTGTTTTGCACAACTTTCAGTACGGGTTGCCCTATACGGCGAGGTTGACCTCAAAACAAAAGTGTTGTCCAATTTTATATCGAAAATAAACTTCAAGAAATACTCAGAAAAATAGTGAAAACATTTTAGACCAATCGGGAGTATTAGGACAACATTTAGAAACGTAGTTTGGATGTAAAAACCCGTTGATACAAAATCATTAAATGTGTTGTCCAATTTTTGTCCAAAATAAAACTTGAAGAAATACTCAGGAAAATATTAAAACCATTTTAAATCATTTAGGAGTATTTGGACAACCTTTAAAACCATTGTTTTGGTATAAAAACAAAATCATCAAAATCATGATAAAACCATTTATCAAACAAGACCTTGTATATTTTGTTCTCAACTCTTGTGCATTTACATAGACTAAGGTGCTTTTATTATCTCTTATGGTTTTATATAGCATAAGCAATTTTATGATATCTCTTATTGCTTAGCCTACACTTGTATTATTATGTTTGTGCAAAACGTGTTTAAGAATTGTGTAGGACATATATATTTTCATCAATGGTTATTTTCTCAAGAGAGGACCATAAACTATCGAGAATACGCTTATCATTGGTATTCATCCTATAGACTCGATATATTTTTGTCATTCGTGCTTGTTTTTCAAAGTATTTTATACAAGTTCTATTAAGAGGATTTTTGATTTTTAAAAGGCATTATTTGATATAGCTTGTTTTATCCAAGATTTGTAAAGGATTATATTTTGTTTTTGATAAAACATTTGATTTTTAAGTTATGCATTTTATTGCACATATATAATTATTCTTGGTTGCTTTGTCAAAGCTCTTGTTCATATGCTTCTTGGTCTCAACTATATGCTCTTGTATTTTTCAAATTTCAAAAGAGACCTTATATAGCTTCCTATAAGCTTATTTGAACTTACATGTTTTATGAAACTCTTGATGATTTGTTTGAAAGCATAGTATGTGTTACTTGTTATTATGTCTCTATTTTTGATATTACTATGCTCTTGTGCAAGATATCTTCTTAAGATTTTGCAGAAATTTTTGGTATTTTGGAACAAGCTTGATGACCAATGCAAGGTTAGTAGCTCTAAGGTATTCTCAAGAAGAAGGTATCGATTTTGATGATACATTTGCTTTCGTGGTTTTTCACATTTTACTTGCCATTATTATTTTAAGACAATTTCAAGCATTACCAAATGGATGTTAAATCCACTTTTCTAAATGGTATTATTCACGAAGAAGTCTATGTAAAACAACCTCAGGGGTTTAAAATTTTCTAGGCCAAATGATTTTTATAAAAGGCCTTGTATGATTTAAAACAAGTACCCGTGTATGGTATGCTAGACTTAGCTATTTTGGCTAAATGATTTTACAAGAGGTAAAGTTAATACTACTCTCTTTGTTTTTTAAAAAAGGCAAGATTGTTTACTTGTACAAATTTATGATATCATTTATGGTGCTACTAATGAATTATTGTGCAAGTTATTTTCTAAGTTGATGCAAGGTGAACTTAAGATGATCATGATGGGGGAGCTAAAATTTCTTCATTGAACTTCAAGTTAAACAATGCCAAGAAGGTGGTTATATTTCACAATCAAAATATACAAAAGAACCTTTGAAGAAGTTAGGCATTGAAGAAGGAAGAACAATCTCCATTCCTATGTCAACAATATCAAGATGAACAAGTTTGAGAAAGGCATATTGGTTAACAAACCAAATTCGAGGTATGTTTATCTTCGTTTATTATTCTTTAGACTCGACATTCTATATGCCTTATGTCTATATGCTCGACTTAAAACAATCCCAACGAATCTCTTTAAAGTGCCGTTAAAAGAAATTTTCAAATATTTGTAAGGCACTTCTTCTTATGACTTGTTTATCCAAAGTTTTAAAACATTATTATTTTTCGGGATAACAAGTCCGGTGATTACAATTTCTCAAAATATTGTTCGTCATATTCAAACTAAACATATTGAGATTTGATATATTTTTCTAAGGGATTGCGTTTCTAAAACGAAAACTTGAGATGTGTTTAATTAGTCTCAAAGATAACTCGCGGATATTTGTTAATCGCCGAGTATTTTACCTCATTTCGAGCTTGACTTTGACATAATGTATATTGAATGAGGTCTACATTTGCATTTTGTACGTTTTTAAAACTTAGGGGTGAAAAATCGGATTTTTGGTTCAAATCTCGGATTTTGGAAAAGAATGAAAAATCAGTCGGATTGGGGCAAGGTCGACCGGTCGCCCATGACGTCGACCGGTCGCCCATGCCCCCAACCGGTCGACCATAGCAAAAATTTGGTTAAAAATGTTTCTGTTCTCAGCATTTGCCATTTTGGTCGTTTGGGTTCATTTTTCGTCCCCTTCGCACTTTGCACACAAATTTCACTTCAAATTTGTTTTATTGCATACATTTTATATTTTGGACCTCATGAGGCTCGATTATCATCATCATTACTCATCTTTACCGATTAAATGGTAAGAATTTCTTTTTTATCTCAATTGGGTTGAACCCTTGAGAATGTGCTTATATCTTGCTACTTTGATGAAATTCTTGTATTAATATCTTGTAAATGATGATTGTTGATGGATGAATATTGTTGTATTGCAAATGGTGATGAATTTTTTGGCTTAAGCGAATTACAAAGGCATTATATTTCTCTTGTTTTATTCGACGACGCCAAGTGTTCGACAAAATGTTTCAATGAAAAATTCATCACCTACATGATTCTCTCGATTTGAAAAGTCTTCTAAGTTTATAGAGATCATGTTTTATCAATCAAATAAGCTTTTGCAAATCACATGATTGACTTCTCCCTTATTATTTGGAATTTATGCTTCAATGATCAATATGCCGATAAATCGATTAAGTTGCACACTTTGATATAATTATATGATGTTTTTATCGTGCTAGCATTCTTTTGATGATTCCAAAGGGGGAGAAACAGGAAAAACGCATAAACGCTCAAAGAAGCGGAAATAGGCTTGCAAATAAGCTTGCAAGAAAAGCTACAAGCTATGGCTATCAAAAGCCAAATTACTTAGTCCATTTGATGTATTGTGGACTTTTATCTTTGGACTAATGATGTCTTGTGACGGGGGAACTTATAAGCTCATAAAAATCAAGCTTAAGTTGTAAAAGCTAAGTTTCTATACTTACTTTTGCTATCTTGTTGATAGGGGAGCTTGGCAAAAATGATTTTGAAAAATCTTTGCTCCTATCCTTGTGATGTTGCTTATGATAAATGTTGCTTGTGATGGATTAATGTTTTTAGATAGGATAAAATTGTTTTGTTTTAAAATCGATCTCCTAAAATTGTTTTGGTTTGTAATCATCAAAAAGGGGAGTTTGTTAGATAAATGTTTTTATCAAGATTTTGATGATTATGTTTAAATGAGTTTTTATACCAAAACAATGTTTATAAATGTTGTCCAAATACTCCTAAATGATTTAAAATGTTTTGACTAATTTTTGGAGTATTTCTTAGAGTTTATTACTCGATAAAATTGGACAACACTTTTGATGATTTTATGTTAATTAGTTTTTACACCAAAACAATGTTGTCCAAATACTCCTAAAAGATTTAAAATATTTTTACTAATTTCATGGAGTATTTCTTAGAGTTTATTATTCGATAAATATGGACAACACTTTGATGGTTTTGTTTAAATGAGTTTACTATGTTTATAAATATTGTCCAAATACTCCCAAGTGGTTTAAAAATGGAGTATTTCTTGAAGTTTATTTTTGAAAAAATCGGACAACATTTCAATTTGGAGGTCGACCGAGTGCATCGCCCAAAACGTCGACCGTGCACGAAGAAAAGAAAACACGAAAGCGAACATCTTTGGACTTGAAAATTGGTGCGGGGGACCGGTCAGCGGGGGCCGACCGGTCGCACCCCCTGTCGACCGGTCGACCCCGACCGATACCTAGATCGCACTATCTTTTTCAAAAGGTTCGAAATCTTATACAAGGCAACCGGTCGTTGTGTAATCTTTTACATGACAAAATTTATGCGATTGGACATTCTATCAAAGAAGATTTACTTTTCATTTTTGTACAATATTTCTACATCTTGTGATCCTCTTTTTGTAGACAAAAGTGAAGAAGAATGAGCCTATGTTGGGAGCCTATATTGTGAAGACTCTCCTATAAATAGAGGATGAATTGAAGACAAAAGAAACAACAACACAAGCAAATACACAACAAGAAATCACGCAAATTTCCAAGCTTTCATATTCAACACTCTTGTTGTATTTATAGCCTAAGTATTTCACTTTCACATCTTGAGGTCTAGGCTTTACTTCTTGATTACACTTGCACTCAAATTGTAATATTCATTATTGAGTTGTAATCTTGATTTTTGTCATCATTCAAAACAAGACATCCTTGTGAGTATTCTTGTGGAAAGAATACACTTGGGTGATCTAGGTGATAGGAGTTTCAAGAATGTGGTGCTCTTGAGGTGTTTGAAGAATTTGGTATTCTTCAAGATTGAAGATTGTGGTGATCTTCAAAGGTGCCGTTGAAGGAAGATTGTGGTAATCTTCAAAGGGAGATTGTGGTAATCTCCATAGGTGGTGTTGAAGAAGAGTGTGGTGCTCTTCATGGTGTTGTAAGTTGAATTTGTATTAATTGTGGTAATTAATAAAATTCTTTTTACTTTTCGAAACCCATCCCGGATATCTTGGGGTGGTAGAGCACGTAGTCCCTAGGTGGGGTGAAGCTCTATAAATCGCGTGTGTTGTTTACATTCCGCACCTTTATTATTGTCTTGGCTTATTTTGTTCGAAAAAGAGGGCATAATCGAAAAGATGGAGATAGTCTATTCACCCCCTCTAGATTATCGTAGCCGCTTGGACTTACACTAGGGACCTAGGGACCGAAGCGAGGTGGCGTGTTTTTCCATGAGGTGACTGGCAAGGATCCACAAAAAGCGAGGTGAGGTACTTTGTTCGAGTGCACGAAGCGAAACGCACGTTAGGCTAGCCGGGATAGCTCCGAGCTAAGGCCCTCCGATGCCTAAGTCGAGAATCGGGTAGTTGAGGTACTTAGAAAGCTAAAGAAAGCGAGGTAATTAGAATAATGACAAGTTACCTTTTACCTTGATTTTCGTGCCATATTTATAATCTTTTTCACGTGTAATGCGGATCACCGTACACGTAGCACCCGATCGACGGTGTGTGGCTCGCGGGCGACCGAGCGGCCATTGGTCGGGTCGGGACCCATATAAAAAGCCACGGATCTGGGGGCATCTTGATAATTTCCAGCGGCGAGGTCAAGATAGTCAATTTGACCTAGGCGAGGCTATAATAGTAATTTCCACATCAATATTAATTCACAATCCATTGAAGTATGGAGATTGAAAAGAATGTTTCTCATCAACGTGTTGGTGCAGATGTGTTGGTATTGCTGTATAATAGTGTGTGGCGGGTCAAGGTCCTTAGGAGCACCTCGGCCAGAATTCAATAATATTGATATGATGCAGGTAAGTATAAAATGTATACTTTTATTGATATTAATTCCCAATTATTAGCTGAATGGAAAATAAAAATGGACTCATATTTATGTTAGATTTCTGTCTTTGAGCACAATTTAACATTTCTGCTTCATTCGAATTTTCTAAATCATTTTCTTCTAATAAAGAGAACTTGTTCATTGGTTAATGTGATGGTGAATTATATGGTAACGAAACCTCATTTTTGCAGGAAAAATTTCTGTTTGTCATGGTCAAAGCAGAAAATGGTGAAGGTACACTAGTTTATGGATATATAATTGTACAGGCTGTTCTTATCTTTTTGGGCATTTTGATAGTCAAAACTGTTGGAATTCTTGTTTTGGTAAAATGGGTGTTGACCGATTTTGACCAAATAATTAAGTGGTTTCCATTAGTGAAAAATAAAATTAAATTATTTGTAAAAATTCTACTAAGAGAGTAGATGAGAATAGCATTTGGAATTTCTCAAAACCGATTTCGGATAAATGGGAAATTAATGCTAGAAGTTAGCCACTTAATACAAGAAAATGGTATGGAAAATGAAAAATATGGGGAAGGAGGAATGCTCCATCCCACCTAGGAAAAGGAAGAAAAATTTGCACACTTAATAAATCCCAAGTTGGACTTATGGATTTGGGCCTTGGGGGCACCCACATTTTAAAGGGGTGAGGACCTACATCTTGTGGGTTTGGTTGAAAGCACACACGCGCGCACGCCGCCGCCCGATGGTCGGCTTGGGCGTGGGCCCTTATTCTTTTGGACCAAAAACCTTTATAAGAAATGTTTAATTAATTTTTGTAATTAATTAAACGATTTTCAACACGGGAGTGTACGCACCGAGCACGCGGCGGACGCCACGGCCCGTGCATCGGGTCGTGCGTCGTCGGTTTAGTTCGCATCTAAGCACGGGTGACGCGACGGCCCATCCGTTGGGTCATCGTCAAGCCGAACCTTTGCGCATCCACGCCTTTGGCGGGCACACGGGTCGTGCGCCAGGTCGTTCGTCGATGAATAGGTGCACTATTCGGTCTGCAAAATGTGTCTTTTCGAGCAAAAGACATGATCTTTCCATACGAGGCACACGAGGCCTATATTATTCGACCCATCTTGATTGAATTGATACGAAAATAATCGAAACTTAAAATCGGTCATTGCATTCTCGCATATTGACTCATTTTCCTTCTTCTTAGCTTGAAATTTAGAAACTCTTGCTATTATTTTGTGTTTCGGGTTTGCAAGTGTTTTAAACTCGAAACTGAAATAGTCATTGTATCTTAGGGACGACGCGCGGGAACCGTTAGCACTAGTATACGGGCGTTTTCGTCTTGCGGAGACCGAATCAATTGGGCCTCGACTAAAAGTCTATACACTTATTCCCTTTGCCATTTCCTAAACGAAACCATACTATATATTTAACCAACAATCGGAAGGCGAAAAATTATTTATTCGTTTTTGAAGACGATGGCATCAACTTCAATCTCGTTCACACCGATGGTGCGACTCCGCTCACGGCGAAAAACCACCCAAGTTCTCCGACCGGCTTCAAACATTGCAAAGAAGATCTTTGTTCTACCTTACCACCCTGGGGTTGTTCCATTTACGAAGGGCGATCCCCCCGTGGCGATGAAGAAATCGACAACAATCGGAGAATCATTGTGGATGCTTGGCATAACATCGATTTTACGGTCGCAACTACGTGTTGAACAGTAGACGACACCCTATATACATGCATATCACGTTCAAGACGTCCAACAAATTGTGGGATTCTTTGGAGAAGAAGTACAAGACAGAAGATCTTAGCACAAAGAAATTTGTTGTTGGCAAATTCCTCAGTACAAGATGGTTCCAAGACGGTGATCACCAAGTTCGGGAAATTCAAATCATACTTCACGACTTAGTCTACGAAGGGATGATTTTGAATGAATCCTTTCAAGTGGCTGCAATAATCGAAATTGTCGCCATTGTGGAAGGATTTCAAAAATTACCTCAAGCACAAGCGTAAAGGGATGGGGCTTGAGGATCCGATTGTTCGGCCGGATCGGAGAAGACAAGCGAAAATCGAGATATTAAATCGATGAAAGTGCGGAATGGAGGCTAAGGCCAATCTTTTGAATCGAGCACTAGCAAGAAACGCAAGCACTCGGGAAAGACAAAGGAAAAGCCAAAAAGTTCAAGGGAATTGCTACAATTGTGGCAAACCGAACCACATGGATCTGATTGCCAACACCTAAAAAGGGTAATCAAGGGGCAACCAACAAGCGATGTAACGGAGGACAAGTCGGTTCCAATCGACATGTCGGCGCTCGATCTCACCACCATTGTGTTTGAAGCCAATATTGTGGATAACTCGAGGTAGTGGTGGATAGATCCGGGGCTACTCGTCACATTTGTGCCGATAAGGAGATTTTTCGTCATACACTCCAATTAATGGAAGGAAACCGTTCATGGGGAACTCTTCGACTTCCAACATCGTGGGGCTTGGGAAGGTTGTGCTCAAGATGACTTAGGAAAGGAGCTTACGCTTGTAGATGTCTTTGCATGTCCCAGGATATCCGCAAGAATTTGGTTTACGGTCCTTTGCTTAGTAAGTAGGGTTTAGACTAGTGTTTGAGTCCGAAAAGTTTGTAATGACCAAGAATGGTCGGTTTCTTTGTAAAGAGCTACCTTGATAAGGGCACTTTGTTTAAGAAGTCTGTAATGTCTGTTTTCCATCAAGAGGCGAATAATAAAACTATTACTTCTTTTTACTTGTTGGATTGTTCTAATTTATGGCATGATAGATTAGGACACGTAAACTTCAACACAATTAAAAGTTCGGTGAATCGGAATTAATACTACGTTTAAAATCGATTCACAAGACAAATACGAAATTTATGTTGAAGTAAAGTTGGCCAAAGCACCGTTTCATTTAGTAACGAGAAGTACCAAACCACTCGAGGAGTTAATTCATATAGATGTGTGTGATTTAAAACTTGTACAAACTCGAGGTGGGAAAAAGTACTTCATAATATTTATAGTCGATTGCACAAGATATTGCTATGTGTATCTTTTGAAAAGCAAAGATAAAGCTTTAGTAGCTTTTAAGACTTATAAGAATGAAGTTGAAAATTAGCTTAATTTGAAAATTAAGATGATTTGAAGTGATAGAGCGAGAGAGTATGTTGCTCCGTTTGAGGAACTTTGCTCGGAAGTAGGTGTTATTCATCAAAGGACTACACCTTATTCACTGAATCAAATGGAGTTGCGAACGCATAAAAATCGTACTCTTAAGGAGATGATGAATGCGATGTTGATAAATTTTGGCTTACTCCAAATTTGTGGGGAAGCCATACTTTACGCAAACTACATTCTTAATAAGATCCCACAAAAAGGTAAAATTGAAACTCCATATGAATTATGGAAGGGGCGTAAACCGTCATATAAATACCTCAAAGTGTGGGGGTGTTTGGCTAAAGTCAAAGTACCTAATCCGAAACAAGTTAGAATCGGTCCAAAGACGATCGATTGTGCTTTCATTGGATATGCTAACAATACTAGTGCATATCGCTTTTTAGTGCACAAGTCATCGGCTATTCACGATATAAATGAAGGTATGATCATTGGATCAAGGAATATTGTATTTTTCGAGAATATCTTTCCAAATAAAGAACGGAAAGAAGAAAGTTCGAGTAAATGAACTTATGAAACTGCAAGGTTACCTCAAAGTGATGATGTAAAGGAACCAAGACTTGATAAAAGGACAAAAGTAGCTAAGTCTTTTGGTCTGATTTTCTAGTCGAAGCTCCTCTCGGAAAGAAGCTATCAATAATGAGATAGATTCCATCATGCAAAATCACACTTGGGAGTTAGTTGATCTTCCAGGGTTGCAAACCTTTGGGATGCAAGTAGATCCTTAAAAGGAAGTATAAAGCAGATGGATCTATTGATAAGTATAAAGCTTTGTTTGGTAGCTAAAGGGTTTAGACAAAAGGAGGGATATGATTTCTTGATACATATTCTTCTCATCACGAGGATTACGCCCATTCGTGTTCTCATTGCTATTGCGACTTTGCATAACCTTGAGATACATCAAATGGATGTTAAGACTGCCTTCTTGAATGGTGAGCTTGAAGAGGAGATCTATATGGAACAACCCGAGGGGTACGTTGCACCGGTCAAGAGCGAAGGTGTGTAAACTTGTTAAGTCACTTTATGGACTAAAACAAGCACCTAAGCAATGGCATGAACAGTTTGACTCGACTATGAAGTCAAGCGGTTTCAAGATCAACGAATGTGACAAGTGTGTCTAGATTAAATGTACTACAAATAATTACGTCATAGTATGCCTTTATGTGGATGATATGTTAATTATGGGTAGTAGTCATGATTTAATCATGAATACTAAGAACATGTTAAAGAGGAACTTTTACATGAAGGATATGGGATTATTTGATGTTATATTAGGGATTAAAATCTTTAGAACTTGGATGGAATTGTTTTGTCACAATCCCATTATGTCGAAAGCATACTTAGAAGGTTTAATGCTTTTGATATTCCTCTAGCTAAGACACTGTAGATCTAAGTCTACACTTGGCCAAGAATAGAGGCGAACCAGGTTTTCTCATTTGGAATATGCAAGGAAAATTTGATCGATGTACTTAACGAATTGTACACGTCTAGACATTGCATATTCGGTGAGTAAACTAAGTAGGTTCACAAGTAACCGAGTACGGATCAACGGAAAGCCGTGACAAAGGTACTTAGATATTTAAAGTATACCATGAACTATGGAATACTTTATACGAGATATCCAAGTATTATTAGAAGAATATTGTGATGCCAATTGGATATCGACACAAAAGACTTCAAGTCCACAAGTGGATTTATTTTCACAATAGGTGGAGGAGCGGTGTCATGGAAGTCTTTTAAGTAGGCGTGCATAGCTCGATCCACTATGGAATCCGAGTTCATTGCTTTGGATAAAGCGGAGAAGAAGGCTGAATGGCTTAGAAACTTTTTAGAGGATATTCCTTGTTGGAATAAGCACATTACTCTTTGTGATAATTCAATGTAATAGTCAATCATCAATCGAAGGGCACAAAGTAGTATTGTATAATGGTAAGTCTAGACATATACGTCGAAGACACAATACCATTAGATAGTTGATTTCAAATGGGGTTATTTCGGTTGACTATGTGAAGTCAAAGGAAAATCTTGCGGATCCGCATACAAAAGGCATAAATCGAGACCGAGTTGTATAAATTGTTAAGGGGAATGAGTTTAAAATCCATAACTTAAATAATGTTCATAGCGGTAACCCAACCTTATGAATTGGAGATCCCAAGACCTTGGTTCAATGGGACAACTAAGTTATGAATGTTCAAGCGAACACTTGAAAAATGTGTTAGCTCATTCTCGATACATCCAAGTGAATGAAAACCTTTGAATGTGGTGAGGTTAAGTTTAATACTTTTAATGATTCCTATACCTAAAGGTGGAGTATGGCGGGATACTCTTCAATAGGAGATCACCTATATAAGTGAGAAGTAATGGCGCTTCAAAAGAAACACTTATGAATCTAAGATATGGTCAAGGTAGAAATGGACATAACGTGAGAACAACAAGTGTTAGTTGTTATTGTGTAAGAAATCTTGTTGTCTCGGTTTACACAAGCGCCGAGGTAGTTCAAGACATCGCGTCACTACGCAGGTTAGTAAATCCGATAGTATTTTACTAAGGAAGGTTTAAAGCCACAAGCTACCTATCTGATGCGATAACGATTCACCGAGACTTTCAAGCGAATCGCATACATGCATGCATTAATTTCATTCATGTGGGGGATTGTTGGAATTCTTGTTTTGGTAAAATGGGTGTTGACCCGATTTTGACCAAATAATTAAGTGGTTTCCATTAGTGAAAAATGAAATTAAATTATTTGTAAAAATTCTACTAAGAGAGTAGATGAGAATATCATTTGGAATTTCTCAAAAAGCGATTTCGGGTGAATAAGAAATTAATGCTAGAAGTTAGCCACTTAATACAAGAAAATGGTATTAAAAATGGAAAATGTGGGGAAGGAGGAATGTTCCATCCCACATAGGAAAAGGAGGCAAAATTTGCACACTTAATAAATCCCAAGTTGGACTTATGGGTTTGGCCCTTGGGGGCACCCAAGTTTTTAAAGGGTGAGGACCTACATGCTTGTGGGTTTGGTTCGAACACACTGCGATACATTGTTGCCCGGCGCCGGCTTCGGCTCGCCGGCCCGGCCCGGAGTGCAGGCCCTGGGCTGGGCTTGGGCTCGGGCTTCAAGGCCCTTATTCTTGGGAGTGTACGCACGGTCCGTGCGTCGGGTCGTCAGGCCAATTTTCGCACATCCATGTACGGGCGCGTGCGCCAGGTCGTCTTGTCGATGAGCGATCTTTGTTGTGCAAACCGTGTCTTTTCGAGCCAAAAGACGTGATATTTCCATACGAGGCACCTGAGGCCTATATTATTCGAGTCTTGCTTGATTGAATTGATACACGAAAATAATCGAAACTTAAAACCGGTCATTCATTTCGCATATTGACTCATTTTCCTCCTTCTTAGCTTGAAAGTCGAAACTCTTGTTGTTATTTGTGTTTCGGGTTTGCAAATCTTGTTAACTCGAAACTAAAATAGTCGTTGTATCTTAGGGACGTCGCCGGAACCGTTAGTACTAGTATACGGGGCATTTTCGTCTTGCGGAAAGCGAATCCAATTCAGGCCTCGACTTAAGTCTATACACTTATTCCCTTTGCCATTTCCTAAACAGAAACCATACTATATATTTAACCAGCAAAAATTTATTTTTCTTAGAAATATGGTATATCAAGTATTATATGTCTTTGATTTACTGTATTAGGCGGAGTATTTTTTTTTTTTTGGCTCATATCAACTTTGATTGTAAAATTAAAAAAATGGTTGTTTTAGGAGAACACATTGCCCAGATACCTAAAGAGGAAGCAATTTGTGAAATCTGCTATAGCTTGCTCCAAGAAGACATCAGTTTGTTCAGGACAACATGCGGATGCAGATCAAATCTCGTACACGAAAAGTGTACACTTGAAAATCCTAAAAAGAAAGAAGATGGAAAATGTGATGATTGTGAGCAAGTCATTCAATACATAGCCGTAACTCTATCACGGATCCCTGCAAAAAAACTTGAGAACCCAACTTCTCTTAAAAGGTAGCCGAGTCGCTTACACTATAACCACACACGTAATAACATATTGTTATTCTTTCTTATTCCACTTTGTTGGATGAGTGACATATCTATTTGAAATAAATTTGTGTCCTGATTAGGGGCGTAGCCAGCCTGCATGGTTACTCCTAGTCCAAATTTTTTTCTCCCTATCTCAACTATTTTTTCCCCTTAAAAAAATATATATTATTTTTTTTATCATTTATTTCCATAGAGAAACGAGCAAAAACAATTGGCCCGCGGCCCCCCTGGCTACGCCCGTGGTCGTGATTGTTTGAGTTTATTTGTGTCTTATTCATCTGGACGATGGAATTCCATCAGAAATGGAAATAGGGAATCTGAATTCATATTTTGGGGGCATATATTTTTTATAAGAGTTTTAGTTCACTAATTACACAAACTATTAATTTTTCTTTTTTTTTTTGTGTGTGTGTTTGTTATTTTTAATATAAATTAATGTTTCTATTCTGAAGTCTAAACAATATTAGGAACAAAATATTATCTCCTAAATTTCAACAAAACCTAATGTGTATCTTGATTTTTGGCAGGTTTGGGAGTCGGTTTTCAAAGTTGTTTAGGCGTACGAAATAAAATGAATGGATGAAGTACAAAGAGGAACGAATTTTTCCCATTTATGGCTAATTTCTGTTTCTGTTAATGAACCTGCCTACTTGTCTGGCATTCTCCTTTTAGTTTTTTTCCCTTACGAACTAAATAATATTGAAAGGGGTTTTTTGTCCTAAACCAAATAAAATACAAATCTGATCACAAAATATATAGTTGACCGACTACGAAATACATATAAATGTAACCTATATCAAGATTTTTACACAAATCTTAAACACATTTCAAAGAAAAAATAGAATTACTTAATTAATGACCAAATATAATAATGTTTTCATTTCATCCTCTCTCTGTTGAGATTGTTATCCCTTTTCTCAGTGATGGGGTCAATTTGCACAGACCTGTCTAAATAGACCAAGTTGATGGATTTTGCCTACATGGAGGCCCAATTTGCCTGTAGTCTCATGACCGAGCTATAAGTAAGACCTAGTGGGCCAAACCCATAAGAAAGTGTTTGGAGGTAGGCCCGAACTGCAATGTCCATTTCGAGCTTAGTGGAAGGTCCAGTGAAAATCAGATTCAGATGTTTGGGCCGATCTCTGGGCCTTAAAGCAAGAAACTTGTGGGTCATTAGTCGATCTCTTGGTCTTTGGACCTATATGGACTTGTGATAGTTGGGCTGAGTGAGTGGGCTCAAAAAGGACCGATCTGTTGGTCCAGTAGTTTGTTTGTAGGACCCAAGGGGTGTTTAAGTTAAGTCAGAGGGGAGGGATTGAATAAACTTAACAATTTTTTTATTTTTGTCCTTTTAATCAGAGTTTTAATCACAAGTCAGCTTAGTCTTTGAGGGATAGCTTAGATCAACTTCAACAATAGAGTTAGTCACTCAATAGACTCGAGAGAGGTGTTGATAAGATAACTCAGCTGAGTGAAGTGACCTTTTTATAAAAAAAAACAGCTAACTTGGTTTTGATCACTCTTCTCCAACACTTGGAGGTAATCCACTAAAGTAACAGCTGTTAAAATCTGGATACAAACAGTTCGAGCAAGCCTTGATCACACAGTTGGCATGACTCCTGGGACTCAGCTCTTCACAATACGACTTTCTGCTACTTCAGCTCCTTTAGATTCTTGGATTTGATCATGTGGCCCTCCAATGAATCCAAAGTCTTGGTTCGAACTAGAACCTTACTACACTTCCTTCAACCTTGGATGTGCAGATCCCTTTGTCTTCACTCGAGAGTGTTGGATCGATTTGCTTCGAGTTTTAGGCTTGAGGATAGAATACATTGCTTGAGTGTATTTTGCTCTTTGCTTGAATGTTTGCAGGTATGTGTCTGTTGCAAAAGTATCCTCTCTCTTGAGTTCCTCACTTTTTATAGTGGCGGTATGATGAAAATGTATCCGTTGAAGAGATAGATGTATTTTCAAATTCCACTTCATGGTCGTTGGCTTGTCTTGTTATGCAGCATTTGATGTTGAGTCAACCTTGTATTAATACTGCACCATTGCTGAACCTCTGCGGGTTTGCAGGAGCATTCCATTGGTTCCTAGCTTTTTGCACTCTTTCAAAAAACAACTTTATGGTTGCGAGTTTGACATATTTTCTCTTTCAAAGAAAGATTTGACTCTGCTTATCAACAAACATCTTCACCCTTATTGAGTCCTTTTTTTGTTGAACCTCTTTGATAGTCTTTTCCAATTATTTGAGAGTGACTTTTGTCGTCTGTGATCGAGATAGCTTTTTGGTACTTGACGATCCTTCACTACCATACTCGGTGACATACGGTGAATCTTCATTTCGATCTTTCGGCTTCCATAGTCTTCAACTTGGGTTTGTTTCGGCTAAACTACGTAATCCTATCTATTACATAGTTGAATTTACAACAGAATTGGTGTGCCAACTTTTTAATCTAAGTTTTACATAGCATCATCAAAATCTATATAATAAATTTTCCAATTTTTGATGATGCTAAAACTTAAATAAAATAACAATATAAATAGTGCTTGAAAAAGAATGATTGTGTGAAATGTGTCGTTTTATTGATCACATCATTCTGCACTTTTACAATGTTTTACAATGTACAAAGAGAATTACAACGTACTTTACTAAAAATACAACAAAAATGGTGTAGCAGCTGATTCAACGTCTTGGCTGCTTCCTTCTCCTTTCTTCATCTTCATGAGTTTATTTTTCTATCTTATTCTTCCTGCCTCTTTCTCTTCTCATAACTCCCTTATGAGCTTGATCTTTCCTCATCTCCTCATACTCTCTGTGTTGCCTGCCGTTTTCTTCTTCTTGCATCTTCGCAGCATTTTCATTTCGCCTTGCAACATCCCTATTCTTCAGTTCCCTAAGTCCAAACCAGTAGGAGATCCTTCTTGAGGGGATTTAAAAATTGAACATCCTTAATTCTTCTTGGTGGAGTACCTTTGCCTCTTCCACGGACCTTCCTCTCCCTCTTGGGAGTCGGCTCCTCCTCCGGGAGTGTCTTGAATAATTTGGGCCCTTGAAGTCTGTTGATTGCTCGACTAAGTCTGCTGCTTCTCGGTTGATTGGATAATTTCTAAGCCCTTTTTCTCTGTACAAATCCCATGATTTTGCAATATTCATTCCAATATCCTTCCATCATGAGAGTCAGAAACTCCTCAAGTGACCTTGGCTCAGACCCTGCATCGGGAGCGGGTCCTTCTGGGAACTTCACTGCTGATGAATCTGGGAGCAACCCTGCTGGGGGACCTTGGAACTAGGATTTCAAACCTTCAACCATTCATTGTTTCCTGTGATCAACTTCTGCTAATTCAGCTTCAATTGCAGCTCTTGATTTTTGAAAGGCTAAGTCAGCTTTTTCATCAGCTAATATGTCCTTCGGTAGCTGAGAGAGAAGAGAGCTGGTAGATGAGCCAACTACTTTATTTAACACAATCTTCAAAGGTTGGGGGTCTTCTTAGATGATTTTTCCCCCTTACTTCCACTACCTTCTTTCAGGCTATCTTCCTCCTTTTTGGCATCATCAATACCAACTCTAGGAATCTGAGGAGATTACGTCAAAAGATTTACTTGTTGAGTGTTTTTTTTAAATTCACTTACATTATTCATGACATCAAATTTAATAATGCAACTAATGACGCTTTCGAAAGCGTAGGTAATGTAACTTGTGACGCTAATAAGCGTCATTAAAGAAATAATTTAGCGTCACTAAACACGATTGTTTTTTGTAGTGTATGCATGTATTTGATAAAACTTTTCTATCTTCCTTATTAAAGATTATTACAATAATTACAATAATAAGATATATCCCCACCCCACGCCGTTAGCTTTTTTGTTGGCGCAACACTTCCTCAACCCCACCCCACCCACAACAAAAAATATAAACAATACCCTAATTTCCACCCTAATTCAACAAATTAATTTCATTTTTACCTCATTTCAACATCTTGCCCTTGCTCCAAGAAGAGGTCAGTGTGTTGAGGACAACATGTGGATGCAAATCAAATCTGGTACATGAAGATTGTACACATGAAAATCCTATAAAGAAAGAAGATGGAAAATGTTATGACTGTGAGCAAATCATTTAATACATAGTCGTCACTCTATCACGGTCCCTGCAAAAAATTTCATAACCCAACTTCTCCGTAAAAGTGACCAAAGCTAGCCTTTACAAATACAATAAAAAATAAATTCTTTTGATGTTTTTTAAGGCAGATCACTCAAAAGCTAAGGTTTCTGAGAAAGTTCTTCTTTCAAAGGGGGGGAGTCTTCAAGTCTTCTTCTCTGAGAGCTGGAAGTTATTCTGACGGGTAAGTTCTCTGGAACCTCGAAGAGCACCACGCTCTTCAACACCTAGTTTAATCAACAAGGTGTGTTCTTACCAAAAGAACACTCAACAAGTAAGTCTTGTTTTGGATGATTTTGATCAATCAAGATTACAACTTAAATAGAAGTATACAACTTTGAAAGTGCAAGTGCAATCAAGCTAATAAGAAAGATGTCAAAGTGTAGTGCTTAGCCTATTACAATAATATATGAAAACGAAAGCATTAGAATTTTGCTGAGATATTATTGTTGTGATATAGAATTGTATGTTTTATTTAATCCTTAAACTTCTTCAGCTATTTATAGAGAAGCTTCAAGATTTGATCTCCAACATAGACTCCTCCAAATTGAATTTTGTATCGCAAAAGAAGGATCAAAAGATCTATGTAGGTCCCAGGGCGTGTGAGTAAGTTTTAGAAGGGGGGTTGAATAAACCTTACCAACTTTTCGATTTTTAGTCCTTTTAAAAAAATTACGAGTTAATTACACAGCTAAATCCTTGAGGGACAACTAAGTTAGTTAATCGTGAGTTAGCCATTCACGGACTCGATAGAGTTGTTGATAGAATAACTCACCTATTTAGACTAAACCTTAACTTGGTTGTGATGAGTTTTTCAATGGAAGACTTAACACCCATGAATTTGATTTAACTTTGTTTTAACACTTGGTTTTAGCACTTTGTTAATTATCGGTTGGATAGCAAATTATCGTGAGATATAAAGAATGTGTGCAGGAATGTAAATATCTTTGAAATGTAAATGACACAAGTAAATTTTATAGAGGTTCGAAGATGGGGTAATTCTTCTACCTCTCTCTTCTCCAACACGGAGAAATCCACTAAGTAATGATCAGTACAAAGTGATTATCAATCTAGACAAAAGTCTTGATCACGGTGACTTGCTTCTTGGACTCGGTCTGAGATGCCTTGGTCACACGGTGGCTTCTCGTGCGACTCGGCTTCTTCACGAGGCATTTGCCTTTGTTACTTGACTCACTTTCTCAAGCTTCTTGGATTTGATCGGGAAGCCCTCTAATAACTTGAGATTGGTTCGACCATGAACCTTCCTACAATCCGTCTTGGAAAATAGACCCCTTTTGATTCTTCAAAAGTTTCCTCTTCAACGAGTTTGAAGTTGTCTTTTCTTCATAGCTTGGTGTTGGATCGATTTCCTTTGAGATTTAGGCTTGAGGATTTTGCTTGAATAACTTGAGAATATTTTTGCAGGTTTGAGTATGAATGTAGCTTGTTATCTCGGTGTGCAAGGTAACCTTTTCTCAAAGTGATTCCTCGGCCTTTTATAGTGAACGTTCAAAAATCGTACCGTTGAAGAGATAGGCTGATTTTCAAAAGTTACTTGTGTTCGTTGGCTTGTCTTTTCTTGGTCTTCAATCTTGAGATGTAGACCTTTTCTCGTATTAAATGAATGTTCACTTTTCGAGGTTCTGACACGAGGTGTAGTGCTTCCCATTGGTTTATTCCTTTTGCACGCTTCTAGAATCGAGCACTTTAAGACATGGCAAAGATCGAAGTATTACTTGTTTAAGCAATATTCTTGACTTTTGTGCAACGGATTCTTTTAACTAACTCTCTCTCAGTTTGCCTTTTCCCCAGGTGACTTGAGTCTGCTTCACTCATTGAGAGACTCTTCTGTCACATCAACTTATGACATGGCTTCTTGAGTTGACTTGAGTGACTCTTCATACAATCAGTATCACGGTGATACTCCTTGATCGAGTCCTTGATCTACTTTCTTGTCCATACTCGGTTGTTCGTCGGTGAGTCTTCACTTGATCTTGATTGACTTCTTGTATTGCAGCATAGCTGACTTGATTCAGCTTGTTCAGCCCTATCTATTACAATACAAATTACGAGGAAAATGGGGTGCCAACTTTCTAGTCTAAGTTTTACATGGCATTCATCAAAATCTAAACAACAAATTTCCTAAGAATTTCCCCCTTTTTGATGATGCCAAAACTTAAATTCATACAAACAAAATGCAAACAGCAAAGATACATACAACCAATGTAGTAACAAGAAATGTATGCGTAGAATCAATCTCTTTATTGATCATAACATTCTTGTCCTTTACACAAATTTTACAATTTGTATCGAGCAATGAGAGAATACTTATATCTACGCAAATTACAGGACGCGTCTATGCAAAGATATATAAATTACAAATTTTTCATTGAATGTACAGAAGACTTACATGCATATGTATTTACAAAAGTAAAATACATGAAGGAGTTAGCAAGCAACACTTCATCGCCTTCACGCCTCATTCTTTTTCTTCTCTGTCTTCTTCGTCTCTCTCTTTCTTTTCTTTTCTTTCGCTTTGTTCTTTTCATATGCCTTCTTAGCGACTTCATCTTTCCTTTTTCTTTCTTGTCTCTCTTGCCACCACGGTGAGTTTGCCTCTTATTTTTTTCTTCGATTCTTTTGACATATTCAACATTTTTCCTCTCAACTTCCGGATTGGCTACTTCATCGTATCGGCCAAAGAGATCCTTCGCTTCTTGCCTGGATCTATATATTTAATATTTTTGGGTAGAGGTCTAGGTTTAAAGCCTCCCACCTCCACCACTTCTTCCTCTTCCTCCAGTCGTATATTGTATCGGAGTCTTCTTCTTACCGGTGAGTGGATCGCTAGTAGTCTCATTGTCTCATCGCCTTCTTCACACGACTTGAGGACCTTTCTTCCGAGTACAAGTCCAGGCTTGGGCTATGGACATGTTTTTGAAGTATCCTTGATTCGAGTGTTTTGAATTATTCAACTGATTTTGGCTCTTGTCCATCATCCGGAATGGCATGCGTATCTTTTTGTCGGAATGCCTCCGAATTGTTTCAACATTTCTTCAACACGGACATCCATTCTCTTGTCGAACTCCTCTATCTCTGCTTCTACAATTTTTCTGTTTTGAGACATAGGGGAGCGGCTGAGTCACCGGAAGTTTGGTGATTATGCTAGTTGTGACATGACCTTCTTTGAGGGGTTTTGACAAGCATTAAAGTCACATCCTTTGACCTTTCCCCTCAGCAGTTTTTCCCTTCTCCTTTCTCTTCTCATGTTTGTCTCTTTCTTCTTCTCTCAGATTTGTGTCTTTCTTCTTCTCAACATTTGTCTCTTTCTTCTTCTCAACAGATTTGTCTCTTTCAACATCTTCGTATTCCTCTTCCCCTTTTTGGCATCATCAAAGGAGAGATGAACCCACGGAAACATCCCGACAAGCATGAAGTCCGGTCGGCCGATAGTGATTGGTCGCTGAGTCTGGCTGCGGAGTATCTTTGTTGAATTTCCGAAGCGGTGGCTTTGGACTCGGTTGCGCCACGATTTCATTTCAGCCATGAGTAGGTCAATTTGGCATTCATATTCTCTTCAACGCAGAAGTTCTTTTCTATGAAATTCACGCAACAACTCCATTTACATTGTGTGAGAGGCATGCATTCATCAATATTATCGGCGCTCCGGATCAAAGATTTTTGTTGTACAATGCTTTAAAATATCTCGACTTGTTAATATCGCATTGTACTACATTCGACACCATTCCCGATTCGACCACTATCCTCGCAAGTCTGCTTTGTGAGGTTGGCATCCCTGTTGTCCGGCCGCATATCCGGTGAGGCCTGGTGCCGTTCAATTTTCTCAATCTCACCAAGGATTGCCTTGAAGACTTCACGTACCTCCCTATCACTTCGGTTTGGTGGCGGCCAAGTAGCATCAAAATTAAAATTTCTTTGGAGCAATTGAATCGGAGGAATAACTAGATCGGCTCTTATCTTTGTCAAGCATCTCTGCTCACAAGTGTTTTCTTCTTCAAGATCGGGCAACTCAATCGAAAGGAAGTTTCTTGAATGCATCATCACGTACATATGGTATTGATTCTACGGTTGGTCGTGCTACGTGATGTAATTGGTTGAGTCGAGCTGCTGAGCTTTGGGAGCCCGCGCAGATGACTTCGGTCTCGGTGGGGCCTTGTTGAGTAGATTGGCCGATTGACTTAGCCTCAAAGTCTTATGACTTTGTCGGCCTCGATAGATTCTCGCTAAATGAATTTGCTTGTCCTGTTTGCTTTTTTCCTCGTCATCGGAGGATGATTGAACCTGGGGGTTAGGTTCATCATCAAAGTTAAAAGTTTGACGAGCAACTTTGAATTACGGCTTGCTCGTCTTGGAAGAACATCCTCGGTGAGTCCTTTGCAACAGGGGTGGACTCGGCCGTCTTGAGCCAGGAATGTTGTGTCCGGATTATCTTGAGAATCATGAAGGCGCGATTTTCTCTTCCGAGTCATCAATGATGACTTGAGGAATGCTCTTTTCTCCTTGATTGTTACCCAGGGAAGTCTCAACCTCCCCTTGGGCCTTCATTACCTCCTGCAGTCTCAAGCAGCGAAGCCTGTACATTCCCTTCGACGACACACAAGCTGTCTTAGGGTCTTCTGCGATGGCATCCACAGGAGTCTCAACTCCTTGGATTGCACTTTCATTGCCCCAGTGTTAACTCCCGGGCGAGATCCATCCTATGCCTCGGCACCCAGCAGCGGCGTCCTCGGCTGCAAAGTGTTGGCACCTCAACCGGGACAGATTCAACTATCCGAGCCGTTAGTGACAACTTGTTGTTGTTCTTTTCTTTTTCTTTCTCCACTTCGCCTCCTTCCTTCATTGTGGAGTCATCTGCGGCATCCTCCGACCTAGCTGCAGGTGGAGTGAGTTTCCCATCCGGCATGCATCACATACACTTTCCTTCTTATATCGATGGAAGTCCTTCTACAAGATGACTTCTTGCTAGCTTGTTAATTGTTTTGAAATTCAGGTGACTCGGCTTTTTTGTGCCACTGTACCAACTTGATTCAAATTTGTGCTCTTTGCTAGTAGACAGTCTTTGGGTGTTGCGTTGACCAATCTACCACTTACATGTTCTTTTGTCTGCGTCCTTGCAACACAACTTCATTGGATTGAGTGTCCTTGATTTGGCATATACCCATGTTGAATCTAACATTATAACCCCTTGTCACAAAGTTGGTGATGCTTAGCAAGTTGAAGTTGAGTCCTTCAACATATGCAACATCCGAGATTTCTAATCCATTTTTCTTGATGGATCCAATTGCCCCTTATTTCTCCTGGAGCTTCATTTCCTCCAAATATGACTTTTGCACCTCGACTTCCTTGAATTTTGATAGATTTTTCTTGTTTCTGTCATGTGCCTGGAACAACCACTATCCATGTACCAGGTTCCTTGGCACTCGTTTGTTCCTTGAACCTACAATCAAGGAAATTAAGTTTTAGGTACCCATACTTGTATGCAGGTCTGAGGGGTTAGTATTGTAAGATGATCCAACCAACCTATAGCCAAATGATTTGACTCTAAGGGTTGCCATCTATCGAGTGCCATAATCATAATTAATTTTGGCAAATTGCTTGGGGTTTTAGGTTCATACTGATTGTCTCTTTTGTCTGTATGCCTGTGTATGTGTTTTAGCAATTGCCTTCTTTGGGTAGTTGTGATATCTCTGAGTGTAGTGCCTAGGTGCATATGTGTCCGATGATAGCTCTTGTGCCTTTGGAATGGCCTTTCTTTGAGTTATAGGCCTTTGCCATTTGGGCTTATATTCCATAGGTATTTGCCGATAGTTCACATTATTCAATCGGCTTGGCTTGTGTAATTTCTACCATTCCCATCATATGTGTTTCTTTTATAGAACTTCTGGGTTTTTTGGTAGCTCTGTTTTTTCTTCTTTTTGAGTATCTCATGTTTGGAGTTTTCGAGAAACTCATTTGGATTTCTTCTCTTTGTCCTCTCAAAGACACTCAATTTGTTTTCCTTTTCCTTTATAGCCAAGGCCAAGTATGCTTGTTATTGTGCTTTGGAATAAGTGTGTGTGCACCATTTGGAGTTTTGGATTTTAGAGATACTTCATTGCTTGAAGATCCTTTTTCCAAAATCACTTTTGGAGCTTGACATAGCACGAGAGGAATTAAATCCTAAGCTTTGTCTTGTCTCCACATTCTCTTTGACTCATAATAAGATCATCCAATGATTTAGATGCCTTAGTGAATGAGGCAATCACATTTTGAGGTCATTTTCCCTCTTTTCTATAGCACTATTTTGCTTTATTAACTTAGCATTTTCAGCCTTTAGACTTTTATTCTCATCAGCTATTTGACTTAGAGTACTCAGCTCCTTAGTCAGCTGAGAGTTTTTGCTTTTGAGTAGGCTGTTTTCCTCATTTAGTAGTGTGTGTGAGGATTTAATGTGTTCAAAGTCTTTCATCATTTTGCCTAATGAATCATAAAGATCAGTGGGTGATGAAGTGTGTGTGTCACAGTCACTATCACTAGAATCTGAGTGTGATGAATTAGAGTGTACCTCATCTTCTTGGTCAGGTTGGTCTTGTTCCTTGGCCATTAAACAGATCAAGGCTTATTCTTGAGTCACTTGAGTAGTTAGCTTCACTACTCTCTGAATCATTTGTGTCTTTTGACTTGGCATTTGTCTCAGCTGATCATTGTAGCCAATATTGCCTTTTTCTTTTCTTGTCTTCTTTCTCTCAAGACCTTTCTTTCCTCTTCATTCTGTATTTGTTGTTGACTACAGGATATGGGCAATCAATGGCATAGTGACCTGGTTGTTTGCGGTTCAAAGATAGATTTTCAACCTTTTGATCGACTCTTTCCATTCTTGGATTGTCACCCTTTGATATTCAACTTTTTGATGCTCTGCTCTCTTGGTTGACCTATCTTCCCTAGACTTAGAGGAGCCGAGTGTCTTCGGAGGATTCACCTTTGCTTCTTTTGTAGTTCTTATTGAAGAACTTGTTAAACCTTTTAACCATCGGGCAATCTCCTCTTGGTCAATGACTTCTTTGACCTCGGCTCTCTTGCCATCCTTAACAATTACAACATCTGTTTTGGGCACGATTGTTTCCTCTTGGTCTTTTCTTCTCGGCTCAAATTCGTAGGCTTTGAGATGCGAGAATAGCTCATGGTTGGATGTCTTGGATAGGTCCATGGAATGTCTCGAGTGCCATGACCTTCATTTCCCATTCGACTAGGAGACGCTTAGAATTTTCATACACATTTCTTACGTGTGTATATTCTTTTCCAAGTGCGAGATAGCTCATTGGTAATTTCGTGAACCAAGAGCATCCGTTGATCAAGGTCTCTCCCTGCGAGCATTTTAAAATTCTCAAATTTACGTGACAAATGACCGATAGTTTATTTTCCTTGATTTGCTCACGAGCCTTCACAAATAAATGTTAGCTTGTCCCTGATTTCTTTAGCCGTTTTGCATGATTTGACTTTGTTGAACATAGCTTTGTCAAGGTTTTGTAAAGAATGTCCTTGGCCACATTGTCCAAGTTATATCTTTTCTGTCATCATTTGTCCATTGACTCTTGGTTTTTCAACCATGGCTGGTGCGGGAGCAACATCCTCTTCACCTTCACCTTGGTCAGACTCTCCTTACAATCGTGTTCACTTTTAAAATTTGCGGTGGCCCATCCTCTATCACTATCCACATCTCATCGTGTAAATCTTTGATAGATGAGCACGCATACGAATTTTCCAATCATCAAATTCTTCAATTGTGAACATAGGGATGCGTGTCAAATTTGCTTCCATGATAGTAACTTTCTTTGAGTAAAAGAGTTTTGAAAGATTGAGTACTAAAACAAGCTTTGAAAAATTTGGAGATCTAGTTCAAGTAACGGTCGGAAGGCTCAATGAACCAACCGCTCGATACCACTTGTAGGTCCCAAGGGGTGTGAGTGTAAGATTTAGAAAGGGGGTTGAATAAACCTTACCAACTTTTCAAATAAGTCCTTTCAAATATTTAGAGTTAATACTTCACGATTGTGTCTTGATGGACAACTAAGTTAGTAAATCAACAAAGTTAGTCACTCAACAAGGCTCATGAATGTTGATAGAATAACTGTTTGCATTTTGAATAAAGACTTAACTCGATTGTGATTTGTTTTCAACGGAAGACTTAACACCCTTGAATTTGGTTAAGTTTGTTTTAATACTTGGTTTTAGCACTCGAGTTGATTATCAATTGGATAGCAAATTTATCAAACAAATATAAAAATAAGATGCGAGAAATTAAAGTCTTTGAAATGTAAATGACACAATAAGTTTTTATAGAGGTTGAAGATGGGGTAATTCTTCTACTCCTCTTTTCTCCAAACGGAGGAATCCACTAAGTATTGATCAATATACGAGTGGTTAACACCCAGATACAAGTCTTGATCACACGGTGACTTGATCCTTTGGGACTCGATCACGGAGATGCCTTGGTCACACGGTGGCTTCTACCAAATGCGACTCAGCTTCTTCACAGGCGTTTTGCGCTTGCTACTACACCCACTTGCTTAAGTTCCTTGGATTGGATCACGAAGCCCTCCAAATAGCTTAGGCTTGGTTCGACCTTGAACCTTTCTCTACAGTCCTTCGTGGAATGTAGACCCTTGATTCTTCAAATGGTTCCTCTTCAAGCGATAGAAGTTATCATTCCTTCACAGGTGAGTGTTGGATTGATTTCCTTCGTAATGTAAAGGCTTGAGGATTGATCTTGAATGACTTAAGAATATTTTTGGTTACAGATTCAAATGTTTGCTTGAATGTTCGTGGTTGAGTAACCTTCTCTCGAGTGATTCCTCGGCCTTTTATAGTGATCTTTCAAAAATCGCCCGTTGAAGAGATAGGCTTATTTTTGAAAGTCACTTTTGGTCGTTGGCTTGTCTTGTTGCGAGTCCTTGAAATTGCCATTTCCTCGTATGAATGATTCTTGACTTTTCGGTGTTCGGCACAAGTGCGTGCTTCCCATTGGTTTATTCATTTTGCACGCAGGCGAATCGAGCACTTCAAGAAAAGCGGTATGGGAGTATTACTCGTTTAAGTAATTATCTTGATTTACAACGGATCTCTTTCGATTATCTCGACTTGATTTGCATTTCCTTGATTTCCCGGCGACTTGAGTCGACTTCCAATCATTGGATGACTCTTCTGTCACTTCAACTTGAGACTTGACTATCTTGAGTTGACTTGATTGATACTTCACTGTTTGCATCTCGATTTGCACCTTCATTCGAGTTCCTATCTTCTCTTCTTTGCCATACTCGGTGCCTCACAGTGAGTCTTCCTTCTAGTCTCGATTGTCTTCTTGCATGTTGAGGCATAGGCGACTTAACTCGGCTCGACCAGCCCTATCTATTACAATGCAATTTACAACAAAAATGGGGTGCCAACTTCCTATTCTAAGTTTTACATGGCATTCATCAAAATCTACAAAATAATTTCCCAACAGGCTCAATTTGTCCTCATGTGACAAAAATTTTAAAGTTTTTGTCCTAAATTTAAAACCCACAAACTTAATGCCCTTCATTTCCACTAGAGTATAGTTAGTGCCCTCATTTTGCAATTAAGCGTTATATATAATATAGTATCTTGCATTGGTTTGCATTTATTGCATATCATATTGAAAACATCATAGTTTGTTGGACATTCATTTTACATATTATATTATATTATATTACATAGAAAATAATGGAAGAAATAAATATGGAAGACAAAAAATAATGTGAATGTGTGTCTTTTCGTGTAAAAATATCCATTAAATATTTCTTATTTTATTATTTCTTGCATTATTTAATTAATTATTCCCTATTATTAATCCTTATCGGACCCAAATATAATTATTCGCCTACGCGCTTTATACCAAGCCCAAGCGGCCAACTCTGTCCTACAAGGCCCATGCAACACATCATCCCAGGTATAAAAGAGGTCACTCCTCATTATTTGTAAGTATTATGCATTAATTTAAATTACACGTTCTTGATACTGTCTTTTACTTTGGATTTCTCCTACTTTTGGTAATGACTTATGTAGGGGCTTTCTTGGGACAACCTCAGGGCCCATCTAGTATTTGCTTGTGTTGCAGACAAGTTCTCAACTGAAGAATTATCAGTTCCAGAGAAGAAGTTGGACCATCGTTGACTTGGAGTGAAATGCCAATTTTAAGTAGCATCATTTATGTGCCGTTTATGGGAACTGCCAAGACACGAAGATGCATACAAAATCTCAAGCCCGTGGAATTGACTCTCAACCTGCCAGTGTTGGTACTAGAAATCTGCAAGAAGAAAGACCACCTATAAGGCAAAAGGTCAGCCCTCCTCTTCACAGAGCGGCGTCTCTACCTCCCCAATGGGCACGCCCGTCTTCTCCTCCTAGAGGAGCGATGTCTGCTAAAGAAATTCGTTTGACACAAGAAGCCCTCCAAGCCCCATTTGAGGAAGTTTCATGAACTGCTTTGAGGAATCAAGTTGTGGCTGGAGCCGCCAGGAGACCTCCCAAGCTCCGCCAGCCACTGAAGACCCCGACTTAGGGGAAGAAGATAGAAGAAACGAAGGAACATAGCTGCTGGAGAAGCTAGGAACATAGTTCAACGCTCTCAAGCCCATACTTACACGATTGCTGAGAAGTTACGAGCGGTGCATGCTAGCCTGGCCAACTCACAAACCATCGCCCTGATGAGAAGAAGTCCGCTCACCAAAGCTATCTTGACCAAGCCACTCCCAACAAGCATAAAGACTTCACGTTTCCCCAAGTACGATGGAACTAGGGATCTTCAAGGATATTTGGACAACTTCATTGCCGACCACGAACCCAACGGCAAGAGAAAAATCAAAGAAGGTGATAAGCACCAACTTACAGAAGATCGTAATAGAATGTGGATGAAAAAACCATGAGTGACACTTCACCCCCTGAACGCGCCCTTGGTTGAAGATTTATTCGCCTCTTGAGAATATGGTATCATAAAACCTCCCAGGAAAATGAGAGACCGACCTACACGAATCAATTAGGATGATTATTGTCATTTCTACCGTGATTGGAGACATACTACCGAAACTTGCTTCCAGCTGAATGATCAGGGGCTACCTTTTTTTGTGTAAACATCCAAATATGGGATGAGGGATTAAGGTCACATCCCCAACCTATATATTGATATGAAATTTTACAAGGTAAAGTTGATCTGGGGCCACTTGAAAGACTATTTAGATCAACACATGTTGCACAATGATCATGAGCGGAGAGAGACAAACTTCACCAGGAGATGCGATGTGTTAGGAATTTTATTGTTTAGATTTTGATGAATGCCATGTAAAACTTAGAATAGAAAGTTGGCACCCCAATTCTTGTTGTAAAATGCATTGTAATGAATAGAGGCGCCAAGTGAGTCAAGACAGCTACGCCCTAACATGCAAGAAGACAATCAAGACTGGAAAGAAGACTCTTTTGTGAGACAGTGAGTATGGCAAAGAAAGAGTAGACGGGAACACTATCGAAGAAGCGGTGAGATACGGTGAGTGGAGCATCGATCAAGTCAACTCAAGAAAAGCCAAGTCTCAAGTTGAAGTGATGGAAGAAGAGTCATCCGATGATTGGAAGGCGACTCTAAGTCACCTGGGGAAAGCAAGGAAATGCGATCAAGTCGAGATAAGCGTAAAAAGAACCGTTTAAATCAAGAGATTTACTTAAACAAGTAATATCTCCATACAACCTTTCTTGGAGTGCTCGATCCCGAAGCGTGCAAAAGGAATGAACCAATGGGAAGCACTACACCGTGTCGAACTGCGAAAAGGTGAAAAGAATAATTCATACGAGGAAACGGCAATTCCAAGAAGCGCAAGCCAACGATCGCAAAGTGACTTTCAAAAATAAGCCTATCTCTTCAACGGGCAAATTTTTGAAAGTTCACTATAAAAGGCCGAGGAGTTAGTTTGAGAAAAGAATGCATGAATGACACATACGTGAGATATACAAGCACATTAGAGAAAGCGAAACAATCTCAATCCTCAAGCCTACATTCCAAGTACATCAATCCAACACTTACCCGTGAAGGAAAGAGAGCTTCAACCGATTGAAGAGGAAACCTTTGAAAACAAGGGGTCTACTTTCCGGAAGGATTGTAGAAAAGTTCAAAGTTGAACTAAGTCTTAAGCATTTGGAGGGCTTCGTGATCAAATCCAAAGAGCTTGAGCAAGTGAGTTTGTAGTAGCAAGGCAAGCTGCCCTGTGAAGAAGCTCGAGTCGAACGAGAAGCCGGTGAGTGATCAAGGCGTCTCGATCGAGTCCCAAAGGATCAAGTCAATTTGTTGTGATCAAGACTTGTATCCGGACTACCACTTTGTAAACCGATCATTACTTAGTGGATTCCTCCGGGGAGTTGGAGAAGAGAGGAGTAGAAGAATTACCCCATCTTGAACCTCTATAAAAACTTTCTTGTGTCATTTACATTTCGACATTTAAATTGCACTTTTAATTGCTTATATATTTGATAAATTTGCTATCCATTTGATAATTTACAAGTACTAAATCAAGCTCTAATATCTTGCTTAATCAAACTTAAGGGTGTTAAGTCTTTGAAAATAAAACCACGGTGAGTTAAATTGTAGCCTTGTGAGTTACTCCATCAACGGCTCGGTGAGTGCATTTGAAAGATTAACTCTTGAGTGACTAATTCGATTGTCCCTCAAGGACACAATGTGTAGAATTAACTCTGTAGATTTAAAAGGACTAAATCGAAAATTTGGTAAGGTTTATTCAACCCCTTCTAAACCTTACACTTACACCCCTTGGGACCTACAAGTGGTATCGGAGCGGTTGGTTCATTGAACCCTCCGCATGGAGTTCTTGAACTAGATCTCCAAATTTTTCAAAGTCCGCTTTAGTACTTAAACTTTCAAAACTCTTTTTATTAAAAATCATTATCATGGAAGCAAATCTAACACGCATCCCTATGTTCACCATTGAAGAATTTGATGATTGGAAAATTCGTATGCGAGGGCTCATCTATCGGCATTACATGATGAGATGTGGATAGTGATAGAAGATGGGCCTCTACAAATATTAAAGGTGAACACGGTCATGCGAAGAGTTGCGGTGAAGGAGAAGAAGATCTTTGCTCCCGGACGGTCATGGTTGAAAAACCAAGAACTCGAGTGGACAAATGATGACAGAAAAAGATACAACCTGGATAATGTAGCCAAGGACATCCTCTACAAAACCTTGGACAAAGCCATGTTCAACAAAGTCAAATCATGCAAAACGGCTAAAGAAATGCAGGACAAAGTGACATTGATTTGTGAAGGCTCGAGCAAATCAAAGAAAACAAATTATCGTAGAGCTGTACGAGAAGTTTGAAAATTTCAAAATGATCTCGGGAGAGAATCTGGATCAACTGGATGCTCGGTTTCTGAGAAATCACAAATGAGTGTCTACACTTGGAAAGGAATATACACGAAGAAATGTGTATGAAGATCTAAAAAGTCTTCGGTGAATGGGAAATGAAGTTCATGGCGAGACATTCCATGGACCTATCAAAGACATCCAACCATGAACTATTCTCGGACCTCAAAGCCTATGAGTTTGGTGAGAAGAAAAGACGAGGAAGAGACAATTTGTACCCAAAAGCTGCTCTAATTGTCAAAGATGGGAAGAGAGCCGAGGTCAAAGCAATTGACACGGAAGAAATAGCCACGATGGTTAAAAGATTTAACAAGTTCTTTAACAAGAACTACAAGAGAGGAAAGGGTGAATCTTTCGGAAGACACTCGGCTCCCTCCAAATCAAGGGATGATAGGCCAACCAAGAGAAGCAGTTATCAACAAGTTGAGTATCAAAGGACCGACAACTCAAGAATAGAAAGAGTGATCAAAGGTGAATATCTATGTTGGAATTGTAGACAACAGTCCAGGTCACTATGCCATTGATTGCTCATATCTTTGTAGTCAACAAGTACAGGAATGAAGAAGAAAGAAAGGTCTTGAGAGAGAAAGAAGACAAGAAAAAAAAGGCAATGATGGCTACAGAGATTCTTTGAGATAGCCAAGTCAAGAGAGACAGGTGATTGAGAGCGATGAAGGCGACTACTCGAGTGACTACGAAGAAGAAGCCTTGATCCGCTTAATGGCCAAAGAACAAGATCAAGAAGATGAGGTACAATCTAATTCAACAAGCTCGACACTAGTGATAGTGATCGTGACACACACACTTCATCACCCACTCGATCTTTATGATTCATTAGGCAAAATGATGAAAGATTTTGAGCACATTAAATCCTCACACACACTATTGAATGAGGAAAACAGCCTACTTAAAAGTCAAAACTCAAAGTCGACTAAGGAGCCGAGTACTCTAAGTCAAATAGTGTTGAAAATGAAAGTTTAAAGGCTAAAAATGCTAAATTAGTAGAGTAAATTGCCTATAGAAAAGAGGGAGAATGACCTCAAAAATGTTATTGCCTCATTCACTAAGGCATCTAAATCATTGGATGATCTTATTATGAGTCAAAGAGAATGTGGAGACAAGACAGGCTTAGGATTTAATTCCTTTGTGCCATGTCAAACCTCAAGAGTAATTTTGGAAAAAGGATCTTCAAGTCATGAAGAGTCCGAAAAACCCAAAACTCTAAATGTTGCACACACATTCACTCCAAAGCACAATACTAAGCAAAGCGGCCTTGGTTACAAAGGAAAAGGAAAACGGACCCGAGTTGAGTATCTTTGAAAGGACAGTGAGAAGAGATTCATTTGAGTCCTCAACAAACTCTGAAAAAATACTCTGTAAAGAAGAAACAGAGCTACCAAAAATTCCAGAAAATCCATAAAAGAAATACATATGATGGGAATGGTAGAAAATATCCAAGCCAAGCTGATTGGAACAATGTGAACTATCAGCATAGACTTATGGAATATAAGCCCAGAAGTGGCAAAGGCCTAGAACTCAACAAAGGCCATTCCAAAAGTATAAGAGCTTTCATCAAACACACACATGCACCTAGGCACTACACTCAAAAGCACCACAATTACCTAAGGAAGGCAATTGCTAAAACACATATGCGGCATCTGAGACAAAAAGAGACAGTTGTATGAACCTAGAATCCCCAAGCAATTTGCGTAATTAATTATGATTATGGCATCGATAGATGGCAACCCCTTAGAGTCAAATCATTTGGCTATAGGTTGGTTGGATCATCTTACAATTCTAACCCCTCGGGACCCGGACAAGTATGGGTACCTAAAACTTAATTTCCTTGATTGCGGAGTTCAAGGGCAGTGAGTGCAAGGAACCTGGTACATGGATAGTGGTCATTCCCGGACATATGACAGAAATAAGAGAAATCTGTCAAAATTCAAGGAAGTCAAAGGAGCCAAAGTCATATTTGGAGGAAATGAAGCTCTGGTGAAATAAGAGGCATTGGATCCATCAAGAGGAACGGATTAGAAATCACGAGATGTTGCATATGTTGAAGGACTCAACTTCAACCTCATCGAGTATCGATCGGACTAACGTGACAAGGGCTACAATGTTGGATTCAACATGGGTGTATGCCAAATCAAGGATATTGAATCAAATGAAGTTGTCTTTGCAAGGAAATAGACGAGAAGAATATGTATGTAGTGGATTGGTCAACCGCAACACCCAAGACTGTCTACTAGCAAAGAGCACAATCAATCAAGTTCGTATGGCACAAAAAGCCGAGTCACCTGAATTTCAAAACAATTAACAAGCTAGCAAGAAGTCATCTTGTAGAAGGACTTCGGACTCAAAGATACAAGAAGGAGAGTATATGTGATGCATGTCGGAAGGGAAAACAAATCAAGTCGTCATTCAAAGAAAAGACATGCCCATCCTCAACAAGAATATTGCATCTACTTCATATGGATCTATTTGGACAGTGGAACCAGCAAGCATAAGTGGAAAGAAATACACCTTGGTGGTAGTAGATGATTACTCAAGATATACATGGACAATATTCATGTGCAAGAAGAAAGAAACTCTACAAAAACTACCACACGGTGATGAAGAGAATTCAAAATGAGAAGAGTCAAACCATTATCAAAATAAGATCGGATAGAGGAACCGAGTTTGTCAATGGAATAATAACTCGATTGTATTGAGAATGGTATTGGTCATCAACTATCGGCGGCAAGGACTCCGTGAGAATGGAGTTGCGAGAAAGAAGGAAAGAACCCTCAAAGAAGCAAAGAAGGACCATGTTAGCTGAGCGGGGCTACCAAAAAGATTTTGGGTGAAATTTATTAACACACGACTTGCTACACCCAAAACAGATGTATGATAAATAGACGGTGACAAAGACTCCCTATGAGATCGGATGGAAGAAAACCAAATGTTGCATATTTCAGGATATTTGGATGTAAATGCTTCATCCACAACAATGGCAAAGACAACCTAAAGGCTTTTGATGCTAAGGTGATGAAGGTATCTTTCAGGATACTCATTTGAAAGTAAAGCCTACGAGAATACTCAATAAAAGAACTATGGTTACGGAAGAATCCATTCATGTAGTATTCGATGAGCCAAATGTAAATGGAGAAGACATTGAAGAGTCGGTGATAAGTTGAAACATCCAATCATACGCTGAAGAGTCCCCTACGCCGGAAGCTGAAGCCGGGATTATCAACTCGAAGAAGAAGATGAGATATTTGAATCTCAAAAGCTATAAGGATGTTTCTTGCCTATGCGGACTCACAAGAATTTCATTGTATATCGATGGATGTGAAAAGTGCATTCCTAAGCGGTTTATTGGAAGAAGAAGTATATGTTGAACAACCTCCAGGATTTGAGCGAGAAGACTCTTGGAGACAAGGTATACAAACTCAAGAAAGCCCTGTATGGATTGAAACAGGCACCCGAGCATGGTATGATACCTGTCACAATTCCTGGCGAGAATGGATTCACAAAAGGAAAAGTAGATAGAACACTTTTCAGAATTCAAGACAAGAAGAGTATCTTTGCTTGTTCAAATATATGTGGATGACATCATTTTTGGATCCACTAACAAAGAGTGTGTGAAAAATTCTCAAACCTCATGCAAAGTAAATTTGAAATGAGCATGATGGGAGAACCGACATTTTTCCTTGGACTTCAAGTGAAACAATTTGAAGGATGGAACCTTCATAAGTCAAACAAAATATACAGAGATTTAATGAAGAAATTTGGTATGGAAGAAAAGTCTTCGTAAAAATACCAATGAACACATCATCAAAATGGACATGGATGCGGATGGCAAGCTGTAGATCAAACAAAGATCTGAGCACTTATTGGATCATTGCTCTATCTCACGGCAAAGCGGCGGACATCACCTTTCTTTGTAGGTGTATGTGCAAGATTTCAATCTGCTCCAAAAGAGAGCCATATGACGCAGCTAAAAGAATATCGAGATACTTGAAAGGCCAAGAAGTAGGCCTATGGTATCCAAAGGAAGGTGGATTCAGACTAATTGGCTATTCGGACTCGACTACGCTCGGATGCGAGTGGACATGAGGAAAAGCACTTGTGCACTGTCAAATGCTAGGAAACAGACTAATTTCTGGTTTAGCAAGAAGCAAAACTCAATAGCCACCTCTACGGAGGCGGAGAATACATAGCTGGGCGCGTGTTGTGCCCAAGTCCTATGGATGAGACAACATCCGAGAGACTATGAAGTTGAAGAAAAAGAAATTCCAATCATGTGTGATAACACGAGTGCCATTGCAATCACTCAAAAAAATTTGTGTTGCACTCAAGAACAAAACATATAGATGTCGGATATCATTTCATAAGAGATCATGTTGAAAAGAAGGACATTATCTTGGAATACATCTCAGGCGATAAACAACTAGGTGACATCTTCACAAAACCATTATGTGAGTCAAGATTTGAAGAACTCAAGCATGAGTTGGGGTTAATTGGTGGTGACACTGGACAAATCAAAGAAGAGTATTAGACAGAAAAAGAAGTGAAAAAGAGTGAAAACAAAAATCAACTTTGTAAATCACCAGTATCGGAAAAACTGACTACACCGAGTCGGTGATATTTGAGTCACCAAGAGAAGCGCGAGGAGTAGAGTTAAATCGGCTAAGAGATAAGTGAATAACTTATGAGCAAAGTGACAAAAACGCGATCGTTTAACTTAGCGGGAATGTTTTAAGGAACACGTCAAATAATGATGATGTGTACAGACATAAAAGTTTGCACACTAAGCTTATGATTGGATATAAATCTTTGCCGCATTAAATACGAGGCGTGAAATGCTCAATAGGCGTGCGAAATCCAAGCCGTTGATTTCGATCACAATTCAAAAAAAACCGTCGCACGCCCTTTCATAAACCATATTTTAACCATTTTCGTCCGTTTCTCTCTCACACTTCTAAAAACTGTTCATCTTTTTCTCTCAAAAGCAAAGGCAAACTACTCTCGAAACCCTATCAACATTCAAATCAATTTACGAGACTTTTCTTGACATAATTCTGAGAAATGGCACCAACTTACGACTTTACTAAGTTAGGAAAGCAAATCCACACGGTTCGGCGGTGGATTTCGACGAATGGTGAAGCGAGGGGTCCGACGACACCCTGGTGAAGAAAATTCTTGAAAAGTTGGAAACGTCGAACTAAAACCGTTTCTAACGCTGGAATATCCTATGACCTATGTGGAGGAGGTCGCACAATTCTACGTGAATCTTTGAGATTCACGACGAAGGAATCAAGTCATCATTCACGGGAAGCGGTGACTATTATTGCCAAGGATTTGGCTGAATATTGCTCACTACTGCGAAGGAGCAAGCTGAAATCAAGGAAGCGATGTAAACTTGGTGACGCATGGAAAGAAATAGCCAAGTCCGACCTTCTTTGATAAAATTATATACACAAGCAAACAAGAGAAGCAAGGCTGAAGGAGGATTATCACAAATTGTTGGACATAGTTGCCAAATGTATCGACATCAAATTTGGCGACTTTGACCAACTATCAAAGGCAAAGCTAGTTGTGATGGCTACAATCATCGAAGAAAAGAAGATAAACAGAAAATTTTGGGTTTATCTCACGGACTCTACGCGAACGTGGGGAACAAGTCCTTCAAAGAAGATGGCACATTTGGAGGATCCCTAGGATATGGCCTAGTGATTGGCGGCCATGGAGGTGAAAGGAGTACCTCTTAGACATGGGAAGGCCTTCCATGTTAACAAGAGGATGTTCAGAGCTAACCTCTATGGTGCTCGAAGCGAGCTTATGCCAAGAGAGCGACACGGTGAGGGGGAATCGGTGACCCCGAAGATACAAATGCTTCTCTCGGCCAAGAAGAAAAGCGCCCCTACGGTGCCAAGAAGATCGCTCTTTGCCCCTCGCAAAGAAAGAAAACAAACATGCTCCGCGCCTGCCAGCCGTGTCACCTGCCCCAAAGGCCGTGTCACCCGCCCCTGCAGAGAGGTCGAGAAGGACTCACAAATACCTTCTCCGATCGTCAAAAGGAGGAGAATCGACAAGCCCGGACGGCCGGCTCTCGAAACAAACACCAGCCACGGCCCCCGCCCAAGACTCGAGAGGACACCGCCTCGGGCGTAAATTTCCCTGGTACAAAACAGAGACGAAGAAGACTCGTCAAGCGAATCAGAGAAGGAGAAACCGGTGAGTCGATTACTCGGCCTAGCACAAATACGGAGACTACTTTGGAGAAGTAGAGTCTCGGATGTAGTTGATGAAACAGCCAAGTCTCTTTGAAGGCGTCGAGAGGCAACCGAAGACACAATCGTAGCTCACACGGCTAAAACACAAGAAGAACCAGCCCAAGCGGATAGTGATGTAATGATCCTATCTCCACCTTACCCGGACATCCAAAATCGCCTGCGTGAGTGGAGAAAATGGAAGTTGAGCAAGTCGGGAGAGCAGTTCCAACGGCCCGAGTTCATAGAAGAAGAAGAGGAATCGCTAAATTTCCTTGGACTAACTCATTGTGCTCCCAAAGACTTGATGAGGACAATCGCTTAGACATCCTGCGCAGATCTACAAGGACGGGGAGAGAGCAAAGCAAGCCGAAGAAGCGAAGCACGTGAAAAGGCAAGCATCCGCCCTATCTCCGGCACCACGAACACTTCCATCCTCTTCTTGATGTCTTCTCCGAAAGTGACGAGGAACGGAGAATGTCACGCCACGGAAGAGTTACAAATGCAAAGAAGCATTGCATGAATCAAGAATCCTTCACGAGCGAAGACTAATGGAGGGACCAGGAGACTCCTCCGAACACACGGTGAAATCGATCCTATGGGAGTGGTTCAGCAAATAGCCTGATGTTGTCGCTACCACTTCCCAGCCCACTCGGAAGAAGAAGGCAATAAGGAAATGGCGATGGCGGGCTAGTGGGGACCCCGATCGAGCCAACCCCTATTGAAGGTGTGCTACACACCTTTGCCCCAACGGTGAACCATCGATTGCAACAATGAGGAGTCTGAGACGAGTGACCCCACTCCAAGTCACTCACCGGTGCAGTGCGCCGAGGGGGAAACTCCTTCCACTGCGGCAAGGTCGGAGGATCTTTGCGAGATGACTCCACAAAGAAGCAAGGAGGCGAAGAAGAGCAATTACAATCACAAGAAGAAAAAGAAGTTGTCATCAACGAAGCTCGAGGCGATTGAGAGGCATCTGTCTCGGGTGAGGTGCCAACCGCTCGAAGGCTAATGACGCGCGATGCGGTCGAGGCATGAAGGAATGTACTGGGAGTTAACACTGCAGGCGATGAAAGTGCAATCCATGGGGTTGAGACTCAATGGATGCCCTTTGTAGAAGACCCTAAGACAATCGACACATCGAAAGGGAGGACCAAGGCCTCGCAGCAGAGAGAGCTGGCTGGAGGAAATGAAGGCCACGGGATGTTGAGACTTCCGGGGTAAAGAGGTCAAGTAGAGAACATCCCTCCCGCAATCATCGACCCATCTCGAGAAGGAGATCGGCGCACTTCATGATTCCCAGGACAACCACGATGTCACTTTTTTGGGATCGAAGAAGGCGAAGAAGAAGTTGAGTCAACCCCATGACAAATCCAAAAGACTCGGTGCGGGTGTTCCAAGCACGAGTAAGTCGATCCCAAGATTACTCGTCAAACTTTTAACTTTGATGATGAGCCACCACTAGAAATCTCATCATCGTCCGATGACGCCATTATTCTTGATAAGGCCGAGGACAAGTCAATGAAAAGGAAAAATCGGTGAGACCAACGGTCATTAAGACATTGAGGCTCGGCAAGTCGGGTCTATTTCACAACCAAACCCGGTGAACCAAGAAACCTGCTCCGGCTCCTCAAGCCACTGGTGGATCGATTCCCAAAAGAACTTCACGCGCACCGCTCATCATCATCGAGCAGATCCGATCGGTGATGAATCTTTTGTAGAATCTTTCCCTTTCTCACTTTGGAGATACCGAACTCCACGAAGAGTCGAAACGAGCAAGCACGTTATCACGGACCCTCCTGTTTTTCACTCAGGCACCATTGTTCCAGCCTTCTCATGGTTGAGATGAAGCGATTTGTGAGAATCCAACGCTACTAGATCCGAATTTCGTGGCCGCATACAACGCAGCGAGACTTGAAGCAAAATTCAACCATCGAAGACTCGACTTCATGCTTGCCGACATGTTCCACGGGGTTCCTCTATCCTTTGATGATGCCAAAAAGGGGGAAGAGGAATACCTTAAAGCAAAGAAAATCTAAAAGAAAAGAAAGGAAGCGGTGAGAAGGAACAGTGAGAAGGGAAAAATCGGTGAAGAAAATTTGAAATCGAAGAAAGGAAAATCTGCTGAGGGGAAGGATCAAAAGATATGATCTTGATGATTGCACAAACCCCCAATAGGGTCTCATCCACGGTGACATTATAAGCGACAAACTCCCGTGACTCTGCCACTCCAAGACTCTTTGTATCTATGGCCGAGAAGAGAAAAGAAATTGAAGCGGGGATGAAGGAAGTGGAAGGAAGAATGGATGCCAGGGTGATGAACATCTTGAAAGAACATGGAGGCATTCGGTTGACAGAGACACATATGCCATTTCGGATGTCGGGACGAGCAAGATCGGTTAGCGAATTCAAAACGCTCGAATCAAGGATATTTTGCAAATATGTCCATGGCTCAAGCACAGGACTTATCTTGGAAAAAGGGTCTCACATTGTGTGAAGAAGTCGACAGACATGAGACTTAAGCGGATCGCTCTGCTGGTCACTCATGCTAGTCAATCATTTGGGAAGAAGAAGACCCCAGTACAATATACGCCAGAGGTAGAGGAAAAGCAGTGGAGGAAGAAGCTTTGGACCCAGGCCCTCGCCCAAGAATATCGAATACGTAGATCCGGAAAGAAAGGAGGGATCTCTTCGGGCTGGGCTTGACCAAGTGGCAAATTTGCGAGTGGCTAAAACTAACGCCGAGTATGCAAAGAGAATAGAAAGAAGAAAACAAAAGACAAACTCGGCTATGGCAGGAGAGACAGAAGAAAGCTAAGGGGAAAGATGAAGCTGCCAGGAAGGCATATGAGAAGAAAAAGAAAGCGGTGACGCGAGAAAAAGAGAAGAAGAGAAGAAGATCTTGATCAAGATGAAAGAAAGAGACAACGAAGGAGATGAAGTGTTCTTTGTCCAACCCTTCATGTATTTTATTATGTAAATACATACAATGTAAGTCTTACGTAATAGAATTATAAATTTTTTGTGAAGACAGTTATATACTACGATACACCTTTAAACTTGATTGTGTTAAGTACAAGAATGATATGATCAATAAAAAGATTGATCTGCGCATACATTCTATGTCAATACACTATCGTATGTATCTTTGTTATTTACATATTTTATGATCTAAGTTTTGGCATCATCAAAAGGGGGAAATTGTTAGGAATTTTATTGTTTAGATTTTGATGAATGCCATGTAAAACTTAGAATAGAAAGTTGGCACCCCAATTCTTGTTGTAAAATGCATTGTAATGAATAGAGCCGCTGTTGAGTCAAGACACCTACGCCCTAACATGCAAGAAGACAAATCAAGATCGGAAGGAAGACTCTGTGAGAGGCCGAGTATGGCAAAGAAGAGTAGACGGGAACACTATGAAGAAGCGGTGAGATACAATCTGGTGAGTGGAGCATCGGTCAAGTCAACTCAAGAAAAGCCAAGTCTCAAGTTGAAGTGATGAAGAGTCATCCAATGATTGGAAGGCGACTAAGTCACCTGGGAAAGCAAGGAAATGCGATCAAGTCGAGATAAGCGTAAAAGAACCGTTGCACGTAAATCAAGAGATTTACTTAAACAAGTAATATCTCCATACCACCTTTCTTGGAGTGCTCGTCCCCGAAGCGTGCAAAAGGAATGAACCAATGGGAAGCACTACACCGTGTCGAACTACGAAAAGGTGAAAAGAGTAATTCATACGAGAAACGGCAATTCCAAGAAGCGCAAGCCAACGATCGCAAAGTGACTTTCAAAAATAAGCCTATCTCTTCAACGGGCAAATTTTTGAAAGTTCACTATAAAAAAGGCCGAGGAGTTAGTTTGAGAAAAGAATGCATGAATGACACATACGTGAGATATACAAGCACATTTGTAAATGAAACAATCTCAATCCTCAAGCCTTCATTCGAAGTACATCAATCCAACACTTACCGTGAAGGAAAGAGAGCTTCAACCAGTTGAAGAGAAACCTTTGAAAAGAAGGGTCTACTTTCCGGAAGGATTGTAGAAAAGTTCAAAGTTGAACTAAGTCTTAAGCATTTGGAGGGCGTGATCAAATCTAAAGAGCTTGAGCAAGTGAGTTGTAGTAAAGCAAAGGTGCCTGTGAAGAAGGCGAGTCGACGAGAAGCACGGTGAGTGATCAAGGCGTCTCATCGAGTCCCAAAGGATCAAGTCGGTTTGTTGTGATCAAGACTTGTATCCGGGATTTGTTACCACTTTGTAAAGCGATCATTACTTAGTGGATTCCTCCGGGGAGTTGGAGAAGAGAGGAGTAGAAGAATTACCCCATCTTGAACCTCTATAAAAACTTTCTTGTGTCATTTACATTTCGGCATTTAAATTCCTCGCACTTTTAATTGCTTATATCTCACGATAAATTTGCTATCCATTTGATAATTTACAAGTACTAAATCAAGCTCTAATATCTTGCTTAATCAAACTTAAGGGTGTTAAGTCTTCCAATGCTGAAAATAAAACCACGGTGAGTTAAATTGTTGCCAACAAATTTGAGTTACTCCATCAATGGCTCATTGAGTCTGTTGAAAGATTAACTCTCTTGAGTGACTAATTCGATTGTCCCTCAAGGACACAAACTGTGTAGAATTAACTCTGTAGATTTAAAAGGACTAAATCGAAAATTTGGTAAGGTTTATTCAACCCCCTTCTAAACCTTACACTTACACCCCTTGGGACCTACACGATGCCCGAAGTCGCGCATGAAGAAAAATAGAATACTCGAGTGGCTGAAGTCATCATCATGATTTCCGAAGACCCTAAAGAGAAGCGAGCTCTACATAGAAGATAAGGATCAAGCTCAATGACACTAAGAACAAAAAGATTCGTTGTCTCTCCAAACACCGATTTCTACTCCATCATTGGGTGCGCGTATTTATTTAATTGCCTTCTAGTTTAATTTACTCCACCCGTGAGGCACAAAATAATTTCATTCCCAGTGTCCGTCCTGCAAGCCAAATATTTACTTTGCATTTATTCCCAGTAATAATGCAAGTATTTTGTTCTCACCAAGTATTTCAAATATTATTTTGCAACTACTTGCCAGCAGCAAATCTATGTCCTCGCGTATGTTCCTTTCTTCCATGTAATGACCCAGATGCATAAATCCTCTTTTAGTGTCCCCATGAGAGGTGCCCACCCTGGATTCCGAAGAAACATCCATCTAGTATTCCCAAGTGAGAAAATCCTCCACTAACGTTCCTGGGGAGACACCCCTCATGTGATCCAGGAGACGGCCTCATTAAACTTGCATCTGGCACCCCTAGAAGAGAAGATCCTCCATCGGGGTTCCCTGGAAGGCCCGCTTTTGCGATCCAGGAAGTGGTCTCATTAACTTTCATTTGGTGCCCCCGTGTGAGAAGATCTTCCACTGACCTTCCTCCTGGAGACACACCTTATGCAATCAAGAGACGGCGGTCTGTTAGGAATTTTATTGTTTAGATTTTGATGAATGCCATGTAAAACTTAGAATAGAAAGTTGGCACCCCAATTCTTATTGTATAATGCATTGTAACAATTAGAGCTGGCCAAGCTGAGTTAAGTCAGCTACGCCCTAACATGCAAGAAGACAACTGAAGACTGGAAGGAAGACTCTGCTGTGAGACAGCTGAGTATGGCAAAGAAGAAGAGTAGACGGGAACTCTACTAAAAAAGCGGTGAGATGCAGCCAAGTGAGTATCAGTCAAGTCAACTCGAGAAAAGCCAAGTCTCAAGTTGAAGTGACAGAAGAGTCATCCAATGATTGGAAGCTGACTCTAAGTCACCTGGGGAAAGCAAAGAAATGCAGTCAAGTCGAGATAACTGTAAAAGATCCGTTGCACGGAAATCAAGAGAATTACTTAAACAAGTAATATCTCCATACCACCTTTCTTGGAGTGCTCAGTCCCAGAAGCGTGCAAATGGAATGAACCAATGGGAAGCACTACACCGTGTCAGAACTCTGAAAAGGTGAAAGAACAATTCATACGAGGAAATGGCAATTCCAAGGACTGCAACAAGACAAGCCAACGACTGCAAGTGACTTTCAAAAATAAGCCTATCTCTTCAACGGGCAAATTTTTGAAAGATCACTATAAAAGGCTGAGGAATGACTCTGAGAGAAGGTTACCTGAACCACGAACATTCAAGAAATCAATTAAAATAATAACCAGAAATACTCTCAAATCATTCAAGATTAATCCTCAAGCCTACATTACGAAGTACATCAATCCAACACTCACCTGTGAAGGAAGAGAACTTCAATCGAGTTGAAGGGAAACTTTTGAAGAAAAGGGTCTACATTCACGAAGGATTGTAGGAAGGTTCAAGGTCAAACCAAGTCTTAAGCTTTTGGAGGGCTTCGTGATCAAATCCAAAGAGCTTGAGCAAGTGAGTCAGTAGTAGCAAAGCGGTGCCGCCTGTGAAGAAGGTCGAGTCGCACGAGAAGCGGTGAGTGATCAAGGCGTCTCGCATCGAGTCCCAAAGGATCAAGTCATTTGTGTGATCAAGACTTGTATGACGGGATATTACCACTTTGTAAATTGATCATTACCTAGTGGATTCCTCCGGGAGTTGGAGAAGAGAGGAGTAGAAGAATTACCCCATCTTGAACCTCTATAAAAATTTTCTTGTGTCATTTACATTTCAAACATTTTAATTCTCGCATTTTTAACGCTTATATCTGGCGATAAATTGGCTATCCACTTGATAATTTATAAGTACTAAACCAAGCACTAAACTCTTGCTTAATCAAACTTAAGGGTGTTAAGTCTTCCTGAAAACAAAACCACGATCGAGTTAATTTAGTGCCAACAAGTGAGTTATTCCTTCAATGTACTCGGTTGAGTGTTGAGAGATTAACTCTTGTGTGACTAAATTGATTTGTCCATCAAGGACACGGTGTGTAGTATCAACTCGAATATTTAAAAAGGACTAAATCAAAAATTTGGTAAGGTTTATTCAACCCCCCTTCTAAACCTTACACTTACACCCCTTAGGACCTACAAGTGGTATCGAGCGGTTGGTTCATTGAACCCTCCGCACCAGTTCTTGAACTAGATCTCCAAACTTTTCAAAGTCGCTTTAGTACTTAAACTCTCGAAACTCTTTTTATCATTAAAAGTTATTATCATGGAAGCAAATTTGACACGCATCCCTATGTTCACTATTGAAGAATTTGATGATTGGAAAATTCGTATGCGAGGCTCATCTATCGGCATTACATGATGAGATGTGGATAGTGATAGAAGATGTGCCTCTCCGCAAATCTTAAAGGTGAAACAATTTATGCGAAGAGTTGCGGTGAAGGAGAATAAGATGTTGCTCCGGACGGTCATGGTTGAAAAACCAAGAATCGAGTGGACAAATGATGATAGAAAAAGATACAACCTGGACAATGTAGCCAAGGACATCCTTTACAAAACCTTGGATAAAGCCATGTTCAATAAAGTCAAATCATGCAAAACGGCTAAAAAATGCAGGACAAAGTGACATTGATTTGTGAAGGCTCGGAAAGCAAATCAAAGAAAACAAATTATCGGTGGTCTGAGAAATTTGAGAACTTCAAAATGATCTCGGGAGAGAACCTGGATCAACTAGGCGCTCGGTTCACGAAATCACAAATGAGGTATCATGCACTTGGAAAGGAATATACAGAAGGAAATGTGTATGAAGATCTAAAAAGTCTTCGGTGAATGGGAAATGAAGGTCATGGCCTTTCGAAACATTCCATGGATGTAGGTCCCAATGGGTGTAGTGTAAGGTTTAGAAGGGGGGGTTGAATAAACCTTACCAAATTTTCGATTTAGTCCTTTTAAATCTACGAGTTGATTCTACACACTGTGTCCTTGATGGACCGATCGAATTAGTCGCTCAAGAGAGTTAATCTCTAAATGACTCAAATTGAGTTTGTTGATGGAGTAACTCGGTTTGTTGGCTATAATTTAACTCAACTGTGGTTTTATTTTTTGGAAGACTTAACACCCTTAAGTTTGATTAAGCAAGATTTTAGAGCTTGATTTAGTACTTATAAATTATCAAATGGATAGCAAATTTATCGTGAGATATAAGCGATTAAAAGTGCGAGAATTTAAATCTTTGAAATGTAAATGACACAAGAAAGTTTTTATAGAGGTTGAAGATGGGGGGGTAATTCTTCTACTCCTCTCTTCTCCAACTCCGGAGGAATCCACTAAGTAATGATCAGTTTACAAAGTGGTAACGATCCGGATACAAGTCTTGATCACAACGGCCGACTTGATCCTTAGTGGACTCGGTCTCCTGGGAGACGCCTTGATCACTCACCGGCTTCTAAATGCGACTCGCCTTCTTCACAGGGCATTTGCCTTGTTACTACAACTCACTTGCTCAAGCTCTTTGGATTTGATCACGAAGCCCTCCAAAAGCTTAAGACTTGGTTCAACCTTGAACCTTTCTACAATCCTTCCTCGAATGTAGACCCCTTGTTTTCAAAAGTTTCCTCTTCAACCGATTGAAGTTCTCTTTCCTTCACGGTGAGTGTTGGATTGATGTACTTCGTAATGTAGGCTTGAGGATTGAGAATGTTTGATTTTTCTAATGTGCTTGTATATCTCACGTGTGTGTCATCCCTTATCTCAAACAAACTCCTCGGCCTTTTATAGTGAACTTTCAAAAATTTGCCCGTTGAAGAGATAGCTTATTTTTGAAAGTTACTTTGCGTCGTTGGCTTTGATTCTTGGAATTGCCGTTTCCTCGTATGAATTGTTCTTTCACCTTTTCGAGTTCGACACGGTGTAGTGCTTCCCATTGGTTCATTCCTTTTGCACGCTTCAGGGACTGAGCACTCCAAGAAAGGTGGTATGGAGATATTACTTGTTTAAGTAAATCTCTTGATTTTACGGCAACGGTTCTTTTTACGATTATCTCGACTTGACCGCATTTCCTTGCTTTCCCAGGTGACTTAGAGTCAGCCTTCCAATCATGGATGACTCTTCTCACTTCAACTTGAGACTGGCTTTTCTTGAGTTGACTTGTGATGCTCCACTCCAGTGCATCTCACCGCTTCTTGATAGAGTTCCCGTCTACTCTTCTTTGCCATACTCATTTGTCTCGCAGCAGAAGTCTTCCTTCAAGTCTTCGATTTGTCTTCTGTTGCATGTTAGGCGTAGGCGATTTAACTCGGCTTGGCACTCTATTCATTACAATGCATTTTACAACAAGAATTGGGGTGCCAACTTTCTATTCTAAGTTTTACATGGCATTCATCAAAATCTAAACAATAAAATTCCTAACAATGGACCTATCAAAGACATCCAACCATGAGTTATTCTCGGACCTCAAAGCATACGAGTTTGAGTGAGAAGAAAAGACGAGGAAGAGACAAACGGCTATACCCAAAACAAATTGCTCTAATTGTTAAAGATGTGAAGAGAGCCGAGGTCAAAGAAGTCATTGACCGGAAGAAATAGCCACGATGGTTAAAAGATTCAACAAGTTCTTTACTAAGAACTACAAGAGAGGAAAGGGTGAATCTTCCGGAAGACACTCGGCTCCTCCAAATCAAGGGAAGATAGGCCAACCAAGAGAACAGATCATCAAAAAGTTGAGTATCAAAGGGCCGACAATCCAAGAATGGAAAGAGTGATCAAAAGGTTGAATATCTATCTTTGGAACTGTAGACAACCAGGTCACTATGCCATTGATTGTCCATATCCTGTAGTCAACAAATACGGGGATGAAGAAGAAAGGAAGGTCTTGAGAGAAAGAAGACAAGAAAGAAAAAGGCAATGATGGTGCAGAGATCGCTAAAACGACCAAGTCAAGAGACACAATGATTGAGAGAGCGGTGAAGTCGACTACTCAAGTGACTACGAAGAAGAAGCCCGATCGCTTGATGGCCAAAGAACAAGATCAAACGACCAAGAAGATGAGGTACAATCTAACTCAACAAACTCGGACACTAGTGATAGTGTTTTGTGACACACACACTTCATCACCCACGATCTTTATGATTCATTAGGCAAAATGATGAAAGATTTTGAATACATTAAATCCTCACACACACTATTGAATGAGGAAAACAACCTACTCAAAAGTCAAAACTCAAAGCCGACTAAGGAGCCGAGTACTCTAAGTCAAATAGGTGATGAGAATGAAAGTTTAAAAAGGTGAAAATGCTAAATTAATAAGCGAGAAATTCTTTGCTATAGAAAAGAGGGATAATGACCTCAAGAATGTTATTGCCTCATTCACTAAGGCATCTAAATCATTGGATGATCTTATTATGAGTCAAAGAGAATGTGGAGACAAGACAAGGCTTAGGATTTAATTCCTCTATGCTATGTCAAACCTCAAAAGTAATTTTGGAAAAAGGATCTTCAAGCCATGAAGAATCAGAAAAATCCAAAACTCTAAATATTGCACACACATTCAATCCAAAGCACCATAACAAGCAAACTGGCCTTGGTTACAAAGGAAAAGGAAAACGAGCCCGAGTTGAGTGTCTTTGAAAGATACCGAGAAGAGATTCGGCCGAGTCCTCGGCAAACTCCTAACGTAAAAATACTGCAAAGAAGAAGCGAGCTACCAAAAATCCCAGAAAATCCATAAAAGAAATACATATGATGGGAATGGTAGAAAATATCCAAGCCAAGTGATTGGAATAATGTAAACTATCGCATAAACTTATGGAATATAAGCCCAAATGGCAAAGGCCAGAACTCAAGAAAGGCCATTCCAAAAGTACAAGAGCTTTCATCAAAGACACACATATGCACCTAGGCACTACACTCAAAGACACCACAATTACCCAAGGAAGGCAATTGCTAAAACACATATGCAGGCATACTGAGACAAAAGAGACAGATGTATGAACCTAGAATCCCCAAGCAATTTGCCAGGATTAATTATGATTATGGCATCGATAAATGGCAACCCCGAGTCAAATCATTTGGCTATAAGTTGGTTGGATCATCTTACAATTCTAACCCCTCGGGACCAGGACAAGTATGGGTACCTAAAACTTAATTTCCTTGATTGCGGAGTTCAAGGAGTGAGTGCCAAGGAACCTGGTACATGGATAGTGGCACATTCCGGACATATGACAGAAACAAGAAAAATCTGTTAAAATTCAAGGAAGTTAAAGGAGCAAAAGTCATATTTGGAGGAAATGAAGCTCTGGTGAAATAAGAGGCATTGGAACCATCAAGAGGAATGGATTAGAAATCACGAGGCGTTGCATATGTTGAAGGACTCAACTTTAACTGCTAAGCATCGATCAACTCGGTGACAAGGGTTACAACGTTGGATTCAACATGGGAATATGCCAAATCAAAGATATTGAATCAAATGACGTTGTCTTTGCAAGGATGTAGACGAGAAAAATATGTATGTAGTGGATTGGTCAATCGCAACACCCGATGCACAATCTACTAGCAAAGAAGCACAATTTGAATCAAGTTGGTTGTGGCACAAAAAGCCGAGTCACCTGAATTTCAAAATAATTAACAAGGCAAGAAGTCATCTTGTGGAAGGATTACGGACTCGTATACAAAAAGGAGAGTATATGTGACGCATGTCGAAGGAAAACAAATCAAGTCGTCATTCAAAGAAAAGACATGCCCATCCTCAACAAGAATATTGCATAAACGCTTCATATGGATCTATTTGGCCCAAATGGAACCCGGCCAAAGATAAGTGGAAAGAAATACACCTTGGTGGTAGTAGATGACTACTCAAGATATACATGGACAATATTCATGTGTAAGAAGAAAGAAAATCTACAAAAACTACCACGGTGATGAAGAGGATTCAAAACGAGAAGAGTCAAACCATTATCAAAATAAGATCAGACGGAGGAACCGAGTTTGTCAATGGAATAATAACTCGTATTGTATTGAGAATGGTATTGGTCATGAACTATCAGTGACAAGAACTCCATAGCGGAGAATGGAGTTGCGAGAAAGAAGGAATAGAACCCTCAAAGAAGCAACAAGGACCATGTTAGTGACGGGGTTACAAAAAGATTTTGGTGAAGCAATCAACACGACTTGCTACACCCAAAACAGATGTATGATAAATAGACAGTGACAAAGACTCCTATGAGATCTCGGATGGAAGAAAACCAAATGTTGCATATTTGAGAATATTTGGATGTAAATGCTTCATCCACAACAATAGCAAAGACAACCTAAAGGCTTTTGATGCTAAAGCTGATGAAGGTATCTTCTTAGGATACTCGGTGAAAGCAAAGCCTACTGAGAATACTCAACAAAAGAACTATGGTTACGAAGAATCCATTCATGTAGTATTCGATGAGCCAAATGTAAATGGAGAAGACATTGAAGAGTCGGTGATAAATGAATCATCCAACCATACGAAGAGTCCCTATCTTTGAAGTGAAAATTTGGAATCATCAACTTAGAAGAAGATGAGATTGTTGAATCTCAAAAACAATTTGGAGAATTTGCGGCTAAGTGATTACGAGAGAGTGACCACAAAGAAACAACGGTGCAAGTCGATGAATCGACTAACTTTCTCCAACCTGATGTAAGATGGCTGAGAAATCATCCACGAGAACTTGTCATTGGAGATATAAGAGAATGTGTCAAAACAAGATCCGAACTCAACAAGAAGCCATGTTCACATGCTTCATCTCACAAATAGAGCCCAAAGACGTATCACAAGCCTTGGACGACACACACTGGATTCAAGCTATGCAAGAAGAGCTGAATCAGTTTGAAAGAAATAAAGTATGGGAATTAGTGCAAAGACCCATACATCAAAATGTTATTGGCACCAAATGGGTGTTGAAATAAGATGAACGAGGAAGGTTACGTGGTAAGAAACAAAGCGGACTAGTAGCCAAAGGATATTGCCAAGAAGAAGGGATAGATTTTGATGAAACATTTGCCCCTGTAGCAAGATTGGAAGCTATAAGGATGTTTCTTGCCTATCTTGCTCACAAGGATTTCATTGTATATCAGATGGATGTAAAAAGTGCATTCTGAATGGTTTATTGGAAGAAGAAGTGTATGTTGAACAACCTCCAGGATTTGAGCAGAAGACTCTTGGAGATAAGGTATACAAACTCAAGAAAGCTCTATATGGATTGAAATAGGCACCCGAGCTTGGTATGATACATTGTCACAATTCCTAACCGAAAATGGATTCACAAAAGGAAAAGTAGATAGAACACTATTCGAATTCAAGACAAAAAGAGTATATCGCTTGTTCAAATATATGTGGATGACATCATTTTTGGATCCACAAACAAAGAGTGTGTGAAAAGTTTTCAAACCTCATGCAAAGTAAATTTGAAATGAGCATGATGGGAGAGCCGACATTCTTCCTTGGACTTCAAGTGAAACAGTGAAGGATGGAACCTTCATAAGTCAAACAAAATACACAGAGATTTAATGAAGAAGTTTGGTATGGAGGATAAATCTTACGTAAAAATACCAATGAATACATCATCAAAATGGACATGGATGCGGATGGCAAGCCAGTAGATCAAACAAGATCTGAGCACTTATTGGATCATTGCTCTATCTCACAAAGAAGCGGACCCGGACATCACCTTCTTTGTAGGTGTATGTGCAAGATTTCAATCTGCTCCAAAAGAGAGCCATATGACAGCTAAGAGAATATTGAGATACTTGAAAAGGAAGTCAAGAAGTAGGCCTATGGTATCCAAAGGAAGGTGGATTCAAGCTAATTGGCTATTGATTTCGACTATCTTTGGATGCGAGTTGATAGGAAGAGCACTTCAGGCACATGTCAAATGCTAGGAAACAGCTGATTTCTGGTTTAGCAAGAAGCAAAATTCAATAGCCACCTCTACACTGAGGCGAGAATACATAGGCTGGGGGCATTTGTTGTGCCCAAGTCCTATGGATGAGACAAAGAAATGAGAGACTATGAGGTTGAGGAAAAAGAAATTCCAATCATGTGTGATAACACAAGTGCAATTGCAATCACTCAAAATCCTCGTGTTGCATTCAAGAACAAAGCACATTGATGTCGATAGCACTTCATAAGAGATCATGTTGAAAAGAATGACATCATCCTGGAATATATCTCAACCGATAACAACTAGTGACATCTTCACAAAACCATTATGTGAGTCAAGATTTGAAGAACTCAAGCATGAGTTGGGACTAATTGGTGGTGACACTCGACACGAATCAAAGAAGAGAAATGGAAGAAAAGGGGTGAAAAAGAGTGAAAATAGAAATCACTCAAGAAATCATTGTAGTCGGAAAAGACTGACTACAGGAGTCGGTGATAGTGAGTCACTAAGAGAACTATGAGAAGTAGAGTTAGATCGCTAAGGGATGTCGAGTCACTTATGAGCAAAGTGACAAAAACGCAAATCGTTTTGACAAAGCGGGAATGTTTTAAGGTATACGTCGGCAAGATAATGATGATGTGTACGGACATAAAGCCGCACACCAAGCTTATGATTGGATATAAATCTTTGCCGCATTAAATACGAGACATTAAATGCTAAATAGGCGTGCAAAATCTAAGCCGTTGATTTCGATCACATTTCAAAACCACCCGCACGTCCTTTCATAAACCATATTTAAACCATTTTCGTCCGTTTCTCTCTCACACTTCTAAAACTGTTCATTTCTTCCTCTCAAAAGCAAAGGCAAAAATTCTCTCTAAACCCTATATATCTTCAAATCAATTTCGAGTTTTTCTTGATATAATCCTGAAAAATGGCACCAACTTATGACTTTACCAAGTTGGGAAAGCAAATCCACACGGCTCTACGGTGGATTTCAGCGGAATGGTGAAACAGGGTCCGACGACACCCTAGTGAAGAAAATCGCTGAAAAGTTAGAAACGTCGATCAAAACCGTTTCGGCGTTAGAACACCCGATGACATATATGGAGGAGGTCGCACAATTCTACGTGAATGCCGAGATTCACGATGAAGGAATAAAGTCATCTGTTCACGGAAAGCGGTGACTATCTCGCCAAGGATTTGGCGAACATTGCTTACTACACAGAGGGCGCATCGAGATTAACGAAGCTGATGTAAACTTGGCCGATGCTTGGAAAGAAATAGCCAAGCCCGATTGTCTTTGATAAAATAGTATACACAAACAAACAAGAGATTTTGAAGGAGGATTATCACAAGTCGTTGGACATAGTTGCCAAATGTATCGACATCAAATTTGGCAGCTTTGACCAATTGTCAAAGGCAAAGCAATGATCAGAATTGCAATCATCGCGAGAAAAAGAAGATAAAGGCCGAGTTTGTCTCACAGCACTCTGCGCGAACATGGGAACAAATCCTTCAAGGAAGATGGCTCATTTGGAGGATCCCTAGGATATGGCCTAGTGATTGGCCGGCTAATGGAGGTGAAAGGAGTCCTCTTAGACATGGGAAGGCATTCCATGTTAACAAGAGGATGTTCGAGCAAACCTCTCGGCGCACGTAAGAGAGCTTACGCCAAGAGAGCGACACGGTGAGGGGGAATCGGTGACCAAGAAGATGTTTTTCCACCCAAGAAGAGAGCGCCCCTGCAAAGAGTCACCGCCCCTGCAGCCGTGTCTCCTGCCCCTGCAGCGGCCTGATCGAGAAGGACTCACAAATACCTTCTCCGATCGTCAAAAAGAGGAGAACCAAGAAGCCACGATGGCCCGCTCCTCGAAAAAGACACCAGACGGCCCCCCGCCCAAGACTCGAGGACACCGTCTCGAACCGGTAAATCCCAAACTAGGAGACGAAGAAGAATCATCAAGCAATCCGAACTCGAGAAAAGTGAGTCAGTTACTCAGCTAGAGCAAATACTAGGAGACTACCGGAGAAGTAGAGTCTCCCGGATGTAGTTGATGAAATAGCCAAGAATCTCAAGGCGATCAGAGGCAACCGAAGACACAGTGTAGTTCACACAAATTTGAAACACAAGAAGAACCTGCTAGAGAGATAGTGATGTAATGATCCTATCCCCACCTTACCCGGACATCCAAAATCGTCTGTGTGTGAGTGGAGAAAATGGAAGTTGAGTAAGTCAAGGGAACAGTTCAACGGCCCGAGTTTATAGAAGAAGAAGAGGAACTGCTAAATTTCCTTGGACTAAAATCGTGCTCCCAAAGACTTGATGAAGACAATCGCTTAGACATCCTGCAGATTTTCAAGGAAAAGGAGAGAGAAAAGCAAGGCCGAGGAAGCCGAGGCACGTGAGAAGGCAAGCACCGCCCTATCTCCGGCACCACGAACACACACATCCTCTCCTTGATGTCTTCTAGGACGGTGATGAGGATCCGAGAATGCTGCCCGCGAGAAGAGTTGCAAATGCACGGCAAGCATTGCAGAATCCAGAATCCTTCACGAGCAAAGATTGATGGAGGGACCAGGAGAGTCCTCGAACACACGGTGAAATCGATCCAATGGGAGTGGTTCAAACAAATAGCCATCGTTGTTGTTTTGCCACCACTTCCCCACTCACTCGGGAAGAAGGCAATAAGGAAGTTGGCGATGAAACCGGGACAATGGGGACCCTGGTCGAGCCAACCCCTATTGAAGGTGTTTTACCGCCGCCCCAACTTGAACATTCAATCGAAACAGCCGGGAGTTTGGAGACGAGTGACCCCATTCCAAGTCACTCACCTGGTGCGCCACCGGTGGGGAAACTCCCTCCACTGCAGCAAGGTTGGAGGATGCTGCAGATGACTCCACAACGAATCAAGGAGGCGAAGTAGAGAGAATACAAACACAAGAAGAACAACAAGTTGCCATCAACGAAGCTCAGACGATTGAGACTGTCTCTCGGTGAGGTGCCAACCGCTCCGAAGGCTAATGACGCCGCCGAGGCGTCGAGGCACTGAGATGGAACGGCCCGGGAGTTAACACTGGGCGATGAAAGTGCAATCCATGGGGTTGAGACTCCAATGGATGCCACCACAGAAGACCCTAAGACAAATTGAAACGTCGAAAGGGAGGACCAAGGCCTCGCTTCACAAAGAGAGAGACGGCCGGAGGTAATGAAGGCCCACGGGAGGTTGAGACTTCCGAGGGTAAGGTAGTTGAAGTCGAGAACATCCCTCCCGCTATCATCGACCCATCCGAGAAGGAGATAAGCGCACTTCATGATTCCCAGGATAATCTCGATGTCACATTTACGGGATCGAAGGCGAAGAAAAGCCGAGTCATCCCCATGCCAAATCCAAAAGACTCATTGCGGATGTTCCAAGCACGAGCAAGTCGATCCCAAGACTACTCGTCAAACTTTTAACTTTGATGATGAGCCACCAATGGAAATCTCATCATCGTCCGATGACGCTTCGATAAGGCCGAGGACGATCTACTCAAATGGAAAAATCACCGAGACCAACGAAGGCTGTTGAGACGGTTGAGGCTCGGCAAGTCGGGTCCACTTCACAACAAGACCCACTCAACAAGAGACCCGCGCAAGCTCCTCAAGGCTGCAGATCGATTCCTAAAAGAACTTCACGCCGCACCGCTCATCATTGAACAGATCCCGATTGGCGGTGATGAATCTTTTGTAGAATCTTTTCCTTTTTCCCTGGAGGTACCGAACTCCATGAAGAGTCGAGAATGAAACAAGACGCTATCACAGACCAACTCCCGTTTTCTCTTCAGTACCATTGTTCACCGCTTATGACTTTGATGATGTATGGCCATTAGTGCAAATGAAGAATCAATCGAAGTTCGAGAAGTGTTCAAGGCACTATTTGCCGAGGTTGAACGGATGGAGAGGCATCGAGCCTCTTTGGACATGCGATCGGATAACGAGAGATGCCAACCTTACAACCGACTTGAGAGGCATAAATGATCGAGAATAAGGGAATGGTGGCAACAAAGAAGAAACAATGCATGTGGAACAAGTGAGATACTTCAGGACATTGTTCAACAAGTGCTGGTATGGAGAGCCGAAAATGCCGATGCAAAAACGAAGCCGAGAGAACATATTGAGCACATGCATGAAGCTCACATTGCCGAGGTTAAGCTCTTTGCATGAGCAAAACAAGAGTGATCTCAAAGCGTTTGGAAGAGACCATGAATACAAAATTCAGCCTTCTCATGGCCGAGATGAAGCCGATTTCAAACAGAGTCCAACGCTACTCGGTCAATTTCGTGTCGCATATTCTCAGCAGACTCAGAGACAAAACTCAACTATCGCCAGGCTCGACTTCCCGCTTGCAAGTCTATTTCAGGCGTTCATCTCTCCTTTGATGATGCCAAAAAGGGGGAAGAGGAATACCTAAAAGCGCAAGGGGATCCAAGTTGAAAAGGAATGAGCGGTGCGAAGGGAAAATCAATCGAGGAAGTGTTAAAACAGAAGAAAGGAAAATCTCTTTGAGGGGAAGGATCAAAAGATATGACCTTGATGATTGCACAAACCCTCAACAGGTCTCCGTCACAACCGACATTATCGCTGACAAACTCCCCGTGACTCGCCACTCCAACACTTTGTATCTATGGCCGAGAAGAGAAAAACAATTGAAGCGAGGGATGAAGGAAGTGGAAGGAAGAATGGATGCCCGAGTTATGAACATCTTGAAAGAACACGGAGGCATTCCAAAGACAGAGACACTTATGCCATCTCGATGTCGGGACAGAGCCACGATCAGTTGATGAATTTAAAACGCTCGAACCGAGGGGATACTTTGCAAATATGTCTATGGCTCAAGCTTGGGACTTTATCGGGAAAAGTGGTCTCACATTATGTGAAGAAGGCGACGACTGACAAACTACCTAAGTGATCACTCTATTTGGTCACTCCGCCGGTCACTCAGTTTGGAAAGAAGAAGACCCAAAGAGTACAATACACACCCGAGAGGTAGAGGAAGAAGCGGTGGTGGAGGAAGAAGCTTGGACCAGGCCGCCCAAGAATATTGAATACGTAAATCCAGGAAAGAAAGGAGGGATCTATGGGTGGACTTGACCAAGTGGCAAATTTGAAAGTGGCTAAAACTAATGCCGAGTATGCAAAAAGAATAGAAGAAGAAAACAAGAGACAAACTCAATGCTATGGGAGAGAGACAGAAAGAATAAGAAAAGATGAAGCCGCCAGGAAGGCATATGAAAAAAAAAAGGCAAATTTGACGACGAGAAAAAGAGAAGAAGAGAAGAAGATGCGGAACAAGATGAAAGAAGGAGACAAGAAGATGAAGTGTTGTTGTCCAACCCTTCGTGTATTTTATTATGTAAATACATACAATGTAAGTCTTCCGTAATAAAGCTATAAATTCTTTATTTTTTGCGTAGGCAAATATGAACTCGATACACCTTGTGATTGTGTAAAAAGTACAAGAATGATATGATCAATAAAAAGATTGATTTTGCGCATACATTCTATGTCAATACACTATCTCGTATGTATCTTTGTTATTTGCATTTTTGAATGGTTTAAGTTTTGGCATCATCAAAAAGGGGGAAATTGTTAGGAATATTATTGTTTAGATTTTGATGAATGCCATGTAAAACTTAGAATAGAAAGTTGGCACCCCAATTCTTATTGTATAATGCATTGTAACAATTAGAGCCGCCAAGCCGATGAGTTAAGTCGCCTACGCCCTAACATGCAAGAAGACAATCAAAGACTGGAAGGAAGACTCGTGAGACAATTTGAGTATGGCAAAGAAGAGTAGACGGGAACTCTACTAAAGAAGCGGTGAGATGCGGCCAAGTGGAGTATCAGTCAAGTCAACTCGAGAAAAGCCAAGTCTCAAGTTGAAGTGACAAGAGTCATCCAATGATTGGAAAGTCGACTCTAAGTCACCTGGGAAAGCAAAGAAATGCGATCAAGTCGAGATAATCAGAAAAGATCCGTTGCACGAAATCAAGAGAATTACTTAAACAAGTAATATCTCCATACCACTTTCTTGGAGTGCTCGATCCCGAAGCGTGCAAATGGAATGAACCAATGGGAAGCACTACACCGTGTTAGAACTCGAAAAGGTGAAAGAACAATTCATACGAGGAAATGGCAATTCCAAGGATCGCAACAAGACAAGCCAACGATCGCAAGTGACTTTAAAAATAAGCATATCTCTTCAACGGGCAAATTTTTGAAAGATCACTATAAAAGGTGAGGAATGACTACGAGAGAAGGTTACCTCAACCACGAACATTCAAGAAATCAATTAAAATAATAACCGTAAATACTCTCAAATCATTCAAGATTAATCCTCAAGCCTACATTACGAAGTACATCAATCCAACACTCACTGTGAAGGAAAGAGAACTTCAATCGTTGAAGGGGAAACTTTTGAAGAAAAGGGGTCTACATTCCACGAAGGATTGTAGGAAGGTTCAAGGTCGAACCAAGTCTTAAGCTTTTGGAGGGCTTCGTGATCAAATCCAAAGAGCTTGAGCAAGTGAGTCGTAGTAGTAGCAAAATTTGCCTGTGAAGAAGTTTCGAGTCGCACGAGAAGCTTGGTGAGTGATCAAGGCGTCTCAGGATCGAGTCCCAAAGGATCAAGTCGGTTGTGTGATCAAGACTTGTATCCGGGTATTACCACTTTGTAAATTGATCATTACCTAGTGGATTCCTCCAGAGTTGGAGAAGAGAGGAGTAGAAGAATTACCCCATCTTCGAACCTCTATAAAAATTTTATTGTGTCATTTACATTTCAAAGATTTTAATTCGCATTTTTAATCGCTTATATCTCTTTGATAAATTTGCTATCCACTTGATAATTTATAAGTACTAAACCAAGCACTAAACTCTTGCTTAATCATACTTAAGGGTGTTAAGTCTTCCGCTGAAAAACAAAACCACGGTCGAGTTAATTTAGTGCCAACATTTGAGTTATTCCTTCAACGGCTCGGTTGAGTGCGTTGAGAGATTAACTCTCTTTGTGTGACTAAATTATTGTCCATCAAGGACACAAAGCTGTGTAGTATCAACTCGAATATTTAAAAAGGACTAAATCGAAAATTTGGTAAGGTTTATTCAACCCCCTTCTAAACCTTACACTTACACCCCTTGGGACCTACGGTCTCAATAAACTTATATTCAGAGTTCCTGGGTGAGAAGATCATCCACGGCATTCCCGGGAGACACCCTTCCTACGATCTAGGAAGCAGTCTCATTAAACTTCTATCTCGGTGTCCTAGGGTGAGAAGATTCTCACCGACATTCCTAGGGAGACATACCTCCTGCGATCTAGGATAAAAACTCGTTAAACTTCCATCCAACATCTCTCGGGTGAGAAGATCTTACAATGTCGTTCTGGGGAGGCACCCTAATCGCGCCCGAGAGGCGACCATACTTCACGAAAATGAGCAAGTATTGTCCCCCTCACTCAAGGGAAAACTCACCTCATAAAAAACTAGACAAATTTCTACCAATAATTTCTACGCAGATCTACGACAAGTCAACGTGGAAGAAAAGCGAAAAAGTACTAACACATGTATAGAAAATAAGAAACATGGCATTCAAATAAAGAATATCTCGAAGCCTCACGAAGGCAATGTCATATGCATAACCTAATGTCAAGAAGCTAAAAAGGAAGCCGTAAACACATGGGTTGGAATAAAAGGTCGATCTGGCCAAGTAAAGTAACAATAAAATCAAGCTTGGGGGATTACATCGTTATCTTCGGCACAGTCTCCTTCTCTGGAACCATCTCCCTCCTCCTCACCGCCATCAACATCATCTGGGATGTCCTAAAAGGCTCTAATCTCGCCCTCCTCCTCATCAGAGATGTTGCAATCCAAGAAACCAATCAGCTTGTAGAAAGCCTTCCCACTCCATCGTAGTAACTTGCAGCAATAGCGAACGACCCTATCAAAGTATGTAATAGACTCCCACATTAGCTCAGACTTAGTGTCCAAAGAGAACATATAAGCTTTCACAACGTCGAGCTTCTCTACGGCCAACCACTAAACCATGCAGGAGGACTAGAGGAACTACTCACCAGTCTCGACATCATGTTGTTAGAATAAAGTAATTTTTTATTTTGATAATTTCACATATTTGATTTTTAAACCAAAACAATATTTTTAATAGTTGTCAAAATACTTCAAGTTTACTAAAACACTTTATCTTAAGTTTGTGAAGTATTACTTGAACTCTATTTTATCAAAATATTGACATATCTCTATATTAAGGGTGACCAGTCGCTATAGAGCGCAACCGGTACCTGAAAGAATTTCAAAGTTTTTGAAAAACAAAGAAGTCCCTGTAAAGAGGGTGACCGGTCGCTATCTAGGGCGACCGGTACCTGTGCATTTTTCAAATTGATTAGATAACAAAGAACTTTCAAAGATCATGGCGATCTGCCACTATACTAGGGTGATCGGTGCCTCAAGGTTTGCAAAAATGTATTTTTTCTCCGTATTTGGATAGCGAACGATCACTATCCATAGCAATCGGTCGCCATTGTACAATGACTGGTCGCTGTGAATAGTGACCAGTCGCCCTTGATGCCGTGTCAAATTTTGATCCAATGGTTTAAACTTTCGAATTTTTAACATAGCGACCGATCGCTATAGGATATTTGACAACAAATTATATCCGTTCTAAAAACACTTATCAAGAAGATTTATTTTATTAATTCTTAACCATTTTTGTAGATTGTTAGGAAATTTATTGTTTAGATTTTGGTGAATGCCATGTAAAACTTAGACTAGAAAGTTGGCACCCCATTTTCCTTGTAATTTTTATTGTAATAGATAGATCAACAAAAGTGAATCAAGTCACTATGCTGCGAATACAAGAAGTCAATCAAGATCAAGTGAAGACTCACATTGAGGAACAACCGAGTATGGCCAAGAAAGAAGATCAAGGACTCGATTTGAAGGAGTATCAGTTGTGATATAGATGTATAAAGAGTCATCAAGTCAACTCAAGAAGCTATGTGATAAGTTGATGTGTGAAGAGTCTCTCAATGAGTGAAGCAGACTCAAGTCACCTGGGGAAAAGGCACCGCAAAGAGGAGTTAATCGAAAAGAATCCGTTGCACAAAAGTCAAGAATATTGCTTCTACAAGTAATATTTCCATCTTTGCCATGTCTTAAAGTGCTCGATTCTAGAAGCGTGCAAAAGGAATAAACCAAAAGGAAATCAATCTTGAAGGAAATCATTCCAACACCATTTTGTGAAGGAAAGACAACTATAAACTGTTGAAGAGGAAACTTTTGAAGAATCAAAAGGGGTCTACTTTCCAAGAAGGTTTGTAGGAAGGTTCAAGGTCGAACCAATCTCAAGTTATAGGAGGGCTTCGTGATCAAATCCAAGAAACTTGTGAAAGTGAGCTGAAGTAGCAAGGCAGCCGCCCCTGTGAAGAAGTTCTCGAGTCGGACGAGAAGCCACCGTGTGTGACCAAGGCATCTCAGATCGAGTCCAAGGAGCAAGTCAGTTGCGTGATCAAGACTTGTCTCTAGACTGATAACCACTTTGTACTCTGATCATTACTTAGTGGATTCCTCCAGGAGTTGGATAAGAGAGGAGTAGAAGAACTACCCCATCTTCAAACCTCTATAAAATTTACTTGTGTCATTTATATTTCAAAGATATTTACATTCCCGCACTCATAATTTATATATCTTTGATAATTTGCTATCCAACCGATAATTAACAAAGTGCTAAAACCAAGTATTAAAACAAAGTTAAATCAAATCCAAAGGTGTTGAGTCTTCATTGATAAACTCATCACAACAAGTTAAAGTTTAGTCTAAACAGATGAGTTTTTCTATCAACAACTCTATCGTAATCATTGAGTGGCTAACTCTTTGATTAACTAACTTAGTTGTCCCTCAAAGACTTAGTTGTGTAATTAACTCGTAATTTTTTTAAAAGGACTAAAAATCGAAAAGTTGGTAAGGTTTATTCAACCCCTTTCTAAACCTTACTCACACCCCTTGGGACCAACAAGTTGTATCGGAGCGGTTGGTTCATTGAGCCTTCTCGTGACCAAGTTCTTGAACTAGATCTCCAATCTTTCAAAGAAATTTTTTTAACACTTGCTCTTTCAAAAACATCTCTTTTATTCAGCAAAGTTATTATCATGGAAGCAAATTTGACACGCATTCCTATATTCACTATTGAGGAGTTTGTTGATCGAAAATTCGTATGCGTGCTCATCTATCTCGCTTTACATGATAAAATGTGGATAATGATAGAGGATGGGCCTTTGCAAATCTGAAAGTGAACACATTTGTACGGAGAGAGCTGTTTGAAGGACAAGGACAAAAAGTCTTATTGAAGCAAGACCGACCCTGGTTGAGAAACCAAGGATCGAATGGACAGACGAGACAGAAAAAAGATACAACTTGGACAATGTAGCCAAGGACATACTTTACAAAACCTTGGACAAAGCAATGTTCAACAAAGTCAAATCTTGCCAAACCGCAAAACAAATGGGATAAATTAACTTTAATTTGTGAAGGATCGAGCAAATTAAAGAAAATAAATTGTTCTTTGTCTGAGAAATTTGAAAATTTTAAAATGCTTGCAGGTGAAACCTTGAATCGAGTTGGATGCTCGATTCATGAAATCACAAATGAACTATCAAAGACTTGGAAAAGAATATACACAAAAAGAAATGTGTATGAAGATTCTCGAGAAGCCTCCCGGTGAATGGGAAATGAAGGTTATGGCCTTGAGACATTCAATGAACCTCACAACAACATCCAATCATGAGCTATTCTCGGACCTCAAAGCCTACGAGTTTGAGGTGAGAAGAAAAGATCAAGAGGAGAGAGCAGTTGTACCCAAAACAAATGTGCAACTTATAGTCAAGGATGGGAAGAGAGCCGAGGTCAAGGAAGCCATTGACCAGGAGGAAATTTCCCGATGGTTAAAAGATTCAACCGAGTTCTTCAACAAGAACTATAAATAAAACAAGGAGAATCCTCCGGGGAGACATTCACTCCCTCCAAGTCAAGGGAAGATAGGCCACCCAAGAAAGCCGAGCATCAAAAGGTTGAATATCACAGAGTGATAACCCAAGAATGGAAAGAGTCGATCAAAGAGCCGAGAACTCGTGTTGGAATTGTAGACCACCAGGACACTTTGCTATTGATTGTCCATATCCAATAGTCAATAAATACAGGAATGAAGAAGAAAGAAGTGTCTTCAGAGAGAGAAGACAGAAAAGAAAAAAAGGGCTATGTTGGCTGCAGAGATCACTGCCGAGACAGCTAAGTCTAAAGAAACAATGACTCAGAGAGTAGTGAAGGCGACTCATCAAGTGATTAGAAGAAGAAGCAATGATCTGTCTAATGGCTAAAGAACAAGATCAACTCGACCAAGAAGATGAGGTACACTCTAACTCATCTCACTCGATTCTAGTGATAGTGATTGTGACACACACACTTCATCTCCCACTCGATCTTTAAGACTCATTAGGAAAAATGATGAAAGACTTTGAGCACATTAAATCCTCACACACAATATTAAATGAGGAAAACAGGCCCACTCAAAAGCCAAAACTCACAATCGACTAAAGAGCCGAGTACTCGAGTCACATAGCCGATGAGAACAAAGAGTCAAGGTTGAGAATGCTAAACTAATAGCAGAGATAGCTTCTATAGAAAAGAGGGAAAATGACCTCAAAAATGTGATTGCATCATTTACAAAGGCATCTAAATCATGGGATGACCTTATCATGAGCCAAAAAAGAATGTGGAGATAAGACAGGCATTTGTGCACAAGTCAAACTCCCGAGTGATTTTTGAAAAAGGATCTTCAAGTAATGAAGTATCTCAATAATCCAAGACACCAAAGGTTACACCCACATTCACTCCAAATCACAATCACAAACAAACTGGCCTTGGATATTAAGGAAAAGGAAAACAACCAGTGGAGTATCTTTGAGAGGACAGTGAGAAGAAATACAACAAAGTTCCTCATCAAACTTCAAATAGGAAGTACTGTGAAGAATAAACAGAGCTACCAAAAACCTCAAAAGTTTTATCAAAGAAACACGTATGATGGGAATGGTAGAAACTACCCAAGCCAATTAAGCTAATTGGAATAATGTGAAATATCATCAAAGACCTATTGAATATAAGCCCAAATGGCAAAGGCCTAGAACTCAAGAAAGGTCATTCCAAAGGCAAAAGAACAATCATCAAGACACATATGCACCCACGCACCGCACTCGGAAATATCACAACTATCCAAAGAAGGCAATTGCTAAAAAACACAAACACAGGCATACAGACAAAAAAAGATAGTTGTATGAACGTAGAGCCCCAAGCAATTTGCCAAAGTGAGTTATGATTATGGCACGAGATAGATGGCAACCTCTTAGAGTCAAGTCATTTGGCTATAGGTTGGTTGGATCATCTTACATCACTAACCCCTCAGGACCCAAACAAGCATGGGTACCTAAAACTAATTTCTTGATTGCGGGTTCAAGGAACAACGAGTGCCAAGGAACTGGTACAAGGATAGTGGCATTCCGGACACATGACAGGAACAATAAAAATTTGTCAAAATTCAAGGAAATTAGAGCGCAAAAGTCATATTTGGAGGAAATGAAGCTCGGGAAATAAGAGGCATTGGATCCATCAAGAAAAATGGATTAGAAATCACAGATGTTGCATATGTTGAAGGTCTCAACTTCAACTGTTAAGCATCACCAACTCGTGACAAGGGCTATAAAGTTGGATTCAATATGGGAGTGTGCCAAATTAAAGACACTGAATCAAATAAAGTAGTGTTGCAAGGATCCGGACAAAAGAACATGTATGTGGTAGACGGTCGATCGCCACACCATGCACTTGTCTGTTAGCAAAGAGTACAGCCGAATCAAGTTGGTGTGGCATAAAAAAGCCGAGTCATCTAAACTTCAAGACAATTAATAAGCTTGCAAGGAGTCATCTTGTACGCCCTCCATTCACGTAGACGACGCTGAATGTCCGGGTACACAGGAGAAACAACAATCACATCATCATCATCATCCTCTTCATGTCCTTCCGTTTGAGGGATGGACGGTAACAAACTTTGATGTTCTTCTCCTTCACAAAGCATCCATGGCAGGTGGAGACACGATTCTTTCAGTAGGGAATTCACCTGTCTCCGCCACTTCTTCTTCCTCAGTTGTTCTGTCCACAGTTGGGTCTTCTAATTGCCTCTGCTGACCATCCTCAGCAGACTTGGTTGTTTCTTCAATAACTTCTTGAGATTGCACTTTTTCAAAGCAATCTCAGATTTTCTCCAGTGAGTGGCAGACTCACTGCCTTCTCAAGCTCCGACAGACTTGGTGAGTCTTTTCCTTCTCTTGGTCCTCACTAGAGGAATTTTCTGGTTCGGAGACTTCTTCTTCAGATTCCTTGGCGGCGGGGGCCAGAGCATCTTTCTTTGACTCAGAGATGTCTTTTGGGCTTGGCAGTCCTCTTCTTTCGATGGCCGAGAGAAGGTATTTGGACTTCCTTCTCCACCCTACTGTGTGGGCAGCAACTCGGATGCAGGGCGGGCGACTCTACCGCAGGGCAGTGCATCTTTCTTCTTGTTGCGGGGGCAACTTTCTTCGTTGGAGAGGAGGAAGTTAGCTTGTATCAACAGGTCGCTTGATTCCCCCTCACCGGCGCCGGACAAGTTGGCTCAACATCTTCTTGTTTACATGGAAAGACTTTCCATGTCTAAGGGGAATGCCCTTAACCTCCATCGATGGCTGATCGCGAAATTCTTACGCAAGCGCACGATTGTCAAGTTTTAGTATATGTTTTCAAAGTAGGGTTATCGTCTCCACAGGATTGTTATCGAATTTTATACTAAGTACTATAACTAAAATAGCTTAATTCTATCTAGAAATCGAAAAGAGATGGATTGTTTTTAAACTAAAAATAAAACTAAAAATTAAACTAAGAATTGGTTGACATAATTTATCAAACACGTAGAAGATGAATTCTAGAGGGTTGATTTCACCTAGTTATCCCCTATGTTTTCAATCCAGTTTATTAATCACAAAAGTTATTAATCTATAAGCCAATATTCCTACCGTTTATCACTTTTCTCTCGAAAGTGCCAAGTGATTCTAGGTTTCAATTTCGATTTCGATATCTCTATAAAAATCATAAATTAAACCCTAATGCGCTCAATGAATATTCTATCACAAGGCTTCAAAAAGATTCATAAACCTCTCGATTCTATGAAACCCTAAGTTGTGCTATTCTATGGCCAGGTGTTCAATTACCTCTCTCGAGCGTCAAATTAAACACGCCAAACAATTTAAACTATTGATCGATAATCCGGATGCAATCAAATCAAATAGCACAAATAGATTAATAAATATGCGAATTTCATAAACGGAAATCAAAACATAGGTTCAAACGTAAGTTACATCAATCCCCTAGAAATATAGGTTTAGCACATATTGGATGTACAAAAATTCATGGAGAAATAATTATACATCTCAAAAATCGACAAAGAAAAGCAAAGAAAGAATTGAGAAGAAAAGAGAAGGAATTCTCTCTCGTGTCCGCAGACGAGAAGTGCCTCCAATTGCCGTCCCGAACCCTAACTTCGTGTCTCTTGCCTTGCGTTGTGATCAAAATAATGTCCGACCCCTGTTTGTACGAGCATTCTTGTATTTATAGGCTTGAAACACTCGAAAATCCGTCAAAAAGCCCACGACTAAAAACGGCAGAGGTTCATCCTGGCCGACGCTGGGCCAAGGGCGCACATCGCACGCCCTATCAATCGCTGTTTCCCCTCATCATTGCTGCTTGCCCTTGGCAAGCAAAAACAGCAGTATTGGCGCGCTGCAGCACGCTTTTTCGTCGCCTCAAGCTGGCCGGGGCCTGCTTCATGTTCGCTTTCATTTCGGGCGGGCGCTGCAGCCTTTGTGTGGGCGCTAATGCCGGCCGTAAAGGTCGCCCGCCGCCGCTTATTTGGGTGAACGCGTCGCCGCTTCACGCCGCACTGCAAGCATCGCATATTATCTTTGGCCTTGCAGCCTTCTTAGCCTGGCGCCGCAGCGCGCCTCTTCCCTTGCGCCTCTGTTGCATTTTTCGACCCCCACGCGCGGCGCTGGGGTTTTTAGCCGCTGGCGTCGTCCGTGAGTATTATTTTTCCATTTTTTCACTTCTAAAATGCGATCTTCACCGTCCAAACACGTTTTTCATAATTTTTAGCCAATTTCGGCTTCCAAGATTAGTCCCCACAACAAATGACATGAACTCGACTCAAACGACACTAAAATACTCAAAAACACCACAAAATCCTAGTCTAGAATACCCAATACATTGGTATAAAAACCAACTTAACAATGGCCAATAACTTGGCCATAGCCAAATGATCCTCCAAAGGATCCGCCCTCCTTAATGGATTTGTTGCCAACGCTCGCGCAGAGTTTTCGTATATGACCCGCCCAATTGATCTTCTTTTCTTCCATGATCGCACCATGACGATCAGCCTTGGTTTTGGATAGCCGATTGAATCTTCCAAACTTCATGTCTACACTCTTGGCGATGATATCCATCGCTTTATGATAATCATCCTTCAACAGCCTTCTTGTCACCGGTGTGTAGACCACTTTCACAAAGACACTCGGGTTTGGCCACTTCCTTCCATGCAAAGCCCAAGTTGACATCGGCTTCATATATCTCCTAAGATGCCTTCCGACAAAGAAGAAACAAAGGTTCGCAAGGTCCATAGCAAATGATTAACATGTCCTTGTGGTGGACGGAAGACTTAATCCCTTCGTCCCGCACTCGGCGTTAACATAAAATTGGGCAACTTCTTCAACGTATGTCATTTGATACTCCATCATGAGAAAAGGTTTAAGTCCAGCTTTCTCGATTTTATCGCTATTTTCTTCACAAGGGTTTCATCGAACCTTGCTTTATCATCCCCTCAAAGTCCACAGTTGATCCCTGTGTGGATTTGCTTTGCGAGCTTGGTGAAATCATGTGCTAGTGTCGTTTTTAGTGATTTTTACCGAACGGAACTTGGTAAACCGACTTGAGAACTTGTAGGGTTTTTGAGAGAGAAAAGTTTGCTTTCTTTTGATTGGGAAGATGAAAGGTTTTGAAAAAGTGAGAGAGAGAGGATTGAAAACCGTATACAAGAGTTATGAAAGGATGGGTTTTTGGATTTTGAAATATGATCAAGATCAACGGCTCGTATTTAGCACGTCACATTGAATTTAATTTCTCGCATTTAATGCGACAAAGATTTATATCCAATCATATGCTTTTATGCGACTTTTAACTATACTGTCATTATTAGGCCGACGTCATCCTTAAAAATATTCCCGTCATTAAAAACGCATGCGTTTTTGTCACTTAGCTCATAAATGACTCAAATTTTTTACTCCATAAATGACTCAACTCTTCTTCTCTCTATTCGTAAAGTGACTGTTGTCGCCTAACTCGATAAGTCGACTTTACGATACTACGGCCGATTCACTTTCTTTGGTTCATGAGACTTGTTTTTCTTTTCATCTTTTCACGTTCCATCTCTTCTCATTGAGTCTTCGAGTGTCAACTCACTCAATTAACCCTAGCTCATGCTTAAGCTCTTCAAATCTTGATTCACATAAGGGTTTGGTGAATATGTCACCTAATCGTTTATCGGTTGAGATGTATTCCAAGGTGATGTCTTTCTTTTCAACATGATCTCTTATAAAATGATATCTCGACATCAATGTGCTTTGTTCTAATTCAAGACAGATTCTCGAGTGATGCAATAGCACTTGTGTTATCACACATAATTGGAATCTCTTTCTCTTCAATTTCATAATCTCTCGGCTATTGTCTCATACATAAGACTTGGACACAACAACCGCCGACAACTATGTACACTTCTTGGTGTGGATGTGGCTATTGAGTTTTTCTTCTTGCTAAACCAGAAACCAATCTGTTTCCAAGCAATTGACAAGTTCCTCAAGTACTCTTCCTGTCAACTCTACATCCAAAGATAGTCGAGTGGTCCGAGTAACCAATAAGCTTGAATCCACCTTCCTCTCGGATACCATAAGCCAACTTCTTGGCATCCCTTCAAATATCTTAGGATTCTCTTAGCCGCAATCATGTGGCTCTTCTTTGGTGCAGATTGGAATCTTACGCATACACCTCTTTGCAAAGGTGATGTCCGCCCGCTTGTTGTTAGATAGAGCGTTGATCCAATAAGTGCTCAGATCTTGTTTGATCTGACTTTACCATCCAGATCGATGTCCATCTTGATGGTGTATTCATTGGTATTTTCACGAAGACTTCTCTTCCATACCAAATATTTTCATTAAATCTCTGGTGTACTTTGTTTCACTTATGAAGGTTCCATCCTTCACCGCTTAACTTGAAGTGCTAGAAAGAATGTCGCCTCTCCCATCATGCTCATTTCAAATTTGCCTTGCATGAGGTTTGAGAACTTATCACACAGCCTCTTTGTTTGTGGATCCAAAAATGATGTCATCCACATATATTTAAACAAGCAAAGATACTCTCCCCATCTTGAATTCTCAAGAGTGTTTTGTCCACTTTGCCTTTGGTGAATCCATTGTCGATTAGAAATTCGGACAATGTGTCATACCATGCTCTAGGTGCTTGTTTCAATCCATATAGAACTTTCTTGAGCTTGTACACCTTATCTCCAATGGTTTTCTGCTCAAAACCTGGAGGTTGCTCAACATAGACTTCTTCTTCCAACAATCCATTTAAAAATGCACTTTTCACATCCATTTGATATACAATGAAGTTTTTGTGTGCAAAGATAGGCAAGAAACATCCTTATTGCTTCTAATCTTGCAAATGAAGCAAATGTTTCATCAAAATCTATTCCCTCTTCTTGGCAATACCCTTTGGCTACCAATCTTGCTTTGTTTCTTACCACAGATCCTTCCTCATTCATCTTGTTTCGAAAAGCCATTTTGTGCCAATAACATTTTGATGGGTTGGTCTCGCACCAATTCCCATACCTTGTTTCTTTCAAACCGATTCGGCTCTCCGCTTGGCTTAAATCCAATGTATGGCATCCAATGCTAGGGACACATCTTTTGGCTCTATTTGGGAAATAAAACAAGTGAACATTGCTTCTTGTTGAGCTCGGATCCGGTTCTTACACCATCTCTCACATCTCCAATGACTAGCTTTGGTAGATGGTCTCTCACCCATCTCACATCAAAGTTGAAGTAAATTAGTTGGGTTGATCGTCTTGCAACTTTTGTGTTGTCTTGAGCAGGCTTGTTCATTATCATTGATTGCGGGTTTTCCACTGCCTTTGAGACTCGGCGGTCTCATCTTCATCTTGATTGATTGCTCCGACTTCCGACTTCAACATAGGGACTCTTCTCGCATAGTTGGTTGATTGATTTATCGCCTAACTCTTCGATATCTTCTCCATTCACATTAGGTTCATCAAAAACCACATGAATAGATTCTTCGTGACCATAGTTCTCTTGTTCAAGACTCTATAGGCCTTACTTTCACCGAGTATCCCAAAAAGATACCTTCATCACCTTTAGCATCAAAAGCCTTTAAATTATCCTTGCCATTGTTGTGGATAAAGAATTTACATCTAAATATTTTAAAATACCCAACATTTGGCCTTCTCCTCGTCCATATTTCATAGGAGTCTTTGTCACTATCTATTAATCATGCATCTATTTTGAGTATAGCATGCGGTGTTGATGGCTTCACCCCAAAATCTCTTAGCAAATCAAACAAAGCTAGCATGGTCCTTGCAGCTTCCTTGAGAGTTATATTTCTTCTTTTCGCTACTCCATTCCGCCGTGGAGTCCTTGTGCAGATAATTCATTTCTTAGATACTCGGTGAAAGCAAAGCCTACTGAGTGCTCAACAAGAGGACAATGGTTGCGAAGAATCCATCCATGTGGTGTTTGATGAACCAAATGTAAATGGAGAAGACATTAAAGAGTCGGTGATAAGTCGAATCAACCAATCATGCAGAAAAGTCCCTACGTTGAAGTCAATTTCGAGTTATAAATCTACATGAAGATGAGATAGTGAATCTCAAAGACAATTTGGAAAATTTGCAACTAAGTGATGATGAGAGAGCCGATCAAAACAACACGATTGCAAGACGATCAATCCGCTAACTTACTCCAACCCGATGTAAGATGGCCGAGAGACCATCCACCGTAACTAGTCATTGGAGATGTAAGAGAAGGTGTCAAAACGAGATCCGAACTCCACAAGAAGCAATGTTCACATGCTTCATCTCACAAAAGAGCCTAAAGATGTGTCACAAGCATTGGATGACACACATTGGATTCAAGCCATGCAAGAGGAGTGAATCAGTTTGAAAGAAATAAAGTATGGGAGTTGGTTCAAAGACCTACCCATCAAAATGTTATGGCACTAAATGGGTGTTCGTAAACAAGATGAATGAGGAAGGTTACGGGTAAGAAACAAAGCAAGATTGGCAGCCAAAGGATATTGCCAAGAAGAAGGGATAGATTTTGATGAAACATTTGCTCCTGTGGCAAGATTGGAAGCCATAAGGATGTTTCTTGCCTATGCGACTCACAAGAACTTTATTGTATATCAAATGGATGTAAAGAGTGCATTTCTTAATGGTTTATTGGAAGAAGAAGTGTATGTTGAACAACCTTCAAGTTTTGAGTAGGAGACTCTTGGAGACAAAGTATACAAACTCAAGAAAGCTCTATATGGATTGAAACAGCACCCGTGAGCATGGTATGATACATTGTCACAATTCTTGATCGAGAATGGATTCACAAAAGGCAAAGTGGATAGAACACTCTTTAATTCAAGATGGGAAGAGCATACCGCTTGTTCAAATATATGTGGATGACATCATTTTTGGATCCACAAACAAAGAGATGTGTGATAAATTTTCAAATCTTATGCAAAGCAAATTCGAAATGAGCATGATGGGAGAGCCGACATTCTTCCTTGGACTCCAAGTGAAACAAGTGAAGGATGGAACCTTTATAAGTCAAACAAAATACACCAGAGATTTAATGAAGAAATTTGGTATGGAAGAGAAGTCTTCGTGAAAATACCAATGAATACATCATCAAAATGGATATGGATGCAGATGGCAAGCCTTTAGATCAAACAAGATACTGAGCACTTATTGGATCATTGCTCTATCTCACAAAGAAGCAAGCCGGACATCACCTTTGTCAGTAGGTGTATGTGCAAGATTTCAATCGCTCCAAAAGAAAGCCACATGACGCAGCCAAGAGAATTTTGAGATATTTGAAAGGAAGCCAAGAAGTTGGCTTTTGGTATCCAAAGGAAAGTGGATTCAAGCTAATTGGTTATTCAGACCGACTATGTTGGATGTAGAGTTGACAGAATAGAATAGCACCTCGTGCACATGTCAAATGCTTGAAATAGGCTAATTTCTGGTTTAGCAAAAACAAAATTCAATAGCCACCTCTACGGGTGAAGTAGAATACATAGCCGCGGGCAGCTGTTGAGCCCAAGTGTTATGGATGAGACAAAGACTTAGAGATTATGAGATTGAACAAAAAGAAATTCCAATCATGTGAGACAACACAAGTGCAATTGCAATCACTCAAAATCCTCGTGTTGCACTCAAGAACAAAGCATATCGATGTCGATATCACTTCATAAGAGATCATGTTGAAAAGAAGGACATCACCTTGGAATACATTTCAACCGATAAGCAAGTTGGCGACATATTCACAAAACCATTATGTGAGTCAAGATTTGAAGAACTCAAGCATGAGTTAGGGTTAACGAAGCTGAGTTGACACTCGGAAGACTCAAAGAAAAGAGATGAAACATGAAAAGAGGAAAAAGAGTCAATTCGTAATTCACTAAGTGAATCACCGTGATCGGAAAGTCGGTTGTATCGAGTTAGCTGATAGCCGAGTCCCTAGGAGAGTAGTGAGAAAAAGGATTGAATCGGCTAAGGAGTAAGCTGAGTCATTTATGAGCAAAATGACAAAAACGCGGTCGTTTTACTAAGCGGGAATGTTTTTAAGAATGACGTCAAGATAATTATGGCGTACAGGCAAAAGCCGCACACCAAGCTTATGATTGGATATAAATGCTTTGCCGCATTAAATGCGAGACATTAAATGTAAATCGGCGGGCAAGATCTAAGCCGTTGATTTTGATCAAATTTCAAAAACCTCCCGCACGCCCTTTCATGAACCATACTTAAACCATTTCGTCCGGTTCTCTCTTACTTTACCAAAAACTGTTCATCTCTCTCTCGAAAGCAAAAGCAAGATTTTCTCTCAAAACCCTATCAATCCTCAGTTCATTTTTTCAAGTTTCGTTCGGTAAAACATCTCGAAATAGCATCTACTCATGATTTTGTCAAGCTAGGAAAGCAATTCCACACCGGGTCACTGTGGATTTCGATGGTATGGTTAAACAGGGGTCCGACGGCACCCTAGTGAAGAAGATTCTTCGGGAAATTGGAAACGCCGGGCTGAAACCGTTTCGACGTTGGAGTTTCAAGATCTATGTGGAAGAGGTCGAGTTCCACGTGAACGCGGAAGTTCACGATGAGGGCATCAAGTCCTCTATTCACGGAAAAGAGTTCACCATCACGCCAAGGATTTGATGAACATCGCTTGTTGCCGGCGGAAAGAGTGCCGGAGATTCATGAAGCCGAGGTCGACCGATCGCCGCTTGGAAGGAAGTAGCCAAGTCCGACTATATCTTTGCAAAAGTGGTCTACACAGCCTAACAAGAGGTCTTTGAAAGAGGACTACCACAAATTCTTTGGACATTGTTGCCAAATGCATAGACATCAAATTTGGCGGCTTTGACCATTGCCTAAAGCTAAGTTGATCGTAATGGTTGCGATCCTTGAAGAAAAGAAGGTGAATGGGCTGAGTTTGTCTACAACAGACTCGCGAGAATGTTGGGAACAAATCCTTCAAGGAGGATGGAACGTTTGGAGGTTCCTCAGGATACGGCCTAGTGATTGGCCGGTACGATGGAAGTAAAAGGAGTCCTCTTCGACATGGAAAGGCGTTCCATGTAAACAAGAGGATGTTCAGATCAAACCTATCGGCGGCGCAGAAGAGAGCATACGCCAAGAGGGTCGATCACGAGTGAGGGGGAATCACCACTCGAAGATACAAACTGCTCTCCTCTCCTCCAAAGAAGAAGGTTGCCACGCTGCATTTTGCTAAAAGATCAATTGCCCTCGCAAAGAAAGAAAAAGAAATATGCTCGCCCGCCCGAATGAAGTCACCGCCCCCGCAGCCGTGTCTCTGCCCCGCCCTCGCACTGCAATGGAGAAGGAACCATTAATCCCTTCTCCGGTGGTCAAGAAGAATAGGATTTGCCACAACAAGGAAGGCAAATGCCTCTAAGACATCTCTGCGAAGGCATTCACCTTCAATGAACCGGAGGAAGTGGAGCTAGATATCCCTCGGTAAAAACAAAGAGAAGAAGAAGACTTTCCAAGCTCTCCGAGCTTGAGAAGACAAATTGAGTCTATCACTCACGGTGGAGAAGATACCGAGCTATTTGGAGAAGTAGAGTCTCCGTAAGTGATCGATGAAACGGCCAAGTCTGCTGAGGCCGATCCAGAGGCAAGTCAAGGACCCAGTGTAGAGAGAACAAGTGAGGAACAAGGAATGGCCGAGACAACCGAGATCAATTGTTGATGTGGTTGTTTCTCCAACTATAACAGAGGCTACCGAGGGTGTCGGCAAATCAAGTCTACTACCCTTAATCCCGGAAACGAGGGCCAAAGCAAGAGAATGATGAAGACGAAGTAATCATGTACTCTCCATTGTATCCGACATCCAAAATCGTCGCAGGAGGGAGAAAATGGAAGCCGAGTCTATCCAGAGTGCGATTTGAAAGTCCGAGTTCATTCGAGGAAGAAGAACTCTTCAGGTTTCTTGAGGTGGACACAAATCTTTGCAAGCCCTTGACGAGGATAATTGCATCAATATACCGCAGATTCGAAAAGAAAACGAACGGGCTAGAGCACTAAGGGACGCAGAGGCACGTGAGAAGGCCAAAGATCTCGCCCTCTCACCGGCACCACGAGATCATACACACCCTCACCTTGACGTCCGATCGAGAAAGTGATGAGGATCGGACCTATTCTTCGCCACGTAAGAATTGCGAATGCAGCAAGCAATGCAAGAATCTAGAATCCTTCATGAGCAAAGAATGATGGAGGGACCAGGAGAGTCCTCCAAATCACACGGTGGAGATAGACCCTATGGGAGTGGTGCAAAGATATTGCACATGTTGTCGCGCCGCCACTTCCCCGCTGACTCATTCGGAGGAAGGTGTTAAGGAACGGTGATGAAACCGGGCTTATGGGGACCCCAATCGAGCCAATCCCTAATGAAGGTGTCTCACCACCTACCCCAATGGTGAATACTCGGTGGGAACAACCGGGAGTCCGGAGACAAGTGACCCCATTCCAAGTCACTCAACGGTGTGCCACCGAGGGGAAACTCCTCCACTGCAGCAAGGTCGGAGGATCGCACCGGTGACTCCACAATGAATCTCGGAGGTGAAGTGGAGAAGGAACATCCACAGAATACACAAACGAGTTGTCATCAACGAGGCTCGGGCGATTGAGATGTCTTAGCCGAGGTGCCAATCGCTCCGCAGCTAATGACGTTGCCGATGCGATCGAGGCACGAGGAAGGAAGCGCCCGGGAGTTAACACTCGGGCGATGAAAGTGCAATCTATGGAGTTGAGACTCCAATTGATGCCACCTCGAAGACCCCAAGACAAGACACTGCGTCGACGGGGATGTTCGGGGCCTCTCTCAGCTTGAGACTGCAGGAGGTAATGAAGGCCAACGGGAGGTTGAGACTTCCCGGGTAGAGAAACCAAGCACGTAACATCCTCCCGCTATCATTGATCCATCGAGAAAAGGAGATAAGTGCTCTTCACGATTCCCAGGATAATCTTGATGTAACCTTTCTAGGATCGGAAGGAGACGATGAAGCCGAGTCATCCCCGTGACTAATCCAAAAGACTCGGCCGAGGATGTTCCAACCACAAGTAAGTCGACCTCAAGACTACTCGGCAAACATTAAACTTTGATGATGAGCCACCCATGGAAATCTCATCATCGTCCGATGACGCTCCGATAAGGCCGAGGACTACCAACTCATTTGGAAAAACCAAATTTGAGACCGACGGCGAAGGTTGAGACAATTGAGGCTCAGCAGTCGGGTCGACTTCACAATGCAGACCCAACAAACAGAGTCCATCTGCGCAGGTCCCAAGCTACAAAGAGTTCGACCACAGGGGACTTCACGAGCACCACTTATCATTGAACAGATTCCATTGCCCGTGATGATCCTTTTGTAGAATCGTTTCCTTCTCTCGAGGTACCGATCTCCTGAAGAATCGCCTAAAGATCGTGAGCGCTTCCACAGACGACCCTCGTTATTCCATCGACACCATTGTTCCGGTGACTATGACTTTTTGCTTGGTCGTCACCAAACAGAGGTGACAATTTGAAGTTCGGGACGTGTTCAAAGCCTTATTTGCCGAGATAGAAAAAATGGAGAGGCACCAGGCCTCCTTTGGACATGAGGTCGATAACAGGACGCCAACCTTACGGGGCGATTTTAGAGGCATAATAGTCGATCCGAGAGTGGTGGCAACAAAGAAGAAACAATGCGTGTGGAACAAGCTCGATATTTCAGGACATTGTTCAACAAGTTGTTAGTCTGGCGGGCGGAGAATGCGATGCAAAGACAAAAGCGCAAGAGCACATCGCACAAATGCATGAATCTCACACCACGAGATACGACTCTGCGTGAACATAATAAGAACGAGCTCCTGCGGGTGGAAGAGAACATGGATCGAAAATTCAGTCTTCTCATGGCCGAGATGAAGTTGGTAGAAAGTGAATCCAACGCCACCCGCTCCGAGTTTCGTGCGACTTACTCCGCAGCCAGATTCGGCGAACTCGGCTATATCGCCAGACTAGACTTCTTGCTTGCTAGCTTGTTTCTAGGGTTCCTCTCTCCTTTGATGATGCCAAAAAGGGGAAAGAGGAATACCTAAAGGCGCCCGAAGGGATCCAAGTCGAGAAGGAGGAAACATTTGTGAAAGGAAAGACAAGTGAGGAAGTAATAAGAGAGAAGAAAGGGAAGTCCGTTGAGGGGGAAGGTTCGAAAGATGTGACCTTGATGATTGCTAAAACCCCCAACAAGGTCTTGTCACGGTGATATCATCAAAGCAAACTCCCGATGACTCGCCACTCCAACACTGTACCAATGGGCCGAAAAGAGAAAGACTGATTGAAGCAGGGATGAAGGAAGTGAAAGAAAGGATGAATGCCCGAGTTATGGATATTCTCAAACAACATGGAGGCATTCCAAAGAAAGAGACACCTATGCCATTTCGAGATCCGGAACCGAGCCAAGATCTGTTGATGAATTTAAGACGCTCGCATCGGAAGGATACTTCGCAAATATGTCCACGGCTCAAGCCGGGATTTGTCTTGGGAAAAGGGTCTCACACTATGTGAAGAAGCCGACGGGGAAGCGGACTCATCGCGGTCGCTCTGCGGGTCACTCTGCTAGTCACTCACCGGGAAAAAGAAGGAAAAAGACAAGACACGCCCAGAGGAAGAGGAAGAAGAGAGGTGGAGGAAGAGGTTTCGGACCAGACCTCGCCCAAAAACATTGAGTACATAGATCCGGCAAAAAGGAGGGATCTATTGGGTCACAGGTTTGACGAAGTAGCCAACTGCAAGTGGCTAAGAACAATGCTTGAGTATGTGAAGAGAATTGAAGAGGAAAATAAAAGACAAACTCGGCTATGGGAGGAAAGACAAGAAAGATCGAGAAGAGATGAAGTCGAGGGAAGGGGGTATGAAAAGAAGAAGACAGTGAAGATGAGAAAAAGAGAAGAAGGTCGAGAAGATGACGGAGTGAAGAAGATGAAAAAGGAGGCAACGAAGGAGATGAAGGAGATGAAGTGTTCTTTGTCCACCCCTTCGTGTATTTTACTATGTAAATACATTTTTATGTAAGTCTTCTTCAGACAATGAATAAAATTGTACAATTTATATACTTGTGGAGATATAGAACAACATGGTTACTTTAAGGTCCATTTAAGCTCGATACATTTTTTTGATTCAAGCTCGATACACTCAGAACAAACTATGTAAAGAACAAGAATGTTATGATCAATAAAAGATCGATTCTAAGCATACATTTTGTGATTCTACATTTGCTCGTATATATCTTTTTTGTTTAATTATTGATGTATGTTTTAAGTTTTGGCATCATCAAAAAGGGGGAAATTGTTGGGAAATTATTTTGTAGATTTTGATGAATGTCATGTAAAACTTAGAATAGGAAGTTGGCACCCCATTTTTGTTGTAAATTGCATTATAATAGATAGACTGGTCGAAAGTGAGTTAAGTCGCTATGCATGAACATGCAAGAAGATAATCGGAGACTAGAAGGAAGACTCTTTGTGAGGCGTTGAGTATGGCAAAGAAGAGAAGATAGGAACTCGATCAAGGTGCGGTGAGATGCGGTGAGTGAAGTATCGATCAAGTCAACTCAAGATAGCCAAGTCTCAAGTTGAAGTGATAGAAGAGTCATCCAATGATTGGAAGTCGACTCGAAGTCGCCGGGGAAATCAAGGAAATGCGGTCAAGTCGAGATAATCGAAAGAGATTCGTTGTACGAGTAAATCAAGAGAATTACTTAAACAAGTAATACTCCCATATGCGCTTTTCTTGAAGTGCCGATTCGAAGCGTGCAAAAGGAATAAACCAATGGGAAGCACCGCACTTTGTGCGCTTAACACCGAAAAGTTGAAGAATCATTCATACGAGGAAATGGCAATTTCAAGGATCGCAACAAGACAATCCAACAACCACAAGTGACTTTCAAAAATAAGCCTATCTCTTCAACGGGTAGATTTTTAAAAGATCACTACAAAAGGCCGAGGAATCACTCGAGAGAAGGTTACGAACCACGAACATTCAAGCAAACATTTGAACTATAACCAAAAATATTCTCAAGTCATTCTAGATCAATCCTCAAGCCTACATTACGAAGGAAATCAATCCAACACTCACATGTGACGGAAAGATAACTTCTATGAGTTGAAGAGGAACCATTTGGAGAATCAAGGGGTCTACATTCCACGAAGGACTGTAAAAAGGTTCAAGGTCGAACCAAGCTTAAGCTATTTGGAGGGCTTCGTGATCAAATCCAAGGAACTTAAGCAAGTGGGCTGCAGAGTAGCAAGGGAGCCGCCTGTGAAGAAGTTCCGAGTCGCGAGAAGCCGCCAGTGTAACCAAGGCATCTCGGATCGAGTCCCAAAGGATCAAGTCACCTGTGTGATCAAGACTTGTATACGGATCATTAACCACTCGTATATTGATCAATACTTAGTGGATTCCTCCGGGAGTTGGAGAAGAGAAGAGTAGAAAAATTACCCCATCTTCGAACCTCTATAAAAACTTATTGTGTCATTTACATTTCAAAGACTTTAATTTCTCGAATCTTATTTTTATATCTCACGATAAATTTGCTATCCAATTGATAATCAATCGAGTGCTATAACCAAGTATTAAAACAAACTTAACCAAATTCAAGGGTGTTAATTCTTCCAATGAAAACAAATCACAATCGAATTAAGTCTTTAGTCAAAACAAATTTGAGTTATTCTATCAACAGTTGATGAAGTCCGTTGAGTGACTAACTCATTTTGATTAACTAACTTAGTTGTCCATCAAGGACACAAATTGTGAAGTATTAACTCGAATATTTGAAAGGACTAATTTGAAAAGTTGGTAAGGTTTATTCAACCCCTTCTAAACCTTACACTCACACCCTTGGGACCTACAGAGCTGAATTGTCTTGTTCAAGGCTAATTGTCATGTAGACCTTAATTTTAAGCATGAATTGCCCGCATTTAGTCTAATTGCTTATGTCAAGTAATGAAATCATTATGCTACTGATTATTTGATTTGCTTATATCATTTAAAATAAGTCTAAAAATTATTTTAAAGATTTTACAAATAAATCCAAAAATTTTAAAACCAATTTATAAATTAACAAGTTGAGTCTAAGTATAGGAAAATAAATTTGATAATTATTTTAAGTGTACAAACTATCAACTAAAATGTATATATACGAGGATAAATCTAGAAAATATTAAAAATAGAATTATATAAAATATTTAACAAATCAAAAAATAACTAAATGAAGTTTGAAAGTGTAAAACAAGATTTAAAAAATTATTTAATCTGTACAAAAATTATATAATATATTATGGAACTATTTGATTAAATCCAAAAAATATTAATTATTACACTGAAATTTGTTTAAAAATTTAAACATCAATTAAAATAATTTAAAATTACAAATTAAAAATTTAAAATACTTAAATAAATCTAAAAATTATAGTTGAATCAAAAAATTTATTTTAATTACATATAAAAATATAAATTTTTTATTTCTTTAAGTATTTTTTTAATATACTTTAAACAATGTTTACATTTTTAAACAAATTTTTGATTTACTAAATAATATTTAGATTTTATATTGATATCTTTTGGGTTTATTCAAATAATTTCAAGATTTAATCGGTACTTTTGGATATAATGAATAATTTCAAATCTTATTCTACATTTTTAGATTTTAATTAGTTATTTTAAGATTTATTAAATAATTTTTAAAATTTTTTTGTATATTCCATGTTTATTTTCATATATTTATATTTTAATAGTAAATTTGTAAATTCTTAAAATAACTATCACATTTATTTTTATATATTTAGACTCTACTTCTTAATTTGTAAATTTCAAAATGGTTTTAATTTTTATCAGATTTTATTTTTGTAAATTTTTGAAATAATTTTAGACTTATTTTAAGTGACACGAGTATTTATTTTTGCACAAAAGTAATTAGCCTAAGTTTGGGCAATTTGTGCTCAACATTGAGGTTCGGATGGCAATAGGGATGTAAACGAGCCAAACAAGAATAGGCTCGAGTTTGGTTTGTTTTGTTTTTGGCTCGACTCGAGTTCGATATGAGCTTTTCTAATTGAGTTCGAGCTCAGCTTGTTTGAAAATTATTTGGCTCGCGAACAGTTTGAGCTCGGCTTGTAAAAAACCTACTTTAATATATTTGACGAGATTAGCTCAAGTTCGGCTCATAAAAGGCTCGTTTAAGCATAAACGAGCTTAGCTCGAACTCAGCTCATAAAAGACTCGTTTAAGCTTTATTGAGCTTAGCTCGAACTCATCACGTAAAAGGCTCGTTATATGCTCCTCATCAAAGCAAACACGAGCTCGTTAAAAATCGAGTTCAAGTTCGTTAAAGCTTAAAATATATGCTAAAATGCCCTCATTCTTCAATCAAAATTCATATTAAGACTAAATCACTTGTTGTAGCAATACAAAAGTAAAAATCAAATGCATAAGAGTTAGCTGAAAATTTACATATTACTAAAAAAGAAAACTATAAATGAAATTACCATACACTTTTAGAATCATAATTAAGTGATAAATTTAGTTATGGATAATTATTAATAACATTTAATATTTTAAAATTTATATGTGATGTCTCAAACATTTGTAATATGCTTATGACTTTATGATAAAATAGCACTAGTTGATGATCATATTAATTACTAAGTCTAAATTTATAATTAATACTAGGTAAGTCTCGTATGATACACGAGTTTTGTTGGATTTTTTTAGACTAAATACTTCTTAGTTCTCACCAAACTATTTGGTTTTTTAAAATATTTTAATTTTAACAAAACCAAATTTTTTAAAAATATCTGAAACCAACACTTTTTGAACTAATAATATCTTTTTCTTTTTTTTCTTGCTCGTTTTCTATATTTTTTATACATATAATATAATATTGAAACTTGAAAAGATAACTAATTTAAAAATACTAAAATAGTGCATATAGAATCCTTGATTTTTGGATTATTTGTCTTTTAAAGTTATTATCTTCTAAATTCAAAAATATATTATCGATTCAAATGAGAAAATATCTACTACAAAAAAATATAGATTTTGAACTAATAAATTTTTTATCAATAAAAAGATGCAGAGGAGTTGAATGGATTAATATTGACTTTTCCAAACTATTTGGGAATTGTGTACAAATTAGAGTTGAGATTATTTTTCCTTTATATTCTCGATTATTAAAAACCTATCAATGTCAAAAAAATTATTTATTCCTGTTTTTCTTTTGCGTTTACTTAATATGTTAAATATTAAAAAATAACAAATTTAAAAAATGAATCATGCTTTTTAGATTATTTGTTATCTTTTAAATTTGTACATAGAATGCCACATAGATGTGAAGTAGTTATGTGGGACTGAAAGAATGAGAAGTTGATACATGTATAATTCTCTCTTGCTGGGAGTGCAACTATTCTCTCTCTCTTGGGAAGAGTGCCATGGTTCCCGCCTGGGAGGCAATGTTTGGTTTTTTTGAATTTTTTCAAAAAGCTTGGTCTCTTTTGCATTGAATTCGTAGTGGGGTTGGGTAGTTCCTAGTATTGTGTTCCTATTCGTGAGTTGGTGGAATCAGTGTTAATCCTCTGCATTCAATTTCAGTTGTGCTCTTGTTTTATTCTATCCATTTTATTGTATCTTTTTTTAGAGTTCTTGCTTTTTCCTTAGTTTCCCTCTTTTTTCTGCCTTTTTTCTTTTCCCTGTTGCTGCAAACTTTTCTCTATCTTTTTTCTCCTGAAATCACAGATTTGGTTTCACGTGTGGTTTGTGCTGGTAGGGACTTTGGCATCACCTTGTCATGGATAGCAGCATCCTTGAAGATATGAAAAAGTTCTCTCTTTCAGTAGAGGAAGATCTTGGTGTGGAACTTATTAAGGAATATGTCCTCTCTAGTGTTGATGAATATCGAAAAAGTTTATTTGGAAAAATTTTTGGCCATAAAAAAACAAATTTCTCGGGCCTAAAGAATACCCTTTAGTCCAACTGGAAAACCAAGGATCCTTTTATTCTCATGGAGATAGGTTTCAACCTGTTTCAATTTGTTTTCAAATCCACAGAAGATAAACATAAAATTTTCAATGGTAAAATGTGGTCGTTTGAAAACCAGTACATCATCCTTAAAGAATGGAGTGTGGGTATGAATGCGGTGATGGAAAGGTTTGATTCGGTGATGCTTTGGGTCCAAGTTTGGAATTTACCGTCCCATTGGGTATCGACTGAAGTTGGATTAAAAGTTGGTAAACTTTTTGGATCTATTGTCGATGTTTATATTCCCGAATTGGGTAGCATCAGGGGTCGCCATTTGAAAATACAGGTGGAGGTTAATCTTTGTAAACCTCCCCTGAGAGGTACCAACATAAAATTTGATGGGGAATTGTTGTGGGTTGATTTTCGGTATGAAAAACTTTTGGGGTTCTTTGTTTATTGTGGTTGTGTTGGCCATTTGGACCGCATGTGCCAAACTAGAAAGGATGACATAAAAGTCGATAAACTCTTGGAAAGCCAATTTGGAGAGTAGATTCGGGCAGATTTTTCATATCATTTAGTCAGAAAACCATTTCCCAATCCTCCTAGTCCTAAAACTCCCATCCCAGCTAGTGCCGCTGAGCTGAATATCCCTATACCAAACCCCGCGAACCCTTCCAATTCCATTGTGCTAGTTGTGGTACATCGTCCCACTTCTGAGCTTGGGACTCTTTTATCTCAGCCTTTACAGTTCTTACAACCTGAAGCCGACCTCCTTACCCCCCTCGTGGTCTCTCGAAAGCTTCTTGGCCTATCAGTTAACCCTTCCATCCCGAGCCCCCCAGCCATACCTGATGTCCTTTCCCCTGTAAACCTCCTGGCCCAATATCCCCCAAAGCCACTCCCATTTCATGCCCCTTCTCTCTCCCCCTATCCAATCTCCTACCAATATACTACCCCAATATAGCCTTATGGAAACTAATTTAGCTTCTAGTCAGGTTTGTTGTGATCATGAGCCAACTACTAGAGAGCTTGTGAACATCCCCATTCACCAAGCCCATCATAGAACCCCTGTTGGGGAAATCCAGAACCATTATCCTTTTCAAGCCAAAGCCATGAAGGGTCTCTCGTTACCCGGTCAAAGAAAGAAGTTGAGGCCTAAGAAGGAGGCCCACATTCAAAAGGAGAATAAGGTTGGTGGAAAAAGAAATATTGATTGTCTGGGTGATAAGGAGGATCCTTCTGGCTCTACTTCTAAGGTCCAAAAACAAATGCATGTCCCTGAGTGGTGTTGATGATATTGAGGTGGAGGAAGCCATCCTAGATTGGCCCCAAATTGATCAATGAGGATATGCTCGTGGAATTGTAGAGGGATAGGAGGACCCTCTACAATTTCCCAGTTAAAGGAGATGGTGAGATTGCACCTTCCCGAATTTTTCTTCATATGTGAAACAAAAAAAAAAGAAAAAAATTATTGAAACTGTTTGTAGAAAGCTCAACTTTGGTTGTAATTGGCAGTGTGTTCACCCGATCGGGTTGAGTGGTGGCCTCCTTGTTGTGTGGAATAATGCGTTTAATGTCAAGCAAGTCCTCTGCTCTGACTTCTATTTTGAGATCGAGTTTGATATACCTGGTTCCTTACATAGTGGGTGGATCATTTTCATTTATGCTAGTACCAATCCCCAGTTAGGAAGGTTCAATGGGACTTTTTGATCGCGGAAAAAGGGAAATGGGGCAATAAGTGGATCTTGGGTGGTGATTTTAATGACCTCACATTGATCAAGTGAAATGGGTGGCGTAACCCGACCCCGGACTAGTTTTAATAATTTCAATCAGTTCATTGGTGATATGCGTATGGGAGATCTCCCTTACATTGGGTTTTTCTTCTCTTGTTCGATTTGAGGGAAGGCGAGGGTTTTGTGGAAGAATGTTTGACAGATTTTTGGATCTCTCTTGTGGTCGATCATTTGCGTTTCCTAATGCTAGACAACCCTTATTGATGATTTTCATCGGATCGTCGCTTACTATTGCTTAACACGGATGGTGATGCCTGCAAAAAGAAAAGAAGATTCATGTTTGATGGTAGATGGATCGAATTGGATGGTTTTGATAATTTGGTGGAAGAGGCTTGGAAGGTGGCTGTTTCGGGTACGCCGATGTTCCAAATTAAGAATAAAATTGCCAATGTTAGGATTCAGATCCTTAAGTGGAACTCAGATAGGGGAACCAATTCAACTAAGGATATCCTTATTATTCATGATAAGATGTCTGCTTGGAATTCTCTAGGAGGTGATAGGGATTGGGTTGATTGGAATAGTTTGAAGGCTCAGCTTAATGATGCTTATGTGTGAGAGGAACAATTTTGGAAAGCAAAATCTCGCATTCAATGGTTGCGGGAGGGTGATAAGAATACAAAATTTTTCATGCATGTACTATTCGAAGACAAAAGATGAACTCCATTGAGAGATTGGTTAAGAGGAATATGGATGTTTGTAAGAGTTTTGATGAGATCGAGATTGAAGTTACTGATTTTTATAATGATTTGTTTGATTTCTCTTGCCCTCCCCTTAACCCTACTATCCTGGATGGTCTGCCAATGTCCCTTACCAGTTCAGATCAAATGTGGCTGTCCAGAAATGTTGACGATGGAGAAATTAAAGATGCTTTATTTGCTCTCAATCCTCAAAAGGCCCCCGGGCCCGATGGTATGTCCCCTAAATTCTTTCAACACTTCTGGCATGTGATTAAATTTTATATTTGTAAAGCCGTGAAGATTTTTTTCTAGTGCCCGCATGCTCAAAAATATGAATCACACTCTTATTACCTTAATCCCTAAGATCCAAAACCCTTCTTTAATCTCCCATTATAGGCATATTAGTTTGTGTAACGTTGTATACAAAATCATCTCGAAAATCCTCACTTCTCGTTTAAAACCGTGCCTCCATAAGTGTATTAGTGAGAGTCAAACTGCATTTGTTCCGGGTAGGCATATCTTAGGTAATGCTATCATCGCCCATGAGTATTTTCATTTCTCAGTGGTCATAAATCTGGTAATAAGTGTTATTTAGCTCTCAAATTGTACCTTGCTAAAGCTTATGATCGGGTTGACTGGGGTTTTCTTGCTTCTGTTATGGTTAAGATGGGTTTCCCTTTGAAATTTATTTCCTGGACTATGGTGTGTGTTAAGTCTGCTTCTTTTTCTTTTCTTCTTAATGGGGAACAACGGGGGCTTGTTTCTCCGTCAAGGGGGATTAGGCAAGGTGACCCCTTGTCCCTTTACCTGTTCCTTATTATTTCTGAGGTTCTTTCCAATCTCCTCTTCCAAGCTTGCTCCTTTAACACTATCACAGGAATGAAGATTAGTAGACAGGGTCCGATTATTTCTAATATTTTTTTTGCTGATGACTTTTTGGTGTTTTGTGACGCCTCAATTCCACAAATTTCTGAAATGAAAAGGATCCTGGATAGCTTCTGTGAAGCCTCTGGGCAGCTGATCAACATTGAAAAATCCTCAATTGTTTTCAACAAAAACACTCCTTGTATCACCAGAAATGTTATCAAAGGTATTCTACAGAGTATCCAAGAACAATTCAAATCCAAACACCTGGGTTTACCTTTGCAAATTGGAAGATCTAAGAAGGATGTTTTTCAATATGTCATTGATGCTACTTTTAAAAAAATACATAATTGGAAGAATGCCTTGTTGAGTCCCGCGGGTAAGGAAATTATGATTAAATCTATTGTCAATACCTTGCCTCTCATAACCCAATACTTTACATTTTTAATTATCATGACTAATCATTTATAAGCCTAGTTACATGCATTTTGATATTTCATAATCGCATTAGAATGCATGCGAAATCATGAAATTTTATGTTCTAGCGTGTAGATTACACATAGTAACCTAAAAGTAATGGATGATATTGACGGATGTAGCTAGAGAATATAGAAATGGATAAATTAAGTATAAAGATTAATATGATGGATATCAAGTCTAATAATACTATTTAATTACAAAGTAATAATAGAAGTACATATTTTTGGAAAATGTCGTAAGACATAATGAGTGAATATCAAGCCTTTACTAGTTATATGTGTATTTATATGTATGTGATATATATATATATATATGCATGTGCACGTGTGCACTTATACCATAGATTTAGATGTTGACTAAGATAAGGTGCTAATCATGCAACTCTAGGACATGCCACCTGGTTCACTTAAGATATATATATATATATATATCACAAAATGGGTTTGCACCTTAGATAAGGAAAATGGTTTGCTGACGAGGAAACGGGGATAAGAACATAGTTTAGTTCCTACTTTCACGACTCTAAACCCTTAAGATGATATAGGGTGGGAAATATAAATACTATTATTCTGGCACACACGCGGTTGGAAATACAAAAGAAAAATATAAATAGAGATGGAAAAAAAGGGAGAAAAACTGGTATACGAAATAGCGGGTAAGTAATCTTCCTGGCCGTTTCTTATTTGTTCAATTAGTCATGAAAGCACAAAATTATTCAAGTGTTGGTTATGGTTTTATATATATATATAAGAAAATTCCTTTAGAAAAGATTACAAGAAATTTACTGGGTAAGGGATATATTGACTGGAAGAAAACATGTTAAATTGAATTATATGCTTGTATTTTTGTACTAGGTTCAGTCCGCATATGTTCTGGGTGAACAAGATTTAAGCTCATATAGTACCCAAACTACTTTTCTATCGATAATTGCCTAATAATTCTTGGAAATGGAGATGAGCAAAGTGTCGATCCTGGGTTGGGCATGTTAAGATAATTATAATAATAAAATCGAACAAAATAGAAATATACCAAATAAGTATATATTTTAAGTGTAATATATAATAGTTTATTACAAGATAATAGAATCAAATAGAGATATGCCTTTAATTTGGTTAAGAATCATATTGCATAAGATTCTCTTGTCCGAACATGCTGCAAATAAAGCACAAATTATATCGCTAATGGTAAAAATATGATTTGGAATTTGGTCATGTATTTTCGATACATTGATAGGCTGATAGGTTAATCTATAGAATATATATAAGAGATACTGTTTGTAATGAGATATGCTAATAATTTAATTAAGATTGGTACGTTTGAACTGAATTCTATTGTTAATTGTATTGGAGTCCTCCCTTTTAAAAGTTTAATATACATTGATTGATTATTAATCTTTTCTCTCAATTGCCGAATAGGGACTAAGATAAATGATACTAAATAAAATAAAGTAGAAATACATAAGATAATTATATTACAAATGTATCATATATATCTACTAGAGTTATAATGGGTCAAAGGAAATTGAAGTCATATATGCGTTTAATTGAGCTAAGAATCATACCAATTAAGATTCCCTTCGTATGTACATGTTATAATTAAATGTGTTATACATGAGACATTATTGAGTGATAAATATATGATTTTGAACTTGGTTACGCATTTCGACATGCCAATAGGACAAAATCCCGATAAGAAAAGGAATCGGGCCAACTAGGAAAAGTCATTGAGATAAGAGCACCACTTGTGAGTATAATCTTTTAGCTTGTTATTTGACTTGTGTGATTATAATTAATGTGTTGGAATGAACTATTTACTTATTTGGCTTCAATGATTCGTAGCTTATCGTGACCTAATGTGAATTGCATGATTCTCTATGATGATATTGTGATGAAATTGAGATATATGATCTCTCGTGTGATGAAATGGATATAAAATTGAGATATATGATCTCTATGTGATGACTTTGAAATGGAATTGAGATAGGTGATCTCCAATGATGTTATTGATATGGAAATGAGATATGCGATCTCTACCGATGTTATTGACACGGAAAGGAAATATGTGATTATAGAAATGCATGCATCGTAGATTAATGGATTCTCGTTATGGCCACTAATGACCTTGAATCACAGAATTACAGTCATCCGAATTTTTGGATTATAGAGTACCGCACGGCCACCCCGAGTTCACTCGAACTCACATGAAATAAAGAATTACAGAGTACCATGGCCATCTTCGTGATCACAATTTATTCTTGGTATTAGCTGGCCCATAACAAGAAAAAGAATATGACCAAGCACATGCATTTTTAAGTGTTTATGAATATTCTAAACAAAATGTGTGAAATGATTACTCTTGATGTGCCTATGTGATGTTAAATAACTTGTTATTTGATTATATTTTTGAGCTTGCAACTCACCAAATGCAATGTTGCCAATTTTTAGTTGATGTAGATAAAAGTTGATTCATGAAGTGTGATAGAAGTTTGAAGCATGGATCAAAGGTCGGCCATTACTGGATTCCCATCCTTCTCCTCTCATCAATTGCATATCATATAAGGAGTTTTATTTTGATCGTATATCAAAGGGGCACACGATCATTAGTGTTGTGTAAATATATGTGGTTAAATCTTTTGGAGTAAATGCTTCCGCTCATGCAAAAAAAGAAAAAGGTTACGATCATGATTAACATGTGCAATGCGATGCGTCCGCATATGAACTATAGTTTATGATGTTATAATACGTGTTACAAGGATAAGGGTGTTACATTGTCTATCTATATTATGTCGGTTTTTAAGCTGCCACTAGGGATTTGTGAGAAATTGAATGGACTTGCTGCGAGGTTCTGGTGGGGATCTCCGTTGGAGGGTCAAAATAAAATTCATTGGCTCAATTGGAAATCTATGTCTCAGCCGATTGCAAGTGGTGGCCTTGGGTTCCATGATATTGTTTTGTTTTAATGATGCATTATTGGCTAAAAAATATGGAAACTTGTTTCTCACCGAGCTATTGATGTGCAAAGTTCTTAAAGGAAAATACTTTCTCAATGGTGGTTTGCTCCAAACCAGTGCTAAGCAAAATGATTCGTGGATGTGGAAATGGTGGCTCAAGGCTTTTCCAGCATTGTCAATTGGGCTGACCTTTAGGGTTCGAGATGGCAAGTCTACGAAAATTTGGGACCATTCTTGGATCACCTTGGGTTTCTCTGGGATCCCTTGCTCAAGAGGTCTGGAATGGGAGAGACCCACATGGGTTAGTGAGCTGACGGTGGATGGGGGTATGGCATGGAATTGGGAGTTGATTGATCGGGTTTTTTGGCCTTGTGATTCGGTTAGGATCGTTCAAATCCCTCTTTCGGGGTGTGGGGGCAGGGATAGAATTTGGTGGTTTTTTTCAAAGGATGGCAAATTTTCTGTGCAATCCTCTTATCATGCTATCCACTCTGCAAAGGTTGCTGGCTGGGATGTTCGAGAAGGTAGTGAAGGTAGGATTAGTGGGCACAAAATGTGGAGGGCAACATTGAAATTGAATGTTCAAAGGAAGCTTAAATTCTTCATCTGGAAATGTTTGCGAGGTATTCTGCCTGTTACTTCAAACCTGATAAATAAAGGTGTGAAAATGGATCCTTGTTGCCCTTTGTGTGGTCATCCAAGTGAAACAATGGAACACTTATTCTTCCATTGTGACAGAGCCCGAAATATTTGGAAACTGGCCCCTGTCCAGTGGGACGGCTTTGATAAGGGTGACGTTTGTTTTAAAAGGTGGTGGACTGAGGTTATGTTGGCTCCATCTGTTGAGTTGTCTGACCGACTGCATTTTTCGGTGTTTATGCTTTGATGGTTGTGGAAGACTCGGAACATCTGGGTCTTCCAACGTCAGCGAGTTGGGGATTGTGAGGTGGTGGAATTTGCTTTTAAGGATTGGATAAGCTTCAATGAAGTATCATCTCCTCATTAAAGGTGGTTTGGGTCCTTTTCTTCTCTTTCCTTGATTCGTTTTGTTTCTCTGCTTTTTGCTGTCTCTCTTTCTCTTTGGGGTGCTCGTGTTTCTCCTGCTGGTTCTCTTTGGCAAGGTCTAGGAATCTCTGATTCAGTGGATTGCGGTTGAAGTGGCTGTGGGTTTTGTGATGGCCTCTCTTTTTCTATTTTTGTCCGTTTTATTTGTATGGTGTCTGTTTCTTGTCTCGGAATTTCGCTTTGTTAGCCTAATTCTGTCTGGGCTTTTTCTGTTGTTTTCTCTTTTTTGTGTTTCCTCTGACATTTGGGTGAGTTGCTGTGCTCTCTCCTTTTATCCTCTCCTACCGGATGTGGTCAGGTTGAGCTAGATGTTGGTCCATCCTTTTGTAATTATGTTCTCCTTGGTTTTAATGAATTATTACAATCCTTTCAGGAAAAAAAAGAAGTTGACACATGTCCAATATTAATGAGGTGATGGCATGTGTCAACTTTATTTTTTGTTTTTTAGTATATATGGTTGGTATTATATTTGTGCTTCTATATAGACGATATTATTGTGTATTATATTTTTAGTTTGATTTGGTTTATTTGATAGTTATATATATATATATGTGTGTGTGTGTGTGTGTGTGTGTGTGTGTGGAGAGAGAGGATCATGCGAGACCATAGCCTTAGGTGAGACTGTAGAGACACATCTACAATATTCAAAAACAAAAAAGGCCAAAATCTAGCAAATATTTATAGCATTAAAAAATAAGAAACAATGACCAGGGATTCAATTGGCAACATAGAATTATCCCAAAAATAACTGTCAAAATATTTGTTTTTAATTATAAGGAATGTAATCTATTTTAGATCACGTTCCTACAATCACACAAACACCATCTCCTTTCCCTCTTCACGCAAAAACCCTACAGAAACTAGAAAACTCTTGCATACAAGTTTATCATTCCATATATAGGTTTGTTTGTTTGTATAAGTAGAACAAAACAAGTGAATTTTGAAAAGGTGTACCAATTTTGTCATGTTAACACATCTGTGTAATTTTAATGAAGAACCAAATTTCTACATATTTATTGTCCTTTATTTGCATATTTAAGATACATATATTGCATAGTTAAAGGAATTATGCAGTATACATAGTTATCGTATTTAAATCCATATATTATGAAGATGGTTATGATAAATATGCAGATATCTAAATGTAAATATGCAGATTTAAAACTATGTATGCAAAATAAATTTAGATATGTGTGGGCTCATGCTAAACTTACACTGAATTAATTATAAATGTGAAGATAGTATAATATAAATATGCAAAATAAATGGCTAAATTAAAATGTTAAAATTCAAAGAAAATTTCAGAAAAAATATTACATGCAAATGTTTATGATAAATATGCAGATAGCTAAATGTAAATATGTATATGTTTAAAACTACGTATACAAAACAAATTTAGATATGTATGGGCTCGTGCTAAACATACATTGAATTAATGATAAATGTGCAGATAGTATAATATAAATATGCAAAATAAATGGCCAAATTAAAATATTAAAATTCAAAGAAAATTTCAGAAAAAATATCACATGCGAGATGTTTATGATAAATATGCAGATATTGTTTGATAAATGGTTTTATCATGATTTTGATGATTTTGTTTTTATACCATAACAATGTTGTTTAAAGGTTGTCCAAATACTCTTAAATGACTTAAAATGGTTTTAATATTTTCCTGAGTATTTCTTCAAGTTTATTTTCGACAAAATTGGACAACACATTTAATGATATTGCGTCAATGGGTTTTTACATCGAAACTATATTTCTAATGTTGTCTAAAATACTCCCGATCGAAACTATATTTCTAATGTTGTCCAAACTATATTTACTAATTTTTCGGAGTATTTTTTGAGGTTTATTTTCGACAAAAAATCGGACAACATTTCATTGCGGAGGTCGACCGGTCGACCAAAGAGGCGACCGTGCACTGGGAATGAGTTTCTTGAAACAGAACACACGAAACTCTCAAAATTTGAAGGGGTGACGGTCCCTATGGGGGCGAGTCGAACCATGGTCGATCGTCGGACCCCACCGGACCGGTCTACCAAAGTGTATTTTTGTTGTGTTCTTCTTTTCTCTCGACGTGCGTGACCGGTCGCCCTAATGTTTGACAAAGAAAATTCTAACCGTTGTGCAAAGATACAACTTTTCCCTAAATTGTGGGATTGATTTCTAACAACTATATTCTTGATTTTAATTGCATTTTTTTGTAGATGTCGATTCCAAGAGGAGCCTATCAAGTATCAATCATCTCCTATAAATAGAGGAAGATTTGAAGCGCAACTATAAGAGAGAACAATACAACACAACAAGAAATACTCAAGCAAACACTTGGTCTTATATTGTCATTTTTCTTGTTGTAATTTGCATAGTTTATCGCTTTCACATTCTTGAGGTCTAGGCTATTCTTGATTACACTTGCACTCAATTGTATAATTCATTATCGAGTTGTAATCTTGAATTTTTGGGTAACCATTCAACACAAGATATCCTTCGAGTGTTCTTGTGGTTAAAACACACTTTGGTGATCTAGGTGTTAGGTGTAAGAAGATTGTGGTAATCTTCTTGTCGAGGTGTTGAACAATTTGGTATTCTTCAAGGTTGAAGATTGTGGTAATCTTCACAAGGTGCCGTTGAAGGAAGATTGTGGTAATCTTCAAAGGGAGATTGTGGTAATCTCCAAAGGTGGTGTTGAAGAAGAGTGTGGTGCTCTTCAAGGTGTTGTAAGTTGAATTTGTATTAATTTTGGTAATTAATAAAATTCTTTTTCTTTTTCAAAACCCATCCCGGATATCTTGGGGTGGTAGAGCACGTAGTCCCTAGGTGAGGTGAAGCTCTATAAATCGACGCGTGTTGTTTACATTCCGCACCTTTATTATTGTCTTGGCTTATTTTGTTCGAAAAAGAGGGCATAATCGAAAAGATTGAGATAATCTATTCACCCCTCTAGATTATCGTAGCCGCTTGACTTACAAGTGGTATCTAAGCCAAACTCTTTGGCAAGCTCGTTTCACATCGCGAGTGAAGAGGAACGATCGTCGGCTATAAATGAAGTTTATCTTTCCTAAGGCACCTCCACCACCAAGCCACCTCGATTTGATTCCAAAAATTTTGCATTTTGGAAAGAAAGAATGGAATGCTATTTACAAGGTTGCGGGTTCGATATTTGGAACATCGTCATCAATGGAGAATCCATTCCAATGAAGTTTGGCAAAGATTAGAAGACATTCATGAAGTGTATGAAAATGATAGGAGCAACTCAAAGGCATCTACTTTCTAAGGGATACAAGGTCAAATCTAAGGAACAAGCCTTTTACAACATCCAACTATGAAGTAGTTGAACAATGTTTTATGGGCATCGAAGAAGAAAACGAGGTATGTCTTAAACCCTCTACTTCCTATGATATTGTTATACAAAATGATTATAGTGATTTGCAAAATGACTTTGATGATCTTCAAAATGAATTCCAAAGTTTACTTGTTAAGTACAAAAATTTGAAAAAAATTCAATGTTTTGAAAAATGATAAGGATAGTTTATTTACTTCCTATGAATCACATTCATGTGCTCACACCACCACATTTGATAAGGTTAGAAACCTTGAAAAAGGAAATAGTACTCTTGTTGAGGATATTAATTGCATGAAAAAGGATTTATCAAAATCCAACTTGAGTACCGATAAAATGACCAATATTGTTGATAGTTGTGATAAATTGAAACAAGGACTTGATCATAATCCTAGTATTGTTAATTATGTGAAAAGAAATCAAGTACCTATGTATGTTGGTCATTATGCTCCTAAAATTGTTACTTGTTTTTATTGCGGTAAAAAGGGTCATACGGTAAATACTTGTCGGGCTAAAAATAGCTCTAATTATTTGTGGAGACCTAAAAGTCTCAAGACTAATCTCAAAGGACCCAAGCACTTGAGGGTACCGCAAAACAATGTTATATTAGGTACCGTGCGAAATGATAATCGAAGAAAATTCATACCGCAAGGAGACATCAAATGACCATCTCATTTGATCAAAGAAGAAGACACCACCAAAATGAATTTCCAAGAAGGAAATATTATCAACAAAGGGAAAGATACAATCTTGGAGATGGAGCAATTGGAGAAATCATTATCAACAAGACAATTTTCAAATGGGAAGATATCATCAACAATGGGAACAGCACAACCCATGGAAATGGCGAAATTGGTAAACCGTATCTCGCTATTTAAATATGCATTTTATCTTTTTATGCATGTTTTTATTTGTGTCTAAATTGCAAAACGAGTTTTCATAATTTTAAAATTAAGGTCTTCAATATATATATTTGTGGTTTTAAATATTTTTGAAAAAAAGAGCTTGCATGATGTTTTGAAAACTCTTGAGTATTTGCTTAGACTAAATTATTTTATAATCTCCTATGGGTTTTTATGGCAAGAGCTTACTTGTGATATCTTTTATTGTTTTAGCCTACACTTGTATCATGTTCGTTTTGTACTATACTTGTTTAAGATATGTGTAGGATATATATTTCCTCATCTTCTTCAAGAGATGACTGAACTATCGAGGTATGCTCATCATTGGTATTCATCCTATAGACTCGATATATTTTTGTCATATGCCTATGTGCTTGTCTTTCAAGTTATTTCAAAGTATTTCATATAAGTGCCATTAAGAGGATTTTTCGATTTTGAAAGGCACGATTCTATAAAGCTTGTTTTATCTCGAGACTTGTAAAGGATCATATTTGTTTTGATAAAACATTTGAATCCTCTTCTCAAATTATGCATTTGATTGCTTATATTCATTCTTGTCAAAACTCTTGTTCAAATGCTTCTTTTAAATGAGGTCTCAACTATATGCTCTCGGATTTTCAAATTTCAAAAGAGACCTTATATAGCTTTCTATAAGGACTTACATGTATTATATTCTTGATGATTTTCTTTAAGCATAGTATGTGTTACTTGTTATAATGTCTCTATTATTCGATATTACTATGCTCTTGTGCAAGATATCTTGATAAGATTTTGTAAGCATTTTTGGTATTTTGGAACAAGATAAATGACCAAGACAAGGTTAGTAGCTCAATGGTATTGTCAAGAAAAGGTATTGATTTTGATGATACATTTGCACCCATAGCACATTTAGAAGATATTCGCATTCTACTTGCCCATTCTTGTTTTAAGAAAATTTCAAGCTTTACCAAATGGATGTTAAATCCAATTTTCTAATGATTTTATTCTAGAAGAAGTCTATGTAAAACAACTGGGATTTGAAAGATTTTTATAGGCAAAATGATTTTTATAAAAGGCCTTATTATGTTTAAAACAAGCAATCCATGTATGGTTTGATAGACTTAGCTATTTTTGCAAAATGATTTTACAAGAGGTAAAGTTAATCTCTTTTTCTTTTTTTTTTTTTTTTTTTAAAAAAAAGGGGGCAAGATTGTTTAATTCTTTAATTTATGTTTGTAGCTACTTATGAATATTTGTGCAAGATATTTTTCTAAGTCAATGCAAGGTGAATCTAAGATAATCATGATGAGGGGAGCTAAATTTCTTCATTGGAATTCAAGTTCAACAATGCCAAGAAAGTGGTTATATTCCACACTCAAAGAATACAAAAGAAGAAGTGAGGCATTGAAGAAGAAAGAACCATCTCAACCTCTATGACCACCATGTAAAGATTGACAAAGGTTGAGGAAGGCATATCGGTTGACAAACAAATTCGAGGTATGTTCATTCACTTTTATTACTCTCATAGACTCGACATTCCATATGCCTTACGTCTATATGCTCGACTTCAAAAATTATCCCAACGAATCTCATTAAAGTGCCGTTAAAAGAAATTTTCAAATATTTGAAAGGCACTTTTTCTTATGACTTGTTGTATCCTAAGTCTTAAAACGTTCTTATTTTCGGGATAACAAGTCCGGTTATAATTATTTTTCAAAATATGGTTCGTCATAATCGAACTAAACATATTGAGATTTGATATCATTTTCTAAGGGATTGCATGTTTAACAAAAACTTGAGATGTGTTTAATTTCGTCTCAAGGATAACCCACGGATTTTTTAATCGCTCACCACCGAGTATTTCACTCCATTTCGAGCTTGATTATGACATAATGTATATTGAATGAGGTCTACGTTTGCATTTTGACGTTTTTAAAACTTAGGGCGAAAAATCGGATTTTTGGATCAAATTTTGGAATTTCAAAAACAGATTTTCAGAATGAATCGCCAGGTCCGGGCCGACCGGCCGCCCACTGCTCGACCGGTCGCCCATACCCGGATGGTCGCCCTAAGAGACTTTTTGGTTAAAATCGATTCGCTTCCAGGACTTTTGCCATTTTGGTGTCTTTTCTTCTCCATTTCGACCTCTTTGACATTTTCACACACAATTCACTTCAAATGTGTTTTGTTGCATAAAATTCATATTTTGGGGATTATCTAGCTCGAATATCATCATCATTGCTCATCTTCACCGATTAAATGGTAAGAATTCTACTCCTTATCAATCAATTGGGTTAAACCCTTGAGAACTTGGCTTATATGCGTATCTCTTGATGCAATTCTTATATATTTGTATTAAGCATGATGATTGTTGATGGATGATATTTATAAAATTGCTTTTGGTGATGAAAAACTTGGCTTGATTACATTTACAAGGGCTATATATATCTTTTTCAATCTTTGACGCCCGCCAAGTGTTCGATAAAATGTTTCAATGAAAAATTCATCACATACATGATTCTCTCGTTTTCAAATGTATTATATATTTATAGAGATCATGTTTTTGCAAATCAAATGAGTTTTCATAAGCTTCTACAAGTCGTATGATCGACTTTTTCCTCCTATTTGGTCTGTAAGCTTCAATGTTCAAATAGCTCGATACATCGGTTTAGTTGCGCACTTTGATATGATTATATGATGTTTTTATCATGCTAACATTCTTTTTGTTGATTCCAAAGGGGAGAAACAGGTTATAAGCTTATTAGCTCATAAAAACTAAAATAAGCTCGAGAAAGAAGCAATAAGCTATGGTTTCTAAAAGCCATAAGTTGTGGATTATATTTAGTCCATTTGTTGTATTATGGACTTATATACTTGTCTAATGATGTTTTGTTGACAGGGGAGCTTATAAGCTCTTGTACTTAAAGAGCAATATGTAAAAGCTAAGCTTTTAGCTTGTGGTTTCTTGTGATTACATTACTCTTGTTGTGCATATTGATAGGGGAGCTTTTGTTATTTGTGTTTGAATATCTTTACTCCCATCCTTGCGATTATATTGCGTGGAATGTTGTCGCTCACAACGGATAGTTCTTTTTAAGGTAAAATTGTTTTGTTTTCAAAATCGACCTCGTGAAAATTGTTTTGGTTTGTAATCATCAAAAAGGGGAGATTGTTTGATAAATGGTTTTATCATGATTTTGATGATTTTGTTTTTATACCAAAACAATGTTTTTTAAAGGTTGTCCAAATACTCTTAAATGATTTAAAATGGTTTTAATATTTTCCTGAGTATTTCTTCAAGTTTATTTTCGACAAAATTGGACAACACATTTAATGATATTGCGTCAACGGGTTTTTACATCGAAACTATATTTCTAATGTTGTCCTAAATACTCCCGATCGATTTAAAATATTTTTACTAATTTTTCGGAGTATTTCTTGAGGTTTATTTTATACAAAAATCGGACAACATTTTATGCGGATGTCGGCCGACTTGGCCGACCAAAGAGGCGACTGCACTGGGAATGAGTTTCTTGAAACAAGTAACACACGAAACTCTCAAAATTGGAAGGGGTGACCGGTCCCTATGGAGGCGGCGGTCGAACCCATGGTCGACCGGTCGGACCCCATTGGACCGGTCAACAAAGTGTATTTTTCGGGTTCTTCTTTTCTCAGATCTTGCGCGACCGGTCGCCCTAATGTTTGACAAAGACAAAATTCTAATCGTTGTAACATGATGCCTTTTCCCTAAATTGTGGGATTGATTTCTAACAGCTATATTCTTGATTTTAATTGCAATTGTTTTGTAGATATCAGATTCCAAGAGGAGCCTATCAAGTATCAATCATCTCCTATAAATAGAGGAAGATTTGAAGCACAACTACAAGATAGAACAATACAACACAACAAGAAATACTCAAGCAAACACTTGGTCTTATATTGTCATTTTTCTTGTTGTAATTTGCCTAGTTTATCACTTTCACATTCTTGAGGTCTAGACTATTCTTGATTACACTTGCACTCAATTGTATAATTCATTATCGAGTTGTAATCTTGATGTTTTGGGTAATCATTCAACACAAGATATCCTTGTGAGTGTTCTTGTGGTAAAAACACACTTGGGTGATCTAGGTGTTAGGTGTAAGAAGATTGTGGTAATCTTCTTGTCGAGGTGTTGAAGAATTTGGTATTCTTCAAGGTTGAAGATTGTGGTAATCTTCACAAGGTGCCGTTGAAGGAAGATTGTGGTAATCTTCAAAGGGAGATTGTGGTAATCTCCAAAGGTGGTGTTGAAGAAGAGTGTGGTGCTCTTCAAGGTGTTGTAAGTTGAATTTGTATTAATTTTGGTAATTAATAAAATTCTTTTTCTTTTTCGAAACCCATCCCGGATATCGGAGTGGTAGAGCACGTAGTCCCCAAGTGGGGTGAAGCTCTATAAATCGACGCGTGTTGTTTACATTCCGCACCTTTATTATTGTCTTGGCTTATTTTGTTCGAAAAAGAGGGCATAATCGAAAAGATGGAGATAATCTATTCACCCCCCTCTAGATTATCGTAGCCGCTTGACTTACTGAGATATCTATAACTAAATATGCGAGATGTTTTAAATTACATATCCAAAAAAAACAATGGCGGATAAAATAGTTTAAGTTGGAAGAAAAATTGTACGACGTGAAGGTTGATAGACTCTTCATTCCCCAAATCTCGGTAGAACTGACATGGTAAGAGTTTACTTACCTTTGAAATAATTGTTAATACATAAACACCCTCCTTTAAATTGCAGGATATTAGGAAAAATACAAAAATACCCTTACTAACCTAAAATAACTGAAAGGATCCAAACCATCCAAAAATTTAAATCAACTACTCAGAAGTATCCCTACGGTTTCACCTAAATGGATTGGTCTCATTTGAACCAATCCCGACGTAAGACTGACATTTTTAGATTTTCCTTTTTTTTGTTTTTTTGTTTTTGCTAGTAAGGGTAATCTATTCATTTTATTAAGGAACTTTTTCGTTTTTTTGGTAACTATTCGCAGGGGATTTTTTTTGGAATGATTATTGATCTCATTCCCACTTTCATTTTTTATTTCCATTTCAAAACTTTTCTTTAGTTTTCTCTCAAGGTAAGCTACTGGGTTTGAAGGGTTCTCACATTTTCTTTGCACTCAATTTTTTCATTCGAGTCGGTCGTGTCCCAGGCTTCTCAATTTTTGTTTGTGCACCAATTTCATTCGAATCGGAGTTTATATACAGATTTTTGTCGAAGTGAGTGGTTCAACTTGTTTTCATATTTAGTTCATTTTATTTTTTGTTCTGTTTTTTTCTGGTTCAACCAAGTGCATAGTTTTTTTTTTTCACTTTTGTGTTTTTGTAAATTCTAGGGTTTCTTAACGTATATGTTGAAGGTTTTGTTTTCTAATGGTGTTTTATTGCTTTTGTTGAACCAGTAATCCGGAATATGTTTTAGCTTTGAATCTTATCTGGCTAACATCAATTTAATTAGATTTGTTTTTTTCCAAATAACTAATGGTCGTTGTATAAGGAAGATTCATCTAAGAAAGAGGCTTCTTGTAGAACCGCGTCTTACGAATCCTACCCGCAACCCGTCCAGTCCACCTGTTATTTAAAAAAATTCCGCTTCAGCGCTTGTGAAGGATCAAACCGCAAGGTTACGGAGACATAAGGTGGTGTTCTACCACTACACCACTAGTGCTAATTGTGTAATTTTAGTATAACAATGTATATAAACTCATTCATAAATACGCCGGTAATTAAAAAAATTAAAAACGCCTATAAATATAAAGGCTAAGAATCGAACCCAAGTCTATTAAAAAACATGATAAAGTATCTCAATAAATGAATACTTATAAAAGTGTTACTTTAACTACATCATATTTATTTTTTATTTTTCCTATTTTTTTGTTCCTAGTTTGTGATCGTATTAAGAAATCGATAATTTATCTCAACAAATGGATAATTTTACTTATAAAAGTGTTACTTTAACTATATTATATTTTTATTTTTCCTTCTTTCATTCATTTCTAATTTGTGACTATATTAAAAAACATGATACTTTATCTCAAAAATAGATATTTTAACGTATAAAAGTATTACTTTAACTCTATTATATATATATATATATATATATTGTAATATATTCATAATTTGTGACTATATTAAAAATATGTCACTTTATCTCAAAAAAACAAATACTTTTAGTTATAAAAGTATTACTTTAACTCTATCATATTTATTATTCATCTTTCTTTGTATTTATTATTAAAAAATATAATACTTTATTTAAAAACTAGATATTTTTACTCTTAAAACATGATATTTTATCTCAAAAAATATATATTTTTACTCATAAAGGTGTTACTTTAATTATGATATATTTATTTGTCCTTCAATGTAATGTAATCATAATCTGTGGCTATATTAAAAATTATGATACTTTATCTAAAATAACCGATACTTTTTCTCATAAAAACATTACTTTAATCGAGGAAGAAAAACAAAAACTCTATTATATATATATATATTTATTTATTGTAATATATTCATAATTTGTGACTATATTAAAAATTATGTTACTTTATCTAAAAAAATAAATACTTTACTTATAAAAGTATTACTTTAACTCTATCATATTTATTATTCATCTTTCTTTGTATTTATTATTAAAAAATATAATACTTTATTTAAAAAACATATATTTTTACTCTTAAAATATGATATTTTGTTTCAAAAATATATAAAGTGTTATTTTAACTCGATATATTTATTTGTCCTTCAATGTAATGTAATCATAATTTGTGGCTATATTAAAATATATGATACTTTATCTAAAATAACCGATACTTTTTCTCATAAAATCATTTTTAATCGATGAAGAAAAACATTAAAAAACAAAAAAAAAAAAAGCACGAATTTGTTGTTGACCCGGAATCGATCAATACGGGTCAAATATGACCCGTCTTACGGATTGAGACCCGTAAGACGGTCTATATGAGTTTTTGCTTTTATCTAATTACCAATTACCATTAAGGGTTGGGAGTTTGGTAACCCAAATAGTACTAATGGTCTGTCACTTATCGGACATATGTAACACTACACGGCGAAATTATATTTTTGATCCACCAACGTATACCAACTTATACCAATTTACACTTACGTCCACTAATTTAGTGTGGCAAAAATAGGACACTAACTTTTAATTTATTGCACATTTAGTACAATCTCTATCGACAATTACAAAATCAATTGAAATTACTCCCAAGTTTTTGGGATTTCATCCCATTCATGTGGAAATAAAAAATAATTTAATATGTCAATGTAATTAAAAATGAACGGAGGATTGAAATCCCCAAAATTTTGGAGCAATTCCGATTAATTTTGCGATAGCGGACAAAATTAGACTCAATGTCCAACAAATTAGAAATTATTGTCCTGTTTTTGGCACATCTTTGAATTAGTGGACGAAAAATGCAACTTGATATAAGTTATTGGACTAAACATGCAATTTAGCCCACATTACACATTCACAAATATTTAACTGTAGCAATTATTCCTATTTTTGTTAAAATATATTAAATGCCGCTGACTTGTATATAAGTACCTTGGTCATTAATATACCCTAAATTAACAAATATAATATTTTTTCCACCTGAATGAAAAGTTTGGACAAAATTGCTCTTTTTATATTGAATTTATATTATCATCATTATATTTTGAGCAATTTGCAACCTCAGTTTGTTTTAAAATTATTTCTCAATTAGAAAAATATTCCAAAATTATAATATAAAATAACTAGTAACTAATAACTTAACGTAATGAAAATTTGAAAAAACCAAAAATAACAATTAGTGTAAGATATTTATATATTAAATATGATAAAACTTACATGATATGAAATAAAAACAATAGTATATGTTTAACTCCTTATGGACGGCCTAGTGGGTTCTTTTGGCGTAAAGGCCTCAAGTTCGAATCCTCATTCCCGCACCACTTGGATGAGCCTGTCGAACATGACTTATAACCTATTGTGATTTATTGGCTAACATGGTTTGCAGGTTATTACGTGAAGCCCGATGGTTACCTAGTGTAGTGTGCCCGAATTGTAGTGGTTGTGGGTTCCTCCGTTTATAAAGAAAAATACACAATACATCTTTGAGTAATAATAATACTAATTAATAAATTTAAAATTTAAATAAGTATAATGTATTTATGTATGTATTCTTGAACTGAACATTTGATATTATATACATATATATAGATGCATGCTTCTATATTCAAAAGAGTCCAAATTTTATTGAAATAAATCTTTGTCCCATGTTTTTTAAAAGTACGTCTAAATATCAACAGATATATACTTATAATTATTCATTTTTATCCAAAATAACATAAATCTATTTTCTATTAGATAGTAATATTTTAAAATTTAATTAATCAGAATAATTTTTTTACTTGTTTGGTATTCTGTGTTTTTATTATAATATAATTATTTTAACTTCTAAATTTTTAATTACTTAAAAGTAATTAACTACCTTTTATATGGTAATAAAAACATTATTTCCTATTTAAGAAATAACTTTAAATTGAGTTTCTAGTGAAAAAATCGACTTAAAAGGGAAATTATATAAAATCAATTAATGGCATAATAAGGACAATTTTACCCAAACATAAAATTTATGGGGTAAGAATTACATTTGTTAGTTAGAAGGTGTTTGTGATAAGGAATATGGTGTAGGGTAATTTGCTAGTTTTCCTTCTTTATCCAAACATATTACGCATTACTAAATGCTATATATTTATGTTTCAGGTGAAAGCAATGACGAGATACCTCAAATGGAAGCAATTTGCAAAATCTGCTGTAGTTTGGTCCAAGAACATATTAGAATTAGTGTGCTCAAGACAAAATGCAAATGCAAATTAAATCTAATACATGAAAAGTGCGCTCTTGAAAATCCTAGAAAGAAAGAAAACGAAAAATGTGATGTTTGTTATGAAATCATCCAATACATACCTGTAACTCTGTCAAGTTCCAGTGGATAAAATCTCCAGAACCCAAAAGTTCTTCTAATAGGTACTAAATTTTGCTTACACTCTATATTAATATTTTTAGTTCGTCGTTCAAGAATGAGGATATCTTCTCACATCAAGTAAATTTTAGAGGATATTGTGCAAAATACCGAGCATTGGATAGGTCAACCTCTTTTTGTCCACCATGATAAAATATCATCTTTTCTACCCACTTTTATGGTTCTTTTACTCAAATACCTCGACACTTGAATAAATAAACAAGAAGTAGGTGCAAAAGTAAAAAGTAGGTGGGGTCATATTTCAATCTTACATAAAATATATTTTTCTTTATTTTTAGATTTTTAACACAATTTGTAGTTTTATTAAAATAAATTCAGATTTTTATAAAATCGTTTAGTATAAAAAAACAACTTTTTAAAAATAATTTTGAGGTTTATTATTTTATAATTTTAAGATTTTTAAATAAATGGCAAATCGTTTAAAAAAAAGGTGTATAGCTTTTTTAAATTTTCATATTTAATATTTTATAAATTTTTGATTTTAAATAAACTTTGGTTCTTTTTTTTAAACTAATTATCGTGTTTATTACTATAACATGTTATAATATATAATGTGTTATAGTATAACACATTATAAAAATTATTTTATATAACGTGTTATATATCGTGTTATCATATATATAACGCGTTATAATTATATATTGTGTTATAGTATATATAACACGTTAAGTCATACCACATTATATATACCGTGATAAGACGTATCATGTTATATATATATATATATATATCGTGATAAGGGTTAACACGTTATAAAACCCTTATCACGTTATATAACTCTTATCACGTTATATAACCCTTATCACGTTATAAGGGTTATATATTTTGATAAGGGTTATCACGTTATAATCACGTTTATATAACCCTTATCACGTTATATATATATATATATATATATATATATATATATATATTGATAAGGGTTAACACGTTATATAACCCTTATCACGTTATATAAACTTTATCACGTTATAAAGGTTATATATCTTGATAATGGTTAACACATTATAAAACCCTTATCACGTTATATAACCCTTATCACGTTATATATATATATATATATATATATATATGTAGGATTTGGTTCAAATGAGACCACTCTCCTAGGTGAGACAGTGTTGACTCATCTTAGTCATTGATCTTAAAAAAAATGAAGGGATGTGAATAATTCAGTTTTTAATTATTTCCTAATTTTTTTGATTTTAAAGATAAGATTGTAATTTTGTAATTTAAATTAGTGGTCCCAAATAATTTTATGGGTCGAAATTGATACTCAGGATTTTGTGGCGGATTTTAAGGAACATGTTTTCTTTCCAAATATTTTATTTTACAAAGACAGTTAGGGTTCTTCTGCATAATTAGACATCAAATAATGCATATTTAGTTATTTTATTGGCAATGTTTTACGAAAAACAAGACATAATTGAATATAATGTAATCGCATATGTGTTATACTAAATCGCATAAATAGGCTCAATATAATGTATATTTAGTTATGAAAATGGGATGTTGCTTTTGGAAATTATAAAAATGGGAGTACATAATGTCTCGCAAATTTAGTTATTCCACAATGCATAAATAGTTTCTAGATAATACATAGGTAGTTGATTTTGTTGCATAGTTTATGACCTCTTGCATAGTTGGATATATTGTACTACATATTAGTTTTTTTACGTTGCATAGATAGTTTTCGGATAATGCATATTTCGTTGAGTTTTGTTGCATATTTAGTTTTCGAACTCACCGTTCGTTATTTCTATGTAATATTGCACCAATTTTTCTTGTTTTTTTCTCGTAATTTTCATGAACCTGTAATTTTCGAGTTCTTCACAATTTTCTTTATTTGCGTTAATGGAGGAATGAGAGAGAGAGACGTGAGATTGGGGAAATTAGGAGATGTATGAGAGAGAAAGAAATTTGATTCCATTTTTGTAACTAACTTGTTATGTTATTTTGCCCTACTACCCTTATATTGATTAAATTAATATTTTAATATATTTTTTATCCATTAAATCATACCCATTGATTAATAGTGGAGAATGGTTGAGATTAGTCCATTATGTCTCACCTAGAGACATGATCTCACTTGATCCTCCCCTATATATATATATATATATATATCTTGATAAGGTTTACACGTTATAAAACTCTCATCACGTTATATAACCTTTATCACTTTATAATCACGTTATATAACCCTTATCACGTTATATATATCTTGATAAAGGTTAACAGCGTTAATAACCCTTATCACGTTATAAAACCCTTATCACGTTATGTAACTCTTATCACGTTATAAGAGTTGTATATCTTGATAAGGATTAACACGTTATAAAACCCTTATCACGTTATATAACTATTATCACGTTATAAGAGTTATATATCTTGATAAGGGTTAACACATTATATAACTCTTATCACGTTATATATTGGAAATTGTGAAAGTTAAATGCGAAAAGGTATTTTGAATGTTTTTAAAATCGAGTACTTTTTAAATTAAGCGCATTTCGGTCATTATGGGTAAACAAGTAGTGTGTTTAAAAAAGTGGGTCAAAAAGAGGTTTTTTTATCCAAAATGGGTAGTTAAAACTGTGCCCCGAAATTTTATATGGTTACGCGTATAGAGCTTTTATATTGATATTTTCAAGAATAACATAAATGATTAGAACCCTTTACGGACAATTCACAATGTATTTTAAATGATGTTTCATATCTTATATATTCTCACGATCATAAATATAAGTCAAATATAATAAACAATATTATGCATGAATACTTGGCGAGTATCAACATTCTCGGAATACAAAATTAAACATTATTCGGGACTGTATATTTGAAAGCAAAATGAAATAAGGTGAAAAATACATATGGAATTAAGGACGAGATATTTGTACTGTGTACACAATTCGAATTGATTTGTAGTATTCGGACATATTTCCAAATAAGAATAAGAATACGTTTTTGTATTTAAACATTAAAACAATACGATTAAAAATATTCTTTAAATTAACCAAATGCTAATATAATATCTTGATTCGATTCGTTCACACCTCTATCCACATATGCCGACACTTGTTATGAAAATTGATGTATTATTATTATAAATCAAGGCGTATCCTAGTGGAAGGATGATGGGGATTTAGCCCCCTCATAAAGAGCATAATTAGAATAATATCATCACACCATGATTTAGTGATGCTCCATGATAGATATCGAGAGGTTGATTTCATCATATAGTATTTAGGAAATATTCCTTCTTATCCTTGTACTGCCATACGGTTATATTGCTACCAAATGGCTAGGTGACACATTGCATTTATCTAGAATATTCTCTTGTACCAAGACGCTATATATATGGTTGTCTTGTTCCATTCATAATCAATGAAAATACAAATGACTATTCTCTCTATATTTTTACTATGCCATTTGTAATGTTTTCTCGTTGATTTCCTTCATGGTATCGAGCTCCAGGTTAACACGGAGCCCGCGGCCGCTCCCATTTTCATTTTCACCATGGCAAGACTACAACACGAAGCTTTACCACCCATAATTTATCCTCAAAGCCAACTTGTTAATGTGAAACTTTCTCGAGAGTAACTATCGGTATGGGAAAGCAGATTTCACCGCAATTGAAGGATATGGGTTAGAGTCATTTATCAATGGTGATTGCTCTAAACCGAACAATACACCACTTCAAATGACAAACAAATTGTTAATCCCGAGTATGTTAATTTGAAAAGACAGGATAAAATTTTAGCATCCTGGATCCTTTCCTCCTTATCCGAATCCATTCTTGTCACAATGGTTGGATTAACTAGCTCTCAAGAGATTTGGGAAGCTCGGAAGTGAGCTTTGCCACTCAATCGAGCTAAAATCATGCAATATAGGCTGCAATTGCGGACCTTAAAGAAAAGGGACATGCCCATGAGAGAGTTTTTAAACAAAATAAAAACATCTTTGTGATATGTTAGTGCATTTGACAAAGGTTAACAGATGAAGAACAAATTTCTTACATCTTAATCGGTCTTGGAAATGAGTATAACTCGGTCATGGTTTGATTAACTCAGAATTGAACCATACTCCTTAAGAGAAGTGCATGCCTTGTTGTTAAGCTTTGAGAGCAGACTTGAAGGATTTGACATTCCCCAAAATCAATTTGGCATGGATGGGTCATCTCCTATGGTTAACTCTGTTGTGCAAGGAAATAGAAATAGAAGAGGAGGTTTTTCACCAAACAACAGAGGTAGATGAATGAATCAGGCCTTTGTTAACAGAGAGGAGGCGAGATCTTATTTTAGAGGAGAAACTGCTAGAGGCAGAGGAAGGTTTAACAACAAAATGATATGCCGATTTGTCATAGGACCAATCATCTGCGCAGATAAATGTTTCTATAGAGCGATCTTTCTTATGTACTGGAAACACCAAAGATCGCTATTCTCCCTGGAGGAAATGTCAATGTGGCTCAATATCACACAGAGTCTGCTAATACCACTAAAACTGCTGGGAACTTGGATGAAAGTTATTGGTTTCCAGATTCTGGAGCTACACATCATGTTACCTATGATTTTGGTAACTTAAACCTTGCATCAGATTACAATGGAGCTGACAAAGTTCAAGTTGGGAATGGCACAGGTTTGGATATTCTATATATTGGTACTTCTATAGTTAAATCACCACCACATTTAAATTATCATCATGTTTTTCTCCTCAAAACCTGTTACATGTTCCCAAATCACCAAAAACCTAATCGGTGTCTCTCAATTTGCTAGAGATAACAAAGTCTTTTTGAATTTCATCCATGTGTTTGTCTTGTGAAGGACCGGGAATCCAAGGAAGTTCTTCTTCGAGGGAAGGTTCATAATGGCTTATATCGTTTTAACCTCACTAATGCGAGTGGAAGTGAGTCATCCAAACTCCAGCCTCAACCATCTCATTCTATCTTCTTTCACCGCAAAGAATCCCCAAAGTGCTAATGCTCTCGAGAATAAAAAGTAGAGATAACATCAATTTGTGGCACTCTAGATTAGGCCATGCTTCATTTGATACGGTTCAAAGAGTACTCAAAGATTGTAATATTTCTTTTGATATTAATGAAATTGAGCTTTGTTTGTCCATCTTGTATTAAAGCCAAGAGTCACACTCTTCCTTTTTCTTTGTCCGACATCGATCACTATGGTCTTCTTTGATCTAATCTACACAGATTTATGGGGACCTGCTCCCATTAAATCTGTCAATGGTTATTCTTACTATATAAGTTTTGTTGATCACTACTCTAGATTCACTTGGTTGTACTTAATGAAGGCTAACTGATACTTCCCAGGTCTTTCTTCATTTTAAAAGGCTTGTTGAAAATCGTTTGAAAGGAAAATAAAATCCATACAAAGTGATGGTGGAACGAATTTAAGCCTTTGACAATAATTTTCAATGACAATGGTATTCTTCATCGTATATCTTGCCCTTATACCCCGCAACAAAACGGATTGGTTGAACGAAAACATCGGCACATTGTTGAAACCGGGCTGTCAATGCTCTCTAATGCACATATGCCCACTAAGTTTTGGGATGATGCTTTTTCCACCGCCGTGTTTATCATTAATCATCTTCCCACTAAGGTTCTTCACTTCAAATCACCCCTTGAACGACTTACAGGCCATAAACCTTGTTACTCTTTGCTTAAAACCTTCGGTTGTTTATGCTTTCCTCATTTAAGACCATACAATAAACATAAACTCGAATATCGAAGTCAAGCTGGCACTTTCATTGGTTACGACCGCAATATAAGGGGTATAAAGTCCTTCTTGATAATGGCGGGGTTCTAATCACTCGTAATGTTGTTTTCAATGAGACACAATTTCCATTTCAAAAACACACCGATAGTTCTCATATTCCTCCTTCTCCACAATGGTTCCAATCCTCTATTCCCATCTTACATACTCCTCTTACACCTCCCATCCCCTCCGATTCTTCAAATGAACCATCTCATACTCCCATCACCGCATCTTCACATCACTCCCATCATTTCCATACACCGCCTCTCCAACTTCTTCCTCAATTTCCCCGCCCCTACTACTACCTCCTCCCCTCATTTTCCTGTTGAAATACCTTCCGACACTTCCCTCCCGGTGGTCATATAACTATAGATTTACCAATTGATAGACATTTTAATCCTGTTGCTATTTCTAATGAGAATTTTCGATCGCTCACAGGAGCCACCACATGCTTACCAGGTCAAAAACAGGAATTTAAAGCCCAAGACTTATGTTGCGGTTCTTGACCCTATTGAACAAACTTCTCATCTCCAGTGCTCTTAAGCTTCCCGAATGGCGCCAGGCCATGCAACAAGAGTACAATGCTCTTGTTAAGAATGGCACATGGTCTCTTGTTCATCTACCTCCCGATAAGAGTCTCATTAATCGTAAGTGGATTTTTAAAATCAAGAAAAATTCGGATGGTTGGTTGCTCGTTACAAGGCTCGTTTGGTTGCTCGGGGCTTCACTCAAATAGCTGGTTTGGACTACACTGAAACATATAGTCCAGTCATTAAACCTGCTACAGTTCGCTTGGTTTTGTCTTTGGCTATATCTCACTCTTGGCCAATTCGGTTGGACATTGATAAAGCTTTTCTAAATGGTGAATTGATACGATTTATATATGGAGCAAGTTCCTGGTTTTGAAAAAATTGACAAAGACAGGTATTGAGTTGATTTGCAAGTTAAAAAAGTCATTATATGGCCTCAAACAAGCCTCCGGGCTTGGTGCTCCAAACTTGCTAAAGTTTTGCAATCCTTTGGTTTCTTTATTTCCAAGCACAATTCCCTTTATTACAAAAGGGAGAAAGGCACTTGCACATTGATCTTAACATATGTTGATGACATCATCATCACAAAGGCATTTTGCACATGAGATTGAAAAGATCATCACCGGCTTGCATCAAGTCTTTTCTCTCAAGGACCTTGGTTATCTTCATTATTTTATTGGTATAGAAGTAACTCCTACACCTCAAGGTGTTCTTCTTAGTCAAAGATAAGTACATTGATGAGCTTCTTGAGCAAGTGGGATGAAGGGGGTAAAGGGATTGAACACACCTATGGTTACTAGTCCTGTTTTATCCAAAGATGATGGGCGCCTATAACCAATGGAACTCTATACTGTAAAACTTGTTGGTGCTTTACAAAAGATGCAACTATTTCGTGTAGGATATTAGCTATAGCATCAATAAAATAAGTCAATTCATGCAAAATCTCTTTGGATAATCATTGGAAAGCTCTTAGCGGGTATTGAGATACTTGGCGTAAAACTATGGATTATGGCTTGCACTTTCAAAGAGACTCTCCATTAAGTCTTACAAAGATTTGTTGACGCCGATTGGGGATCGGACATTGATGATAGAAGGTCAACATCCGGATATTGCATTTATCTTGGAAAGAACTTGGTCACGTGGAGCTCCAAGAAACAAAATATTGTATCTCTGGTGCCGACCACGGTTGAGAATACCGAAGCATAGTTGCTGCAACTTGTGAATTAATTTGGATTCGATCTCTCCTCAATGAGCCGGGAATTCAAATGAATCAACCTCAACTATTTGGACAGATAATCTTGGTGCAAGGTCATTATCCGTTAATCCCGTTTATCATTCAAGAACCAAACATCCGGAGCTTGATTTGCACTTCGTGAGAGAAAAGGTCATGAATAAGTTCATTTCGATTCAAAGACGCCCCAGGAATAGATCAAATTGCGGACATTCTTACGAAACCATTAAGTGGGAAATTCTTTGCTCGTCTTAGAAACAAATTGAATGTTGCATCCAAGACATCGCTCGAATTGAGGGGGCATGATAAAGAGCATAATTAGAATAATATCATCACACCATGATTTAGTGATGCTCCATGATAGTATCTCGAGAGGTTCATTTCATCATATAGTATTTAGGAAATATTCCTTCTTATCCTTGTCTTGCCATACGGTTATATTGCTACCAAATGGCAAGGTGACTCATTGCATTTATCTAGAATATTCTCTTGCACCAAGTACACTATATATATGGGTTGTCTTGTTCCATTCATAATCAATGAAAATACAGCTATTCTCTCTATATTTTTACTATGCCATTTGTAATGTTTTTCCGATTTCCTTCACCCCACCCCTAAAGTTTTCAAAAACTTTGCTATTCTATATATATATTTGATTTTAAATATTAATTTTTAGTACTTGAATATTTACTTTATATTGATTTAGTCCCCCAAAATTAATTAGCCCCCACCCCAACCCCGTAGTAAATGTCTAGCTCCGCCTTGTTCTAAATGAATAATGTTCGCCTAAACTACGTTAGAAACAAAATATTATCCGAATAAATGACAGCCTCCTATGTTCCAAATTTCCAATATACATTAATATAATTCATATGTTGCTTTTTTGCAGGTCTCATATTTAGTTCTCAAAGTTGGTCGATGGTTAAATTAACCAATGCATAAAGAACGGAGATAATTTATAGTCATCATCTTCCCATTTCAGATTTGTCGTCTACGCTTCTTTTTTACTAATTAATAAACCGTCAGTGTATCACGTTTCCCTTTCAAGTTTTTTACATTGAAGTTTTCTTTTCGTAATGTCCTCGAATTCCATTCCATTAAGTAATAACTCCTAAAAGTAATTTTATATTGTATTTAAGAATTTACATGTCATTTATAAATAGTGGATAAAAAGTTTAAAGATGTACTCGTTATTGTGTATTATAAAATATTAGGATTTTATAAGCGATTTAAAGAAGAAGAAAAAGCAGATTTTGTTGGTATTGGCCCAATTACATGAGTTGTATAGGCCCATTACCAATTGTATTCTCATAGCCCAAATGATGCACACCAACTTAGTCGCCCCCACTCATTTGGCTAATCCATTCTCTCGGCCATTGATTTGAAGGGTTGAATCAAAATTCTTCATTTGCCCTTATTAACCCAAACCCCTTAAACCCTAATGGCATGATTGATATGTAGAAATGGAGTAGAATGGAATAGATATTCCTTGGTTCATTCTCATTCACATGCTTGGTATTCTTTAGTAATGGGAATAGGGGAATCCATTCCCAAAAGTAAGGGAATATCCATTCCTTGTTAGATAAATGAAAGAATGGCTAGTAGTTTGTTATGTGATTAGGTTGTTATTAGTTGGTTACATTTGTTAGACGGTTATTCTCTTGTTAGGCCTAACTTCTCTCTATAAATAGGTCTTGCTCCTTGTACGTAGAAAATTAAATCTTGTTACACTTTAGCTTCAATAATATCCCTACCTACTTTCTTCATTCTTATATATAATTTATACGTTTAACATGGTATCGACCGGCTCCTCCGGTACCCGCTAGCGTAGCTCGTCTTCTCCGATCAATCATGGATAGTTCTTCATCCGTTGAGTTTTCCACTCGTTTTACTCGATTCGTTCTCTCATCCATTGGCATCGAAGTTAAATCATGATAATTTTTGGTTTGGAGGAAGCAGATCTTCTCTACACTTCGTGGTCATCGTTTACTGAGTTTTTTTTATCTCTTTCTTCATCGATTCTAGCAAAATTTCTTTCTTCGAAACCGAGGAGTTTAATCCCGCCTATTTGGATTGGGAGCAACAAGATCAACTCATTCTCTCTTGGATATTTTCCTCCGTGAATGAGGATATTCTCTCTCGTATTATTCGGTGTGACACCTCTACTCAAGTATGGCATGTCTTTGGAAACCTACTATGCAACTCAAATGCGTGCTAAAGTTCATCAATATCGTCTTGACTACAAAACTTAACTAAAGGCTCTATGGCTATTAATGAGTATCTCGTTTCAAAGTACGACAATTGTGTTGATATGTTAACTCTCGTTGGTGAATCATTTTTTGAAAAGACACACATTGATGCTATTTTTAATGGCTTACCTATCAATTTGATTCGTTCATTCTCTCTATTAACACTCGTTGGATCCTTACTCGATTGCGGATGTTGAGGCGTTGCTTCTTGCCCGAGAGGCTCGAATTGAGAAAAGTATTAAGTCTGTTGATAGTGTAGTTGCTCATGTTGCTGTAGCTCATCCTAATTTCTCCTCCAATAATCAAATACCAATGGTCCTGGTATGCAATTTTCTCGAGGCGGGGGACAACAACAATTTCGTGATCATTTTGGTTCTCATTTTAATCGAGGTGGTCGATTTCACTATAATCGTAATAAGATCATTTGTCGTTTATGTGGTTACACGAGCACATTGCTTCTCAATGTTACTATCGTTTTGATCACTCTTTCACCGGATCTTCTCGGTTGAATAATTCTCGTGGTGGAAGTTCATTTGGTCAAGGCAATCTAGCTCATATAAATCATGTGAATCCGTTCTCTACATTTCATGGTCCCCCTGGCTTTCATAGTCATGCTCATTCTTCTCACCGCTTCCCTCGAGCCAGGGTTATCTTCATGCTCCCGAAAGTTTTGTTGAACCTAGTTGGTATCGACTCGGGCTACCAATCATCTTACAACGGATGTTTCAAATTTAACTCTTGGCTCTCCTTATAATGGTTCGAGCATTGGTGATGGTAAGGGCTTGTCTATACAACGTATTGGCTCTTTTTCCTTTCCTCTCCTTTTGTTTCTCACCGAATTCTTACACTTTCTCAAATCCTTCATGTCCCTAAAATCACAAAGAATTTACTTAGTGTTTTTAAGTTTGCACAAGATAAGCTGTGTGTTCTTTGAATTTCACCCCAATGTGTATTTTATCAAGGATCTCAAATCCAAGTCCATCTGTTGCAAGGTCATCTTAAGGATGGACTTTATGCCTTTCCAACATCTTAGCTCCGTGTCACTTCATCACTCCGATTCTCACCCAACATCTCGCACTCCTCCAGCCTTCCCGTCATTTGGCCTCCTCTCGAGCCTTCCTTTTCCATTTGGCACAATCGTCTTGGACATCCTAGTGATAACATTGTAAATCATGTCTTGAAAGCTAATCACCAAGTCTATTAATAAAACTCCTAATTCTCGTTTGTTCACTGTTGTCTTGGCAAATTACATAAATTTCCTTTTCACAATTCACACACTCGTAACTAAACCCCAGCGACTTATATGTTCGGACTTATGGGGTCATCTCCTGTTTTATCTTCGAGTGGCTATAGATACTATATACACTTCATGGATGTCTACTCTAGGTATACTTGGATCTACCTTTTAAAACAGTAAATCAAGCCTTAGGTTGTGATTGGTTGTGAGATTTATTTCCAAATTTTTATTTTTGAGAGAAAAAGTTTTTGGAAGTGTGATTGTTTGTGGAAGAAATGACTTTCTTTCAAAAGAATATATCATTTCTCTCCAAAATTAACTTATTATATCTCTTTCCTCTCACATTTCCCAATACCAAATTATACTATTTATTTCTCTATTTTCCCTATTTATATAAAGAAATTCGGTAATATCTTTAATTTATCACTTTTTATTATTTTTCTCTTAATCTTGATAACAAAATGTATGAAATGAGATCTATATTGCATATTTTTGGATTAATTTTTTATTTTTATTCAATTTTCCAAAGATTATATTTTCCACTATTTTTTCCACTATTTCTTTTTTTACAAAGAATCAACATCTCTAAATGATTCTCAATTACATCAACACAATCATTACTTTTTTTCTACACATCCAACTTTTACTTTTAAAAACAATTTCATTACTATTCTCTCGTAAAAATGAAAATAGACGGAACGAAAGTACAACCAATCACATCTTAACCTCTTTCATTCATTTCAAAACTCAAATTGAACAACAACTTGGCACCAAAATTAAGTGTGTACAAACTTATTGGGGGTGAATTTCGACCTTTCACTTTGGTTATCTTGCTAGATTTGGTATCACTCATAGGCATCCTTATCCTCATACTCACGAACAAAATGGTTTAGCGGAATGCAAACACCGTCACATTGTTGAAAATGGCCTCACTCTTCTTGCTCATGCATCATTACCTATGAAATATTGGGATGAAGCATTTCGTGACGTTTATCTTTTTAATTAAGAGACTTCCAACCCCATCCTCAATCATAAGTCTCCTCTTGAAGTTTTTTTTCACCTCAAGCATGAGTATACTTTTTTAAAAACTTTTGCCGCCAATGTTTCCCAATTTAAAACCTTATAACTCTCACAAGTTTGCATAAAAATCTCCCCTGTCTTTCCTTGGTTATAGTTTAAAACATAAAGGATACAAATGTCTTGACTCTTCTGGGAGAATTTTCATCTCAAGAGATGTGGTTTTCAATGAGCTTTCTTTCCTTTTGCACAAAGAACCTAATATCTCTCCTCCCTCCACCCCAGCCTCCTCCTTCCTATTTTCCCTCTACTCTCAATGTTCTCCTCCCTCATTCTCCTCTTTCCGCCTTACCTCGGCTCTTCCAATGTTGAGACACCCTCTCCACCTCCGCATGCTTCACTATTTGAACTGCACTGCTCCTTCCTTCTAACACACACCGGATGGTCATTAGAGCAAAGAATGGTGTATTTAGGCCAAGAGTTTTATATGTCTATCAAGGAACCTTCGATCTCGCTTTGGCCATCCAGATCCCAAATGGAAACAGACAATGTGTGATGAATTTCTTGCCTTGCTTCAAAATCGGACTTGGGACTTGGTTCCGTTACCTTTTGGAAGAAAAGCTACTGGTTCCAAATGGGTTTTTCGTGTTAAGGAAAATGCCAATGGTTCCTTGAACAAATACAAAGCTTATCTTGTTGCCAAAGGTTTGAAGTCAAGTTGCCGGGTTTGATTTCAATGAAACCTTCAAATCCCGATTATCAAACCAACCTCTACTTGAATAGTTCTCACTCTTGCATTAAGCGAGGGGTTGGTGTGTTAGACAACTTGATGTTAATAATACGTTCTTAAATGGTACAACTCAAGAAGAAGTGTATATGTTGCGGCCTTTTGGGTTTTAGGATCCTACACACCACGACTTTGTATGTAAACCGAGGAAGTCATTGTACGGGCTTAAACAAGCCCCTCGTGCGTGGTACAATACTTTGTATGTTGTTTTGGTTGAGTTGGGATTTCATTCTACAAATTCGGACAAATCACTTTTTGTGAAAATTACTCCAACCAAAGTGCCACTTTTATCTTGGTGTATGTCGATGACATTTTGGTAATGCATACCATCCTCAAGAAATTCGGACTCGATCTCTAATCTCAACAAAAAGTTTGCTCTCAAGGATCTTGTGAGTTAGATTATTTTTTGGGAATTCGGGGTGAAACACACTACCTCCGGTCTTCATCTATCTCAAACCAAATACATTAAGGAACTTTTGTGCAAGACTAAGATGCGTTTGCTTAAGAGTACTAAGGCCCCTATGACTTCAGGCCTTAAACTTACGCATATGGGATTGATTCAAGTATGTGATGTTCACTCTATCGTAGCGAGTTGGAGCTCTTCAATATGCTACCATTACTAGGCCTGGAACCGCTTTTCGTGAATAAAGTATGTCAGTTTATGTAGTCTATTCAAGAAGTTCATTGGAAGGCAATGAAGCTCATTCTTAGATACTTAGCAAGTACTCTTGATCATGGTCTAACTTTGTCACACCAATCCTCGATGTTCTTAACTTGGTAGGTTTCTCTCGATCTTTGATTGGGCATCCGCCATTGATGATAGAAGGTCTACAACAGGCTATTGTGTGTTCTTGGTTCTAACCTCATCTCTTGGAAGTCCAAGAAGCAATGCACAGATATCTCGATCCTCAATCAAGCGAGTATTGCGGTGTTCTTTGAATTAGTTTAACTTACTTGGATTCAAGGTGCATAGCGAGTTACAAGTTCAAGTGATTATGTTCCTCTTATTTGGTGTGATAATCTAAGTACCGTTCAACTTACAAAGAATCCGGTTTTACACGCTCGTACTCAAACACATTGAGCTAGATTTATATTTTGTCGGGAGAAGGTTCGCAGAAGCTTGTGGAAATTCGACATGTACCAACTCGAGATCAATTAGTCGATGTTTTTACCAAGCCAAATTCAAGCTCGGTTTTTCCTCTTTGTTAGAAGCAAACTTAAGGTTTTAGATTCTCAAACCTTAAGTTTGAGGAAACTGTTAGATAAGCTGGAAGAATGGTAGTAGTTTGTTATGGATTAGGTAGTTAATAGTTGGTTACATTTACGTTAGACGGTTACTCTCTTGTTAGGCCTAACTTCTCTCTATAAATAGGTCATGTTCCGTGTATCGAAAATTAATATTGTTACACTTTAGCTTCAATAATATCCCTACCTCTGCTTCTTCATTCTTATGTATAATTTATACACTTAACATTCCTCCTCTCCCCCATGGGTTTAGCTATTCCCAATCATCAAGAATGACTCAAATTTTATTTGCCATGAAATTATCTTTCTACAATGAGTAAAAAAGTTTGATATAATCTATATTTTTGAAAGTAGTGTTATAAATAAATAAAAAAATTATTTATATTTAACTATTTATAATTGAAATATATGTTATATTTAATATTTTAATAAATCATAGTCAGTTTCTATCAATATTCAATAATTAAATGAAAAGTTTGATATATAATTCTTTTGTTGATTTTCTATATTATTTTATATAAAAATATATATTATATAAAATATCATTGATATCCTAGATATAAATATACAAACTATTTAATACACATCAAAATAATCTTATATCCATTTATGCAATATATATTTCATGAAATTTATTTAAATTTTTTTTTATTTAAGAGCAATTTGATACTTAAAATTATTTTTCACAAATTACTTATTCATTTATAATTACCTATCAAGATATTTAAATCAAGTAAAAAAATGTCATCCATTCTTTTTCCATTCCTTGTACATACAATCATAGAAATAGTATTATTACATATCATTCCTTTCCTATTGTTAATCTATTCATAATTTCATTCAATTCCCATCTAATTCCATTCATTCATACCAATCATGCCGTAAGAGATTAGCCTCGATAATCTACCTCTCTTTGGCAACGTGCAAAAATCCCCCCCCAAAAGAAAATCTTTGCATCTTTCTCTTTGATTCTTTGTGAGTGTACGGTGAGGTTTTCGGTGAGAGTGCTCGATCATCTTCTCCATCGATTGATCGATTTTGGTAGTGAAATTCAGTAAGTTTCGAGAGGTTTGGGTTCTTCACGGCCGATTCCATTTTTGGTGGCTTATCTCCAGGTTGGTCGTTCCGTTTGTGGGCTTCAAGTAGTTTTCATTGGTGGTGGTGTCATTTGTTGGCATCGCTTGATTCCTTGCCCTAGTTTCTTGAAGGATCGGTTGGGGATTCCGTATTTCTAAGCCAAAGGATTCGAGACGTTTGACTTCAAGCATAAAGGAAAGCCGGTTCACTTATATGAGGTTGGTAAGAATCAATTTTCGCTTTCGTTTCCATTTTGGCCCGGTGTATTCATATTATCGTTTATATTTATGTATTTTATCTCTTTAGAAGAATTGGCTTGGAATCCTAAACCCGACTCCCATAGGCAACTTATTGTATAGTTCTATTTGTAATAATCTATAATATTTATTCGATTATAGCGATGATAAGTGTCTTTTTATGCATGTTTTACTTGTTTATTTGAGTATATTTAGGTTGTTCTTATTAGCTTCATAAGTTTTTGATTGTTACATGGTTCATATTAGTGTGATGTGTTTTTATTGATGTATATTGATCATTCGGAGCTATTTTTGGTGAATTTCGGGCCATGGATTCATGTCAAAATATAATACGGGGTTTATGGATGTAAAAACGCTCAAAATCCCAAGCTAAACGCATCATTATGGGGCCTTTTCGGATCGAACACGGTCAAGATGTGTTTTTAACACGGCCATATTTTTAATGAGCCAAAATTGACCAAAAGCATGGTCATGTCGCATGAACACGGTCAGATCATGTTTTTTACACGCCCCGTGTTCTAGAGGTCGCCAAAAGATGTATAAAATATGGTATTTTTACACGCCCAAGCTACATGAAGTTTTCGCCCGATTTTTATGGGTATTTTGGAAAAGCACATTAACCAAGCCTTTTGACAACTCTTGTACATTTTTTACACCCAATTTTCTTTGAACAATGTCTTTTTTTCACCAACAATTTTGCATAAAATAATCACTCAACAACTCAACTAATGAAGTGAAGCATTAAACTACCAAAAGATGACATTATTAAAGAATACTTTCACCAAAATAACGTCAATAAAAGCCCAAGGATGGGGTTGAGGCTGGATATTCATTCATCCATTCATATTCATAGAATTCAGATTTTAGAGATCAAATTACATATTATGAGAAGAGAGGGAGAAAACAATTGGAGGTTGAAGAGTTTGGAGCACCATAGAAGATAACCAAGGAAGAAGTCTATTTGTGATGTTGAGAAAGATAAGTATATCATGTCTATAACATTTGAATCCTCTTACGTATCTTATTCTTTTGTCAAAATCATGTTGAACTAAATCTTTTAGTGTTTGAATATAATAAAGTCTAGAATAGATTTATGATTATGGTTTGAATGTTTTTAATATAATGTTCATGTTTTGGTGATTCACTTATATTATGCTTCATTCATTTGAGTAATATTTCGGTATATTGATTTGAATTTTATTCATCATCGGGTAATTGATAGATTTATATTGAGAAAGAACCAATTTAAGTGAAAGGAGTTGCATGCGATTCTAGATATAGGACGACATAAATATTTCGGATTAGGGTCAAACCTAATATGAGAATTCATAAATCGTTATAATGCAATCTTTGGGGTTTAACTAGAAAGATTTTTCTTTTAATCAACTTAAGATTAGGAGTTTTTCTCCTTGAAAGAAGATTTACCTTAATTTGAGAATTTCTACGGTCCATGAAGCATAAGATTATGTTAAAGGGATTGTAATTGTTTAAGGGTTTAAGGTTGTATTTATTTTTCTTACAATCACAAAAATATTCTAGAGGGATTTACATTCAAACACATCTTTATCTCTTGATCTCATATTTTATAATCTTTATTTATTCAATCATTTGTAATTTGTTAATTAATTAGATTCTTTATTTTCTTCTTTTACAAAATAAAAATCTGAAATTTGATAGATTATAATAATACTTACAATCCTCGTGGGAATGACACTTGATACTTGCTTTGCTTTGCTACAAACAATTAGGTGCACTTGCCTAGGTTGTTTTAGGAGTAGCTTTTGATCCATCAAGTTTTTGGCGCCATTATCGGGATTATGATATTAGGGAAACTTTATTTTTGTTAATCAAATTATTTTGTTTTATTTTTTTATTATTGTTCTTCTTCTTATCTATCTTTTGTAAGCCTTATTTAACACTCCTTCATCTTCTATTATCGTAGTGTATGCCTACTCGTCACCTGGTGGGAAAGGTAAAAACGTCGCCAGTGACTTAGTCAAGTGATAACACGGGATATGGAGAAAACATAGACAAAAGGAATGACAAAGATTTTGTGGTCGCGGCGTAAAAACCGCAAATGACGATGTACGACTATGCCAAGCCATTAATGGATGGCACAACATCAAGCATCGTAAGGCTCATTGTTGTTTCCAATAACATCGAAATAAAAACCAATATTAATCAAATGGTGCATCAACTTGTTCAATTTGATGGCCTGCTTCGGATGGAGATTCCAACAATCACATTGCAATTTTTTTTGAGATTTGTGATATATTCAAAATCAATGAGGTCTCAGACGATGCTATTCGCCTATGCCTGTTTTCATTTCCCATTTTGGACGGGCAAAGCCGTGATTGAATACTTTACCAAAAAGGAACTATCACAACATGGAATGTTAAGGCTGGAAAGTTCCTCCTATAGTATTTTCCACGGTTAAAAGCGCTTGATTGAGGAACGAAATCTCTTTCTTTGCCCAAGACGATGACGAAACATTATATGATAATTCGGGAGAGATTTAAAAGCCACTACGAAAATGCCCTCATCATGGCCTACCCGTTTGGATGCAAGTCCAAACCTTCTATAATGAGCTACATTTCTCAACAAGGCAAGATGATAGATACGGCGGCCGGGGGGACTTTGAACAATAAAACACCAAAAGCGACTCAAGAATTCATTGAGGGTATGGACATGAATGGATACCAATGGCAATCCTTACGCGGTAAAACAAACAAAGTCGGTTGGAGTATACAATGAATGTAGTGGTTATATTATCGGCACAAGTTGAAGCATTTACTCGGAAGATTGATGATTTGCAACCCCCAAAACCAAAAGCGCAATTATTATCTTGCGAAACATGCGAAGGATCTCATAACTATCAAGAATGCCCTCATAAGACATCACAAACCGAACATGTCGATTATCTTAGAAACCAACCTCAAAATCCTCCAATTAATCCTTTCATCAACACATACAATCCCGGTAGCGACAACATCCTAATTTTAGTTGGGGCAATCAAGGCCACCACGACTTTTCCCAATCTTAATCCACATACAACTCCCGGATTCCGCCACCCCAAGGAAAACCTAACTTGGAAGAACTCGTGACAAAGTTTGTGCAATCATCAGACGCCCGATTCCGTGCAATGGAGACATCCTTAAGAAATCAAGAGGCATATATCCATAACTCGAGAATCAAATAGGTTAAATTGAGAAGCTCATAGTAGAAAGACCACAAGGAAGTTTTGCCGACTAACATAGAACCAAACCGCGAGAATATGTGAAGGCAATTACCATTAGTTTGCCACACAAGTTTGATAAGGTTAATATTCCCATGCAAAAATGTGTGGAGAACGAGAAATCCAAGAAAGGGTTCAAAAAAATGTGGTCAAGAATACAAGCCCGAGATCTATTACCCAAGCCGAACCGAAGAAGATAGAAATAAGGACCAATTCGGTAAGTACCTCAAGTTATTCAAATAATTGAATACCAATATTTCATTTGTTCAAACTCTTTCAAAGATTCCAAAGTATGCAAATGGTCTAAAGGACCTCATTTCCAATGAAATGAAGCTTGAGAAATTACTAGGTGATCTAGTTCGATGTGACATGCGGTGTCGATACCCAACATATTCTAACATATTTTAAAATCATATTTTAATTTAGCCATATAAATCACAATTGTATCATGTATAGTTGTTAAATTTTTATAGTCTTGTCGATTGAAACAATGGTTTGGAAAATTAACAAAAAATTAAATATTGTGTGAGAATAATTTTCTTAAATAAAGAAACGATAGAATCGAGGCCTTAATATCGGTTAAAAGTAATCCGCACACAACTCCGGATTCGGTCACCCCAAGGAAAACCTAACTTGGAAGAACTCGTGACAAAGTTTGTGCAATCAATGCACGCCCGATTCCGTGCAATGGTGACATCCTTAAGAAATCAAGAGGCATATATCCATAACTCGAGAATCAAATAGGTTAAATTGAGAAGCTCATAGTAGAAAGACCACAAGGAAGTTTGCCGACTAACATAGAACCAAATCCGCGAGAATATGTGAAGGCAATTACCATTAGTTTGCCACACAAGTTTGATAAGGTTAATATTCCCATGCAAAAATGTGTGGAGAACGAGAAATCCAAGAAAGGGTTCAAAACAAATGTGGCTGAAGAATACAAGCCCAAGATCTATTACCCAAGCCGAACCGAAGAAGATAGAAATAAGGACCAATTCGGCAAGTACCTCGAGTTATTCAAATAATTGAATACCAATATTTCATTTGTTCAAACTCTTTCAAAGATTCCAAAGTATGCAAAGGGTCTAAAGGACCTCATTTCCACCGAAATGAAGCTTGAGAAATTACTAGGTGATCTAGTTCGATGTGACAAATGTGTCGATACCCAACATATTCTAACATATTTTAAAATCTTATTTTAATTTAACCATATAAATCACAATTGTATCATGTATAGTTGTTAAATTTTTTATAGTCTTGTGCGATCGAAACAATGGTTTGGAAAATTAACAAAAAATTAAATATTGTGTGAGAATAATTTTCTTAAATAAAGAAACCGATAGAACCCGAGGCCTTAATATCGCTTAAAAGTACGATTCAAATAGTGTTGTAAGTTAATGTTGTAACACCGAAACATACCACACACTCACACAACGGAAATAAAAGAACACAATGATTTTTAACGTGCTTAGATTCCTCAATCTTAATGCACGAGGCCGCGCCAGAGAAGAAAATAATCCACTATTAGGAAAACACAGTTTAATACAAATACAATCGATTTACGAATAAATAAAGACCTCTCTTTATGAATTCACCAACTCTTGATTCACCTAATCTTTGAAAGTTTCTTCCAAAACTCAACTCTGTTGGAATTTCTCAAACTTCAATAACCTTGAATGGTTTAGTCGATCCACACCATAGATCTTCACCTTCTTCTCCCGAAGAATAACAAAAGTGAATAAATGGTTTCTTTTAAGAAGAATTATAAGCTCGATGTCTTTTCAATGTAATCTTCTTCAAGTACTAACTTCGCATTTTATAGCCTTCACAATGAAAAACTCTCCGATTTCTAAAAAGACGGTTCTTGCTACAAAAAGGAAAATCGGCATAACAAAATCCTTTCCTTGTGGGTGAATGACATATGCACAAGGAAAGTGATTAAATAGGAACAAATGGCGACTATATGGTCAATCAAATAAGATTAAACAATCCAAGATTCCCAACAACATGCACATAATAGAAAACATGCCAAATATCACAACAAAAAATCTGGCATAAAATCTACCCAGATTCTATACAAGCAGTGTTGCATCACTTGGTATAACACCAAAATTTGCACTGTGCACAAAGACCAAATTTGCTAATCATGCAAACATAACAATCTCCACCTTTGGCACTTTTGGTTAAAACACAATTTCTGAGAATAATATAATAATTTAAAACATAGTGATGCAACACTCGAGATAATATCTTGCAAGTTAGCACATAGTAAAGTAGATCATTCACACAAAGCTAAAAACATCCAATAACTTGGTCAAATCGAACCAGTTCAATACTAGTACTAGAAACCAGAAAAAACAAGACAAACACCAACAAGCAGTCTAGTTTTAATCAGAGTCACGCTCTTTATTTTACTCCCTCTTAGAGTCTCAGCATCTTCCTCATCTTCATACTCCCCTTAGAAACAATGTAGTATCATCATCTTCTTCCTTATCACCGGACTCCACCTTAGAGCGAGCATCTTTTTCTATGCCTTCATCCGCAATAGGTGCATCGGTGAAAGTTCTCAAACCTCATGCAAGGCAAATTTGAGATAGCATGATTGGAGAGTGACTTTCTTCCTATGACTTCAAGCGAGCAAATGAAGGATGGAACCTTCATAAGTCAAACAAAATACACCGGAGATTTGATAAAGAAATTTGGTATGGAAGAGAAGTCCTCTGTGAAAATTCCAATGAACACGCTACCAAGATGGACATGGATGCGATGGCAAAGCTATAGATCAAACGGATATAGAGCACTCATTGGATCTTTGCTCTATCTAACGACCCAGCGAGCCGGACATCATCTTTGCAAAGAGGTGTATGTGCAAGATTCCAATCTGCACTAAAGGAGAGCCTGTTTCACTTAGTCGACTTGATATAGCGAACAGGTTTCACACTTGTAATCTCGATCGCAAACCTAAGGGGCGGATTACAATGAGAATTCCCGAAAAACTCTCTGTCTACATAAGAGCCAATATTTGTGATGACCCCAAATAGTCCCACCCCTCAAAATTACCCTTTGCACAACATTTCCCAAAGCTTCTTGTTCTGAGAATAGAAAGTAGTAAACATACCTTTTCTTTCATCAAGTTTAGAGTCGAACACGAGGGAAACGAGGATTTGAAGAAAATCCTTGTTCTTCTTCTTCTCGGAAAAGAACCCAAAACATTTGTTGGAGAGGGTTTGGATCGATCCGAGGAGTGTCGAAACAGATCCTTCCACCAAATTTGGAGGGAAATTGTTCAAATCAACTTCGCAGGTGTGTCCCCGAGATGTCTCGACACTTTATGTGGCACCTTCAACCCCAATTACACTTTGAACATCTTGTGACACATATGTAGGTGTTGGGACTACCTCGGGAGTGGAGTAGGGTTTGAATTAAAAACATTTTCTCTGTTTGTCCTTCGATTCTCGAGCAATTTCTTTTAATCCTCGAAGAATTTGATGCTTAGTCGAACCATTTTCGTGTTTTTGTGAAGAACCGTGAAAATCGAACAAAGGCACAAAGAGTTTTTCGAAAGAGATAGGTTAGAAAGCAATGAGAGATATCCTTGTATAAGAACACATATACAAATTTATCATCTGAAAAAAAAATATATATAGGGAGAGAGAGAGAGAGAGAGAGAGAGAGAGAGAGAGAGAGAGAGAGATTGAGCCCCATAATTGGTGAGAGACAAATGGCGACTTATTATGGTAGTTTCAAGGAAAACTTCCCATTTGCTACAATTTAAAATTCAAATATTTTGGGAAAAGTTCTATAAATCGGGGTGCATTAAGTCAAAAATAACACCGATAATAAACACCTATAATTAAAGACAAATTTATGGAAAAAATCATTCCCAAAAATTATGCTCCAATTGAAACAATTATGAAGATATTTTCCATAAGCTCAAAAATTATGATCCTAAAAGATGCCAGAATGATTCGTTTATTTCTCGCAAAAATGAAAAGGCCAGGCATTTAAGTGCTTTAAATCGTGTTGTACCATCCTTTTCAAAAACACCACCATACAAAGTCAATGATCCACTACAAGAAAAATCTTTGAAAATCGACCAATGTCGTAATCGGTGATGTTAAATGTATGCATATTCAACATCGGTTTTAAGCATGTAAAAAATGATGTTGTAATATCAAAAAGACATCGTTTTGCAACCGATGTTGTTAACTTGCGATTACCTAGCTTTTTCCTAAGCATCATCGGTGTTTGACCGATGTTATTGGCTACCTTTAAGATATGTTGAGACATTAATTTTTTGATGTTATAAGAGCTTAACACATCGGTTAACAAAATCGGTTAGAAACCGATGTGTTAAACATTTTAGAAAACGGATTCACATTTAATAAAGCCTCTTTATATGTTTTAAGATGTCAATTTAAAATCGACATCTAATACATATAAAGCGGTTACATCATTTTGCTAATATTTATCCTGTAATTAAGTATAACCAACTTAGTATCATAAATATCATTCGGACACAATTAAATATACCAACACATTGGTGGCGACATTAGAATCATTTTCAAAAATATCATTACATTGTCATCGATTTCAAACAATACAAATAGAAACCGACAAACCAAACTAATTAAAACTAACTATGACAAACCGAACATCGTGCTTGTTGATACCTAAAAATACATATGTCGAGAACAAATCCGTTATGAGCTCCGGAGGAAGCAAAAGAATAGGATCGTGGCGCATCCCGAATGTCACTTTGTTGCACATAATGTTGATCTCATCCTTGCTCCATTGTTTGAATCATTGAACATTGCGAGAGTCCATTCTCGCCATGGTAAAAGGCTGATTTGTGTCCATACGCTGAAAAATGCATATGCCGCCAACAAAAAATTGCAAAAACAACGATATTTTTAAGGGTTCAAATATAGTATTAATATTAATCTTGTTAGATGCTTCCTCATCCTGCTATAACAAGTTCAAACATAAAAAAATGAACTATGAGATCTATTAAGCAACAATAAAACCCAACAACCAAATATAAGAGAAGTTATAGAATTGTATGTTTTCAATGCCCATCCTCATTTTTTTCTTGATATAGTATCCGAATTAGCAAATCTCAAAGCTCCAATATAATAATTTAAGATAGCATGCATGCAAAGTCTTGTTACATGTTTTTAATGGAGAAAAGAAAAAAATGTATTATAAAGTACAAGAGCAAATCACCAAGCTTACTCTAAGCATGAGTGAATTTGGGGCCTAACCGAAGAACATATCTCTAAATTCCAATGGACAAAGATAACAAAACTAAGTAAAACACAAGAATCAACTAAACATACTGCATAAGAAAGCAATGCTCACGGAGAATCTGTTCTTGCTAATGAAAATATAGTCCTCAATCGTATCCTTTGATGGCAAAATTGGTGTGGCCAACTACTATTCATGCTTGAGAAAAGTGATGATAAACTAGCCATTAACTATTGTTGGTCAATGATGAACTCTACACCGAATGGCACAATGAGAAAAGCAAACCAAGTAACTAGTTTAAATATCGTACTATAGCTATTATCCGATTTTTGTGTTCTTAACTCGATTATCTTCATTTTCTTCTTATTTCCCTTCCGAAATTGACATTAGTGGTCGGAATTCACATAACCATCGAGCATCAAAATGCATGCGATAAATTTAACACATGTATGGTTGGAAACTGTTTCAAAATACCAAGACCGCATGGATACCACAACCAGTTTAGATGAAGTTGATCAAATTGTAAGTAGGATATTTAGTAAGTAGAATTTGTTGGCTCCAAAGAGGTTGCAACATGTACAAAGAACATATATAAGTTCGGACTTTTGTGAATTCTTAAAAAACAAGCATATATTGTACAATGATGACTTTTGGCCGATGTCCATAACCATATCTCGTGAGAAGGTTTTGACACATTTGCATTTATACAAGCGGCAATCATAAAATCTTTCATAAGTTACATCAAAACCAAGGGAAAAAATGCAAGGCCAAAGATGAAATAGACTTGCCATTTCGGATGGTGCTCTGGTATATAACCACTAGCTAAAGCATTATAATGAAATTGAGATGGTTAAGATTGAATGACAAATCAAAAGTATCCGAGTCACTTAAGAACAAACTGGTCTTAGTAAAAGAAAAACCAAAAGAAACAAGACATTACTTGACCACTATCACTAAGATCATAACATTTAGCTTACAACAACCGGATGTATATACATCAAGAACTTAAGAATTAGGCCAAGAAAGAAGAAGCAGGACAATAAATCCACCGAAATACCACAACTAAAGTAACTTGAAACAAATTCACATTTTGAAGACCACAATTACTTGGGAATCATGAATGTTCCTGCTATAGCATTTTGATAAACCAATTGGGAACGATATGGTTTAACCGAAAATTGGTGGAGAAACGAATAAATCAACCAACCTTTGCCTTTGCTTGCATCTTCTCCACAAATGCCACATACTTCTTCAAATAATAGTCCTTCGAGTCCCCAATTTACCATTGTCGCCTAATTTTAAACAATATTAGAAAATAAACACAAATCCCCAAAAAGAAATAATAAAAAGTAAAATTACTTAAAATGCTCAAAACCCAATTGCTAGACTCTAGAAACACCTTATTTTGGTGGGCCGAATTGAAATTCAAAATTTCAATAAGTTGAAATAACTAAACCAAAACCTTCATGTTCAATAATTAGGGTAATAACGAAACCAAAACCTCAGGTATGAATGGCGCGATATCCGACGCATAAGATTAGGGTAATATTTTCGATGGTGGTTAGGGGAGGCGGCGCGGCGTAACTAGAAAATTAGGGTAAAATTTTCGATGGTGGTCGACGGCGGGGACGGTGGTGGATAGAACAAGGTTTTGGTGTGAAAAGGAATCGAGAAGGGGAAAAAGACAAAATATTCTAAGCATCGGGGCTAAAGAAGGGCTTGAGTTCGACGAGCTATTGAGTGAAGAGGAAGAAAGGCTTTTGGTTTAGTTGAGGCGGGTTCTTCTGGGAGGAGGAAGAAGAGTGTGAGCGAGCCATTCGAGCAAGAAGGGCTTTTGGTTTGGTGAGAAGTTTTTTTTTTAGCCGAGAAGTTTCTAAGTGTCGAGGTGAGATGGTTAATTTGGGGAAATCAATTTTTCTTTTGAGAATAATTTATTTTTATTTTAAAGTTATATATATTGAGCAATAACATCTAATTTAACAAATGATGTTAATAGTAATTTTATAAACCAATAAAGGATGGACAAAGACATTTGTTGGAATGGCCGATTTTAAAATTGATGTTATAAAGCAAGAAAAAGAGTGGCCAAACACATCAACTCTTAAAGACGACGTGTAATAAACCAATCAGCTCATAGACATCGCTTCACTTAAAACATGATGTTGTATAGTATAATACATCATCAAATTCGTAAAAGCGATGTCTTTTAGGCAATATCTTTGAGCGTTTTTCTTGTAGTGATCAAAATCATTTTCCCAATTTAGAGATTCTTTTGAGTGAAAGGATTTTGCGGGGAACATTAGCTAGTCAAGAGCTTTCGCTCCATAACATGGGTAGCTCTTTCTCGAGAAGATCATGATAGAATTCAAGCATATGAAAGAGCAAAGAAAGGTTCACATTCAGCTTTCACACTTAATGAATAAGCGATTTTTTCGTCAAAGACTTTTAAAAAATACATCTTTCACTTGGGAAAATTCATTTTGTTTGCAAATTGATTCACATTTATTTTAGGCAAGTGTTAGCTCAAACGGTACTCAACTAAGAGACAAGACAACAAAGCGAGAAATTAGCCAATGAAATTATCTTATCAATGCACAATGTTTAATGCAAAAGAAATAAGATCAAAATGTGTTGCAACACATCAAGAAGGATAAATGATGCATATAGTGTTGCAACACTAAAGTTCATCTTTGCTCGAAAGCACAAGCACCCAAGGAATGTTTCAAGGAATCACACCTTTGAAATTACAGGGCTTTGGTGAAAATATCGCAATTTGTTTCTCGGTGGTAACAAAATCAATGGTCACATTTTTAGTCTCAACCAAGTCTCTAATGAAGTGGTGTCGAATATCGATGTGTTTTGTTCGGAATGTTGCCTTTGGGTTTCTTTAAATATTTATGGCACTTGAATTATCACGATGCTTGAAGAGTTTTCTCTTCAACTCCATAGTCAACAAAGATTTGTCTCATCCACAACATTTGGGAACAATGACTCCCTAGTGCTATATACTCAGACTCAGCAGTAGATAATGATACACAGTTCTGTTTCTTATTGTACCAAGAAACTAAATTGTTGCCAAGGTAAAAACACCATCCAGTAGTGATTTTCTGTCATCAACATCACCTACCCAATCAGCATCACTAAATCCAGCCAAGTTAGTGTTAGTATTAAAAGAATACAAGATACCAAGTTTAGTAGTCCCATTTTACATAGCGAATGATTCTTTTCACAGCTTTTAGATGAGACTCTTTAGGACAAGACTGATATCTAGCACAAATACAAACACTGTAGCTTATATCAGGTCTACTAGCAGTGAGATACAAAAGACTTCTTATCATACTCCTGTAAAGAGTAGGATCAATAGAAGTTCCACTCTTATCTTTGGACAATTTATCATTAGTCCCCATGGGAGTTTTCATATGCTTTTTATTGTCAACCCAAACCTTTTGACAAGGTTCTTAGCATATTTGTTCGAGTGATAAAAATCCCTTTGTCAAACCTGTTTCGCATGTAAACCAAGAAAATAGTTCAACTCACCTACCATGCTCATTTCAAACTCAATTGACATCTAACCAACAAATTCATCAAGCTTTTGTTTTAAGGTTGATCCAAAAACTATGTCATCAACATAAATTTGAGCAATGGTGATACCATTCTTAAATTTTTGGATGAATAGCTTTTTTATCAATACTTCCCCTTTTGTAATCTTTGTCACAATTGAAAGGTGGTTAACCTTTCATACCAAGCCCGAGGGGCTTGCTTTAACCCATATCTGAGCCTTTTTGAGTTTAAACACATGATTGGGAAATTGAGGATTCTCAAAAACCTTGGGTTGTTCAACAAAAACTTTCTCATTCGTAACCTCATTTAGGAAGGCACTTTTGACATCCATCGAAAAGCGATCGATTTTAAGAATGCAAGCAAATATAAGAAGAAGTCTTATGGACTCAAGCCTGGCCACGCGAGGGCAAACGTTTTATCAAGTCCACTCCTTCCACTGAATGTAGCCTTGAGCCACTAACCTAGCCTCGTTTCTAGTTATATTACCAAGTTTATCAGTTTTATTTTTGAAAATCCACTTGGTTCCAATAACATTAGAATTCTCGGGCCTACGAACAAGATCCCATGCATTATTTCTTTCAAATTTTTCCAGTTCCAATTACATGGAATTAACCCAATACTCATTAATAAGAGCTTTTTAACATTTTTAGGTTCTATGGGAGAAGTAAAGCAAACAAATCTTACCATTTCCTGTAGTTGACCTTCTATTTACCTCTTGTTTTAATGTCATCGATACTTGCCCAATCCCTTGATCTACTAGATGGATTTTCTTAATTCTCTTGGGTGGATATTTTTGATTTGATCAAAAATATCAAATTGATGGCTTAAATCTGCATTTACGAGTCGGATCTTCTTAAACTTCTAATTCGGGTGTTGGATCGGATGTTGTAACATCATTAGTAACACTTTCATCAAGTATTGTTGAACTCGGCTTCAATTGCTCTTCTCGCATATTTATCTTTGGATATTTACGCAAAATGTTTAGTATCATCTACGACAATATTTATGGATTCAAATGTTGTACGAGTTCTCATATTGTAGGCTCTATATGCTCTACTATTCGGAGAATATCCAGAAAGATTCCCGCATCACTTTTCGAATCAAACTTACGAAGATGTTGCCTATCATTGAGAATATAGCAAACACATCTAAACATGTCAAAATAATCGACATTAGGTTTTTGCCTTTCCAAATCTCATAGGGTGTCATGTTAGTATCGGTCATAAATGAACCCTATTAATGATATAACATGTGCTAATGGCTTGACCCATTTTGTTTAGGAGTGATTTTCTTGGAGTTTATCATAACACGTGCCATCTTTTGAAGAGATGTATTCTTTCCTTCTACAACGCCATTTTGTTGAGGTGTAATGGGTGCAAAAATTCATGAAAGATTCCAAGATATTCACATAATTTAGAGAAATCACGAGTTTTGGAATTCTCTATCGTGATCACTCCGATCATTCCTATATTACAATCTTTCTCATTTTTCACCCTAAGACACGACTTTTGAAAAATAGTGAAAGTGACAGATTTGTCTCTAATGAAATATATCTAAGTGAACTGGAAAAATCATCAACACACACGAAAACATACTTTTTCCTATGGTTTTGACTGCATTGACCCCATAAGTCCATAAGCAAAATTTCGAGACAGTGTGTTGAACCAAGATGTTGCAAAACTTTGTGTGATTTCCTTTTTGTTTTCCGGTTGGCGGGGACCACAGACACTTGAGTGATCTTTATTGAGTTTAGGAACTCCTATCACGACTCTAACTAAAAAGATTCAAAGACATGCTATGAAAGTTCATGTGTCCTAACTTTTGGCGCCATAGTTTAGTTTCACTCAAAGAGGAGTTATTGCATACAAGAGCGGTGTTGTAACACTTTGGATTTGTTCTGAATTAGATAGTAGTTATCGGAGGATCTATTTCCTTCAAAATGCATTGGCGAGTTTTATCAAAGACAACACATACATTTTCATCAAACTTGATAAGCAAATCATCATCACAAAGCTAGCGTCTTTGCGATCAGATTAGCTTTTAATCCTTCAACAAAGCAGAACAATTTTTAGAGAAGGAAGACCGAGAGACATTCAAAGTTCCATTCCACAAAACTTTACCTTTTTCACCATCGCAAAGGTGAGCAAACCATTTTCATGTTTTTCAAAATTAGTGAGTTTTTCCAATTATCCAGTCATATAACGAGAGCACCCACTATCAAAATACTATGGTTCAGTCACATTAGCTTTAAAAGATGTGTGAACAACATAACAAAAACTCATTTTTCCTAACCTATATGGGTTTTTAGATAAATCAATCTTAACACGAGGTGTTTCTTTGGTGATGTTTAAACACATGTGATTTCGCACTCTGCCTTGCCTACAATGTTTTCAAGATGAAAACACTTAGGTTTTATATGGCGGGGCGATTGCAATAGTGACAAATAGGAACAAATCCATTATTTCTTTTTCCAACGGGGTTAAGTGAAGTTCCTTCTATAACAAAAATAATTTTTGAGTGTTTATCATTTTTAGCAAAGTTTTTGTTAGAAGAGATATCAAATTCAATACATGCACGATCTTGATGGATTTTTCTTGAGATAGAATTTCATCCAATCTCCCATTACGTGTTTAGTTTAAGAATCAAGTCATCGTTTCACTAAGTTCTTTCTTCACCTTGGTTAGTTCTTCCTTCCTTTCTGTTTGCTAGTCTTTCAAACTTTATTAATTCACCTTTGAGTGAGTCCCTTTCGCAACAAGACAGGACAACCTTCTCCTCCAAGTTCTCATTAATTTTTGCGGACAACTAACCATTTCTCGAACATCTTTTGGTAAACTCTCCGATTTCTTCATTTCTTGATTCTTCATCTACTTTAGAATCATCCTACGAGTTTTCATCATTTGAGTCGTTTTCTTATGCAGTAATTATAGATTTTAGACATGTTTCAATGAAGGGAAAGTTAGAGTCATACATGATTGGTGTTGTAACATCGGGAGTAACACTAGTGTGTGTTTCATTAAAACCAACCTCTTTCTTTATGTCAATGGTGGTGAAGGCAACATGATTGCTCACATTTTCTTCTTCTTCGTCATACGGTTCATCATCACTCCATGAGGTGGTGAATGATTTATCATTCTTCTTCAAAGTATTTGCACATTCGGCTTGAATATGACCAAAACCTCTTGCATTCCCGCATTTTATCCCTTTACTTTTCTTGATTTCCCATTGTCATGTTGTTTTCTCTGTTGGCGAGTTCTTTCGATTCTGGGAAAATTGTTACTCTTGTTTGCCTGTTTGAGATATTTACCAAAAATCTTAGTAAGTAAATCAAGTGACTCGTGAAACTTCTTTCTTGTCTAAAGAGTTCCTCGGATGTTTCAAACTGAAAGGCAATCTCCTTGTTTTTCTCCTTCTTGTAACTTTCGATTCTTTGAGTTTTCTTTTGGTCTCTTCAAGGTTTATTTCAAAAAGTCCGAATCGATCCTATTAGTTCATCAAGCTTTAATTCGAAAGAACCTTCGATTCCTCGATGGTTGTTGCTTTGTAAGCAAATCTTTCGGAAGAGATCTTAGCACTTTCTTAACAAGTTTAAAGTTAAAGTAATTTTAAGGCAAAAGATTCGTTAACAATATCACGAGTTTAGAGTTAAAATCATGATAGTTTCATTTTCACTCATGCGAAGATGCTCAAATTAGATGTGAGCATTTAAAGTTTAGATATTCTTACGATTTCGGTTCCTTCATAGGCAAATGCAAGATGTCCTATGCTTCTTTTGCGATTCCACAAGTTGAGATCGGCTTGAATGATTTTCATCACGGCAAGACTAAAGATCGCATTGAGTGCCTTGGAGTTCGAGTTTGCTAAGCGATCATCGGTAGTCCATTCAATTTCAATTTTTTGAACATCCTTACCATCAACAATATGAATAGGTGGTGTCGGCCGAGTTAAGATGGATTTCAGGCACGTTCATCTACTGATTTGATAAAGGCTCTTATTTTTGCTTTCCAATAAGAGAAATCGGTTCCAATGAGAAATGGTGGTCAAGAAATGGAGCTTCCTTCAAGATAGCTGTCCATGATAGCAATATGTATAGAAATAATAACGAGGATCTCACCGATAAGGATTAGTGGAAGTCTACGATACCAATTGATAGAATTTGAGGCCTTAATATCGGTGAAAAGCAAGAGATTCGAATAGTGTTGTAAGTTAATGTTGTAACATTGAAACATGCAACACGCTCACACTGATAGAAATAAAGAACACGATGATTTTTAACGTGCTTAGATTCCTCAATCTTAATGCGGAGGCTACGCCCAAAGAAGAAACAATACACTATTAAAAAACGAGTTTATTACAAATACAATTGGATTTATGAGTATATAAAGCCTCCATCTTTATGAATTCACCAACTCTTGCATTCAACTAATCTTTGAAAGTTTCTTCCAAAACCTCAACTATGTTGGAATCCCTCCAACTCAAGAACCTTGAATGGTTGAGTCGATCCACACCATAGATCTTCACCTTCTTTCTAGAAGAATAACAAAAGTGAACAAATGATTTTCTCGAATAAGAATTATAAGCTCGGTGTATTTTTGTATAATCTTCTTCAGAAATCTTGACTTCGTCTTTTATAGCCTTCACAATGAAAAACTCTTCCATTTCTAGATGACATTTCTTTCTACAAAAAGAAAACTCAAGATAACAAAATCCTTTCCTTGTGGGTGAATAACATATACACAAGAAAAGTGATTAAGTATGAATAAATGAGTTTATGTCGCTAAATCAAATATGATTAAGTAATCCAAGACTTCCATCAACATACATCTAATTGAAAACATGACAAATATCAAAACGAGTGTTGCATCCTTGGTTCTGACACCAAAACTGCTTGTGCACAAAGACCAAATTTGTCAATCATGAAAATATTAATGAAACAACTAGGGTCACAAAATTAAACTTTTATAAGGTTTAAACCACTGTATAAATTAGGTGAAATAGAATTTCACCAAGAGTTCTCCTTAATGATAATAGCATGAAAATTAGATATACGTGAAATAAACCACCAATTGGGGGTGAAAATGAGTTAGGTCAAGCCAAGTTTTTTTGTTGAATGGTCTAAGCCTATTTTGCTAAGTTTAGGCCCAAGTCCGGCTTTTTATCGTACTCAAGCATGACCTTTTTAAATAAATAACTCAGACATGAGCCTATTTAAAGCCCGTTTAATCTTACAAAAATTAATATTTAAAAATAATAATAGTTGATTGTAAATTATATATTATTTAATTATATATTATTTGTTTGATTAATATGTTAATAATTATATATAAGACATAGTATTTATATATAGTTTCAAAAAGATACACATATATATTATATAATATAGGTATATGTATTATATATAATATTATATATAATATATATGTAGACTTGTATAATATAGGTATATGTATTGTATATAATATCTTATATGTAGACTTAAAATTAAATTCTTTTTCAAAAGTTCATGCATGGCTCGATTACTTAACTAGGCTTTGTATAAAGCTTTGGCTTGACCCAATTGTTAAATATATCAAACCAAGTCAAACTCATGTAGGCCAGCCATAGGCCCTGTTGGATAGACTAACCTATTTCCACCCCTACGTAGTACAGAGCATACAATTTGAGCCCACAGTGAGTAAAAGTACTAAAAGAGCAAAAGAAAATGTTATATATGCCCAAGGTGTCACGCCCTAAATCGAACATTGCACTATTACACTAGAATCAACAGAGTGCAACTTTGGCCCAACATATATTCTCCAAGTAATATATATACATGTGTAGGTCCCAAGGGGTGTAAGTGTAAGGTTTAGAAGGGGGAGGGGTTGAATAAACCTTACCAAATTTTCGTTTTAGTCCTTTTAAATATTGAGTTAATACTACACGAGTTGTGTCCTTGATGGACAGCCAAGTTAGTCAATCAGTAGAGTTAGTCTCTCCGGACTCAAGCGAATTTGTTGATGGATTAACTGTTTGTTGAGTCTAAATTAACTCATTTGTGGTTTTGTTTTTTGCGGAAGACTTAACACCCTTAAGTTTGATTAAGCAAGAATTTAGTGCTTGGTTTAGTACTTAAATTATCAAGTGGATAGCAAATTTATCAAGTAGATATAAGCGAGTTAAAAATGCGGGAATTAAAGTCTTTGAAATGTAAATGACACAATGAAATTTTTATAGAGGTTCGAAGATGGGGTAATTCTTCTACTCCTCTCTTCTCCAACTCCTGGAGGAATCCACTAGGTAATGATCGGTATACAAAAGTGGTGAGTCCAGATACAAGTCTTGATCACACGGTGACTTGATCCTTTGGGACTCGATGCGGAGACGCCTTGATCACTCGGTGGCTTCTCGTGCGACTCGGCTTCTTCACGCAGGCGGTGCCTTGCTACTCTGACTCACTTGCTCAAGCTCTTTGGATTTGATCACGAAGCCCTCCAAAAGCTTAAGACTTGGTTCGATCTTGAACCTTCCTACAATCCTTCGTGGAATGTAGACCCTTGATTTTTCAAGTATGTTCCTCTTCAACTGATTGAAATTATCTTTCCTTCACGGGTGAGTGTTGGATTGATGTTCTTCGTAGTGTAGGCTTGAGGATTGAGAGTATTTGATTTTCTAATAATTGCTTGGGCGTTTTCGATTATTGTCTCTTAATCACTTGGTCCAACTCTCTTCCTTTTATGTGTCTTTTTTTCTCAAACAAACTCCTCGGCCTTTTATAGTGATCTTTCAAAAATTTGCCCGTTGAAGAGATATGCTTATTTTTGAAAGTCACTTGCGATCGTTGGCTTGTCTTGTTGCGATCCTTGTAATTGCCATTTCCTCGTATGAATTGTTCTTTCACCTTTTCGAGTTCGACACGGTGTAGTGCTTCCCATTGGTTCATTCCATTTGCACGCTGCGGGGTGAGCACTCTCGAGAAAGGTGGTATGGAGATATTACTTGTTTAAGTAATTCTCTTGATTTCGTGGCAACGGATCTTTTCTGATTATCTCGACTTGATTGCGTTTCTTTGCTTTCCCCAGGTGACTTAGAGTCGACTTCCAATCATTGGGTGACTCTTGTCACTTCAATTTGAGATTTGGCTTTTCTCGAGTTGACTTGATTGATACTCCACTGCTTCTTCTTGGTAGAGTTCCGTCTACTCTTCTTTGCCATACTCGGTTGTCTCGCGGTGAGTCTTCCTTCTATTCTTGATTGTCTTCTTGCATGTTAGGGCGTAGGCGACTTAACTCGGCTTGGCGCTCTATTTATTATAATGCATTTTACAACAAAAATTGGGGTGCCAACTTTCTATTCTAAGTTTTACATGGCATTCATCAAAATCTTAAACAATAAATTTCCTAACAATTTCCCCTTTTTGATGATGCCAAAACTTAAACCATTCAAAAATGCAATCGGCAAAGATACATACTGAGATAGTGTATTGACATAGAATGTATGTGCGAGAATCAATCCTTTTATTGATCATAACATTCTTGTTCTTTTACACAATGTTTACAAGGTGTATCGAGCACATATTTGTCTACAAAAATAAAGAATTTATAGCTTTATTACGGAAGACTTACATTGTATGTATTTACATAATAAAATACACGAAGGGTTGGACAACACTTCATCTCTTCGTTGTCTCCTTCTTTCATCTTGTTCAAGATCTTCTTCTCTTCTTCTCTTTTTCTCGTGCGTCATTTGCATTCTTTTTCTTTTCATATGCCTTCCTGGCAGCCTTCGTCTCTTCTTAATCTTTCTGTCTTTCCTCCCATGGTGAGTTTGTCTCTTGTTTTCTTCTTCTAATCTTTTTGCATACTCGGCGTTGCTTTTAGCCACTTGCAAATTTGCTACTTGGTCAAGCCTTGACCCGGTGGATCCCTCCTTTCTTTCCGGATCTACGTACTCAATATTTTGGGCGCGAGGCCTGAGGTCCAAGCTTCTTCCCTCCACCACAACGCTTCTTCTACCTCCGGGCATGTATTGTCTTGGGGTCTTCTTTCGGTGAGTGACCGGCGGAGTGACCAGCAGAGTCGCCGGTAGGTCTCTTTGCTGTCGGCTTCTTTCACATAACGTGAGACCCTTTTCCCAGTACAAGTCCCAAGCTTGAGCCATAGACATATTTGCAAAGTATCCTTGGATTCGAGCGTTTTAAATTCATCAAGCGATCGTGGCTCGGTCCCGAGCATACGAGATGGCATAAGTGTCTCTCATCTCTTGGAATGCCTCCATGTTCTTTCAAGATGTTCATAACTCGGGCATCCATTCTTCCTTCCACTTCCTTCATCCCCGCTTCAATTGTTTTTCTCTTTTCGGCCATAGATACGACAAAGTGTTGGAGTGGCGAGTCACGGGAGGAGCTGGCCGATAATGTTTGTGTGAGGGACCTGTTGGGGGTTTGTGCAATCATCAAGGTCATATCTTTTGATCCTTCCCCCTCAGATTTTCTTTCTTTTTCTTGTTTTAACACTTCCTCGGTGATTTTCCCTTCGCGTTGCTCCTTCCTTCTCAACTTGAGATCCCCTTGCCTTTTAGGTATTCCTCTTCCCCCTTTTTGGCATCATCAAAGGGAGAGGAACGCCTGAAACAGACTTGCAAGCGGGAAGTCGAGCCTGGCGATAGTTGAGTTTTGTCTCGAGTCTGCTGCTGCGAGTATGCAAAGACGAAATTCGGATCGAGTAGCGTTGGACTCTCTTTGAAATCGAACTTCATCTCGGCCATGAGAAGGCTGAATTTTGTATTCATGGTCTCTTCCAAACGTTTGTAGATCACTCTTGTTTTGCTCACGCAGAGACTTAACCTCGGCAATGTGAGCTTCATGCATGTGCTCAATATGTTCTCTCGGCTTCGTTTTTGCATCGGCATTTTCTCTCCATACCCGGCTGACTTGTTGAACAATGTCTGAAGTATCTAACTTGTTCCACACGCATTGTTTCTTTGTTGCCACCATTCCCGATCCGATTTGTTATGCCTCTTAAATCGCGGTGAGATTGGCATCTCTGTTGTCGATCGCATGTCCATAGAGGCACGATGCCTCTCCATCCGTTCAATCTCGGCCGAATAATGCCTTGAACACTTCGCGGACTTGGTGATTCTTCCGTTGTAGTTGATGGCCATGCGGCGTCAAAATCATAATCATTTGGAAAAATGGTGCACGATTGAAAAACGGGGCCGGATGCGTGGTAGCGTGCTTGTTCATTTCGACTCTTCATGGAGTTTCGGTACCTCCGGGGAAAAAGGAAAAGATTCTATAAAGGATTCATCACCGCCAACCAAGGATTTGTTCGATGATGAGTGGTACGCGTGAAGTTCTTTTTAGTAATCGATTCTGCTGCGGCTTGAGGAGCTGCGCGATGGACTCTGGTTCATTTGGGTTTTGTTGTGAAGTGGTCCCGGTTCTTGAGCATTTGTCTCAGCGGCCGTTGGTCTCGGTGATTTTCCAATTGAGTAGATCTGGTCCTCGGCCTTATCGGTAAGCGTCATCGGACGATGATGAGATTTCTATTGGTGGCTCATCATCAAAATTAAATGTTTGACGAGTAGTCTTGGGATCGGACTTGTTCGTGCTTGGAACATCATGGTGAGTCTTTTGGATGCTGTCACGGGGGATGACTCTCTTCTTCTTCTTCGCCGCCCGATCCCGAGAAAGGTTACATCGAGGATTATCCTAGGAATCATGAAGTGCGCTTATCTCCTTCTCGGATGGGTCGATGATAGCGGGAGGGATGTTCTCTACTTGACTTCTTTACCAAGGAAGTCTCAACCTCCGTGGGCCTTCATTACCTCCGGCGATCTCTCTCTGCCGGCGAGGCCTTAGTCCTCCTTTCGACAAAGTGTCGGTGTCTTAGTGTCTTCTCGCGGTGGCATCCATTGGAGTCTCAACCCCATGGATTTCACTTTCATCGCCAGTGTTAACTCCCAGGGGTCGTTCCATCTCGTGCCTCGGCGCATCGGCGGCGTCATTAGCCTTCAGAGCGATTGGCACCTCGGTGAGACAGTCTCAAGCTGTGCGAGCCGTTGATGGCAACTTGTTGTTCTTCTTGTGTTTGTATTTTTCCTACTTCGCCTCCTTGATTCGATTTGTGGAGTCATCTGCGAGCATCCTCCGACCTTGCTGCGGTGGAGGAGTTTCCCCTCGGTGGCGCACCGGTGAGTGACTTGGAATGGGGTCACTCGTCTCCAAGCTCATTTATTGCGATTGAATGTTCGGCCGTTGGGGCGGTGGTAAAACACCTTCAATAGGGGTTGGCTCGGACATTGGGGTCCCCACTATCCCGATTTCATCGCCGAGTTCCTTATTGCCTTCTTCGAGTGGTGGGGAAGTGGTAGCGGCAACAACGGTGGCGATTTCTTTGAACCACTCCCATTGGATCAATTTCGGTGTGTTACGGAGGACTCTCTGGTCCCTCCATCAATCTTTGCTCGTGAAGGATTCTTGATTCGTGCAATGCTTGCTACATTTGCAACTCTTACGTGGCGGCGACATTCTCCGGGTCCTCATCAGCTGTCGGAGAAGACATCAAGGAGAGGATGTGTGTGTTACGTAGTGCGGGAGATAGGGCGGAGATCTTTGGCTGGCTTCTCACGTGCCTCGGCTTCCTCGCTTGCTTTTCTTTCTCCTTGTCCTTGAAGATCTGCGGGATGTACGTGCGTTGTCTTCATCCGATCTTTGGGTGTACGAGTGGTCGATCCCGAGGAAACTGTGATTCTCTTCTTCTTCTATAAACTCGGGCCGTTGGGGCTGTTCCTGGATCGACTCAATTTCCATTTCTCCACTCTCATGACGATTTTGGATGTCGGGTAAGGTGGAGATAGGATCATCACATCACTATCCGCTCTATCGCCTGCTTGTGTTTGTTTGTTCGGACTACTGACTATTTCTTTAGTTGCCTCTGTGATCGCGCCTTGAGCAGACTTGGGCTGTTTCATCAATTACATCGGAGACTCTACTTCTCCAGCGAGTCTCGATATCTGCTCGGTGAGTGGTGACTGTAGGTTTCTCAAGCTCGGAGTGCTTGATGATTCTTCTTCGTCTCTAGTTTGTACGAGAGGGATTTACGGTTCGAGAGACAGTTTCATCCGAGTCTTGGCGGCGGGGGCGTCTTTGGTGTCTTTTCTCGAGGAGTGGGCCGTCTTGGCTTCTCGGTTCTCCTCTTTGACGATCGGAGAAGGTATTTGTGAGTCCTTCTCGGCCGCTGCTGCGGCGGGAGACACGGCTGCAGGGGCGGTGACTCTGGCTGCGGGCGGGAGCATGTTTGACTTTCTTTCTTTGCGGGCGTGATCTTCTTAAGCATTGCAGGGGGCTTTCTTCTTCTTGGGTGGAGAGGAAAGCAGCTGAATTTTGGGGTGGTGATTCCCCTCACTCGTGTCGGCTCTCTTGGCGTAGGCTCTCTTGTGCGCCGAGAGAGGTTTGCTCGAACATCCTCTTGTTAACATGGAATGCCTTCCCATGTCTAAGAGGACTCCTTTCACCTCCATCAGTAGGCCAATCACTAGGCCATATCTGAGGATCCTCCAAATGATCCATCTTCCTTGAAGGATTTGTTCCCTACGTTGGCGATGTCTGCTTTGTAGACAAACTCAGCCCGATTTATCTTCTTTTTGCGATGATTGCGGCCATTACAATCAGCTTTGCTGACGATTGGTCAAAAGCCGCCAAATTTGATGTCAATACATTTGGCAACTATGTCCAACGACTTGTGATAATCCTCCTTGGCGATCTCTTGTTTCTTGTGTATACTATTTTATCGGCAAAGTCGGGCTTGGCTATTTCTTTCCAAGCATCGGCCAGGTTTACACAACCGTTAATCTCGATGCTCCTTGCTGGTAGTGAGCAATGTTGGCCAAATCCTTGGCGAGAGATAGTCTTGCTTTCCGTGAGCAGATGAATTTATTCCTTCATCGTGAATCTCGGCATTCACGTGAAGCTGCGCGACCTCCTCCACATAGGTCATCGGATATTCTAACGTCGAAAGCGGTTTTCGGGGACGTTTCCAATTTTCAGCGATTTTCTTCACTAGGGTGTTGTTGGACCCCTGTTTCACCATTCGTCGAAATCCACAGTGGGACCGGTGTGGATTTGCTTCCCTAATTTGACAAAGTCGTAGGTTGGTGCCATTTTTGAGGATTTTATCAAAGAAAAACTAAGAGATTGATTTTGAAGATAGATAGGGTTTCGAGGAATTTTTGCCTTTGCTTTTGAGAGAAAGAGATGAACAGTTTTGGTAGTGAGAGAAACGGACGGAAATGGTTTAAGTATGGTTTGTGAAAGGGCGTGCGGGTGGTTTTGAAATGTGATCGAAATCAACGGCTTAGATTTTGCCGCCTATTTAGCATTTAATGTCTCGTATTTAATGCGGCGGCATTTATATCGATCATAAGCTTGGTGTGCGGCTTTATGTGCGTACACATCATCATTATCTTTGGCGTATTCCTTAAAACATTCCCGCTCGTCAAAGCGACTGCGTTTTTGTCACTTTGCTCATAAGTGACTCAAACTTATCCCTTAGGCTGATTTAACTCTACTTCTCACGAGTTCTCTTGGTGACTCAAATTCTCTATCGGTGACTCGGTGTATTTGTCTGTCTTTCCGTCTGGTGATTTCTTAGCTGATTTGTGAGTTCACTCTTTTTCCTTTTTGTGTTGCATTTCTTTTCTTTGATTCTTCCGAGTGTCGGCTCGGCTCAATTAACCCTAACTCATGTTTGAGTTCTTCAAATCTTGACTCACATAATGGTTTTGTAAAGATGTCGCCAATTGTTTATCGGTTGAGATATATTCAAGATGATATCCTTCTTTTCAACATGATCTCTTATGAAGTGATATCGACATCGATATGCTTTGTTCTTGAGTGCAACACAGGATTTTGAGTAATGGCAAATGCACTTGTGTTATCACACATGATTGGAATTTCTTTTTCCTCAACTTCATAGTCTCTCATTTCTTGTCTCATCCATAGGACTTGGGCTGTTTTGCCCGCAACTATGTATTCTGCTTCATTTGTAGAGGTGGCTATTGAATTTTGCTTCTTGCTAAACCAGGAAATCACTGTTTCTAGCATTTGACATGTGCCGAAGTGCTCTCCTGTCCACTCTGCATCGGCATAGTCGAGAATCGAATAGCCAATTAGCTTGAATCCACCTTCCTTTGGATACCATAGGCCTGCTTCTTGGCTTCCTTTCAAGTATCTCAATATTCTCTTAGCTGCTTTGTCATATGGCTCTCTTTTGGAGCAGATTGAAATCTTGCACATACACCTACAGCAAAGCGTGATGTCTGGCTTCGCTTTGTGAGATAGAGCAATGATCCAATAAATGCTTTGTATCTTGTTTGATCTGAGGCTTGCCATCTGCATCCATGTCCATTTTGGTGATGTATTCATTGGTATTTTTCTGAGAAGACTTCTCCTCCATACCAAACTTCTTCATTAAATCTACGGTGTATTTTGTTTGACTTATGAAGGTTCCATCCTTCAATTTGTTTCACTTGGAGTCCAAGGAAGAATGTCGACTCTCCCATCATGCTCATTTCAAATTTACTTTGCATGAGGTTTGAAAACTTTTCACACATGACTCTTTGTTTGTGGATCCAAAAATGATGTCATCCACATATATTTGAACAAAAAGTATACTCTTTTTGTCTTGAATTAGAAAAGCGTTCTATCTACTTTTCCTTTTGTGAATCCATTTTCGATTAGGAATTGTGTGAGTATCATACCATGCTCGGGTGCTGTTTCAATCCATATAGAGCTTTCTTGAGTTTGTATACCTTATCTCCAAGAGTCTTACTGCTCAAATCCTGGAGGTTGTTCAACATACACTTCTTCTTCCAATAAACCATTTAGGAATGCACTTTTTACATCCATCGATATACAATGAAATCCTTGTGAGTGCATAGGCAAGAAACATCCTTATAGCTTCCAATCTTGCTACGAGGGGCAAATGTTTCATCAAAATCTATCACTTCTTCCAGCAATATCCTTTGGCTACTAGTCTTGCTTTGTTTCTTACCACAGAACCTTCCTCGTTCATCTTATTTCGAACACCCATTTGGTGCCAATAACATTTTGATGTATGGGTCTTTGCACTAGTTCCCATACTTTATTTCTTTCAAACCGATTGACTCTTCTTTCATAGCTTGAATCAATGTGTGTCGTCCCAAGGCGTGACACGTCTTTGGGCTCTATTTGCGAGATGAAGCATGTGAACATGGCTTCTCGTTGAGTTCGGATCTTGTTTTGACACCTTCTCTTATATCTCCAATGACAAGTTCGTGGATGATCTCTCAGCCATCTTACATCAGGTTGGAGTAAGTTAATTTGGATTGATCGACTTGCTTGTTTGTGTTGTTGTGGTCGACTCTCTCGTAATCACTTATTTGCAAATTTTCCGGTTTGTTTTTGAGATTCACTATCTCATCTTCTTACGAATTGATAATTCGGCTTCAGCTTGACATAGGGACTCTTACGTATGGTTGGATGATTGACTTATCGGTGACTTTTCAATGTCTTCTCCATTTACATTTGGCTTATCGAATACCACATGAATGGATTCTTCTACGCAACCATAGTTCTTTTGTTGAGTACTCTGTAGGCTTTGCTTTAATTTTTGAGTATCTAAGAAGATACCTTCATCGACTTTAGCATCAAAATCCTTTAGATTGTCTTTGCCATTATTGTGGATGAAGCATTTACATCCAAATATTCGAAATATGCAACATTTGGTTTCTTCGGTCAAATCTCATAGGAGTCTTTTGTCAAATGTCATTTTTATCATACATCCGTTTTGGGTGTAGCAATTTGTGTTGATTGCTTGACCCAAAATCTTTTTGGTAACCCCTTGACTAACATGGTCTTATTTTCGCTTCTTTGAGGGGTTATTCTTTCGCAACTCCATTCTGTTTGTGGAGTCCTTGCTGGCGATAGTTCATGACCAATACCATTTTCAATACAATCGAGTTATTATTCCATTGACAAACTCGGTTCCTCTCATACGATCTTATTTTGATAATGGTTTGACTCTTCTCGTTTTGAATCCTCTTCATCAATTTGTGGTAGTTTTTGTAGAGTTTCTTTCTTCTTACACATGAATATAGTCCATGTATATCTTGAGTAGTCATCTACTACCACCAAAGTGTATTTTCTTTCCACTTATCTTTGTTTGGTTCCCTTTGGGCCAAATAGATCCATATGTAGCGCAGAGATGTAATATTCTTGTTGAAGATGAACATGTCTTTTCTTTGAATGAAGATTTGATTTGTTTTCCCTTCCGACATGCATCACATATACTTTCCTTCTTGTATCGAGTCGGAAGTCCTTCCACAAGATTACTTCTTGCAAGCTTGTTAATCGTTTTGAAATTTAGGTGACTCGGCTTTTTTGTGCCACGACCAACTTGATTGATTGTGCTCTTTGCTAGTAGACAGGTGTTGGGTGTTGCGGTTGACCAATCCACGACATACATATTCTTTGTCTACATCCTTGCAAAGTACAACTTCATTCGATTCAATATTCTTGATTTGGCATGTACCCATGTTAAATCCAACATTGTAACCCTTGTCACAAAGTTGGTGATGCTTAGCTTGAGTTGAAGTTGAGTCCTTCAACATATGCAACGTCTGTCATTTCTAGTCCATTCCTCTTGATGGATCAATGCCTCTTATTTCACCAGGAGCTTCATTTCCTCCAAATATGACTTTTGCTCCTTTTACTTCCTTGAATTTTGACAGATTTTTCTTATTTCTGTCATGTGTGCGGAATGACCACTATCCATGTACCAGGTTCCTTGGCACTCAAATTTATTCTTGAACCCGCAATCAAGGAAATCAAGTTTTAGGTACCCATACTTATGCGGGTCTGAGGGGTTAAATTGTAAGATGATCCAACCAACCTATAGCCAAATGATTTGACTCTGGGCGGGGTTGCCATCTATCGATGCCATAATCATAATTAATCCTGGCAAATTGCTTTGGGGTTTTTGTTAGGAATTTTATTGTTTAGATTTTGATGAATGCCATGTAAAACTTAGAATAGAAAGTTGGCACCCCAATTCTTGTTGTAAAATGCATTGTAATGAAAAAAGTGGCCAAGGAAGTCTTTTCAAACGACTCGCCCTAACATGCAAGAAGACAAATCAAGTTCTGGAAGGAAGACTTTGTGAGGCAATTGAGTATGGCAAAAAGAAGAGTAGACGGGAACACTCTTGAAGAAGCGGTGAGATGCGGTGAGTGGAGCATCGATCAAGTCAACTCAAGAAAAGCCAAGTCTCAAGTTGAAGTGTGGAAGAGTCATCCGATGATTGGAAGGCGACTCTAAGTCACCTGGGAAAGCAAGGAAATGCGGTCAAGTCGAGATAAGCGTAAAAAAGAACCGTTGCCTGAGAAATCAAGAGATTTACTTAAACAAGTAATATCTCCATACAACCTTTCTTGGAGTGCTCGGTCCCGAAGCGTGCAAAAGGAATGAACGATGGGAAGCACTACACAGGTGTCGAACTCGAAAAGGTGAAAAGAATAATTCATACGAGAAAGCGGCAATTCAAGAAGCGCAAGCCAACGGCGCAAAGTGACTTTCAAAAATAAGCTATCTCTTCAACGGGCAAATTTTTGAAAGTTCACTATAAAAAGGTGAGGAGTTAGTTTGAGATAAAGAGATGCATGAATGACACATACGTGAGATATACAAGCACATTAGAAAATGAAACAATCTCAATCCTCAAGCCTACATTTGAAGTACATCAATCCAACACTCACTGTGAAGGAAGAGAACTTCAATCGAGTTGAAAGGAAACTCTTGAAAAAAGGGGTCTACTTTCGGGAAGGATTGTAGAAAAGTTCAAGGTTGAACTAAGTCTTAAGCATTTGGAGGGCTTCGTGATCAAATCCAAAGAGCTTGAGCAAGTGGTTGTAGTAGCAAGGCATACGCCTGTGAAGAAAGGTGAGTCGACGAGAAGCGGTGAGTGATCAAGGCGTCTCGGCCCGAGTCCCAAAGGATCAAGTTCATTTGTTGTGATCAAGACTTGTATACGGGTTTATTACCACTTTGTAAAGCGATCATTACTTAGTGGATTCCTCCGGGAGTTGGAGAAGAGAGGAGTAGAAGAATTACCCCATCTTGAACCTCTATAAAAACTTTCTTGTGTCATTTACATTTCGACATTTAAATTCTGCACTTTTAATTGCTTATATCTTTGATAAATTTGCTATCCATTTGATAATTTACAAGTACTAAATCAAGCTCTAATATCTTGCTTAATCAAACTTAAGGGTGTTAAGTCTTCCTTTGAAAATAAAACCACGGTGAGTTAAATTGTAGCCAGCAGTGAGTTACTCCATCAACGGCTCGGTGAGTGCATTTGAAAGATTAACTCTCTTGAGTGACTAATTCATTGTCCATCAAGGACATTTGTGTAGAATTAACTCTGTAGATTTAAAAGGACTAAATCGAAAATTTGGTAAGGTTTATTCAACCCCCCCCCTTCTAAACCTTACACTTACACCCCTTGGGACCTACAAGTGGTATCAGAGCGGTTGGTTCATTGAACCCTCCGCTTTAGTTCTTGAACTAGATCTCCAAACTTTTCAAAGTCGCTTTAGTACTTAAACTTTCAAAACTCTTTTTATTAAAAGTCATTATCATGGAAGCAAATCTAACACGCATCCCTATGTTCACCATTGAAGAATTTGATGATTGGAAAATTCGTATGCAGGCTCATCTATCAGCATTACATGATGAGATGTGGATAGTGATAGAAGATGGGCCTCTACAAATATTAAAAGTGAACACAATTTGTCACGAAGAGTTGCGGTGAAGGAGAAGAAGATGTTGCTCCCGGACGATCATGGTTGAAAAACCAAGAAGCGAGTGGACAAATGATGAGAAAAAGATACAACCTGGATAATGTAGCCAAGGACATCCTCTACAAAACCTTGGACAAAGCCATGTTCAACAAAGTCAAATCATGCAAAACGGCTAAAGAAATGCAGGACAAGGTGACATTGATTTGTGAAGGCTCGGAGCAAATCAAAGAAAACAAATTATCGATGGTTGTACTGAAGTTTGAAAATTTCAAAATGATCTCGGGAGAGAATCTGGATCAACTGGGACGCTCGGTTTATAGAAATCACAAATGAAATTTGTCTACACTTGAAAAGGAATATACACGAGAAGAAATGTGTATGAAGATCCTAAAAAGTCTTCGGTGAATGGGAAATGAAGGTCATGGCACTGAGACATTCCATGGACCTATCAAAGACATCCAACCATGAACTATTCTCGGACCTCAAAGCTATGAGTTTGGTGAGAGAAGAAAAGACCGAGGAAGAGGCAATTTGTACCAAAAGCATTTGCTCTAATTGTCAAAGATGGGGGAAGAGAGTGAGGTCAAAAGGCGATTGACCCGGAAGAAATAGCCACGATGGTTAAAAGATTTAACAAGTTCTTTAACAAGAACTACAAGAGAGGAAAGGGTGAATCTTCCGAGGAAGACACTCGGCTCCTCCAAATCAAGGGATGATAGGCCAACCAAGAGAAGCGGATCATCAACAAGTTGAGTATCAAAGGTGCGACAACTCAAAGTAGAAAGAGTGATCAAAATTTGAATATCTATGTTGGAATTGTAGACAACCAGGTCACTATGCCATTTTTGCTCATATCCGTAGTCAACAAATACGGGAATGAAGAAGAAAGAAAGGTCTTGAGAGAAAGAAGACAAAAAGAAAAAAAAAAGGCAATGATGGTGCGAGAGGAGGAAACTTGAGACGGCCAAGTCGAAGAAGGCGGTGATTGAAGAGAATGAAGGCGACTACTCAGTGACTACGAAGAAGAAGCCTTGATCAGCAATGGCCAAAGAACAAGATCAAGAAGATGAGGTACAATCTAATTCAACAAGCTCGGACACTAGTGATAGTGGCGTGACACACACACTTCATCACCTCTGATCTTTATGATTCATTAGGCAAAATGATGAAAGATTTTGAGCACATTAAATCCTCACACACACTATTGAATGAGGAAAACGCCTACTTAAAAGTCAAAACTCAAAAGTGACTAAGGAGGTGAGTACTCTAAGTCAAATAAATTTATTGAAAATGAAAGTTTAAAAAGTGAAAATGCTAAATTAGTAGCGAGAAATTGCTTTGCTATAGAAAAGAGGAGAATGACCTCAAAAATGTTATTGCCTCATTCACTAAGGCATCTAAATCATTGGATGATCTTATTATGAGTCAAAGAGAATGTGGAGACAAGACAGGCTTAGGATTTAATTCCTTTGTGCCATGTCAAACCTCAAGAAGTAATTTTGGAAAAAGGATCTTCAAGTCATGAAGAGTCGAAAAACCCAAAACTCTAAATGTTGCACACACATTCACTCCAAGCACAATACTAAGCAAAGCGGCCTTGGTTACAAAGGAAAAGGAAAACGGCCGATTGAGTATCTTTGAAAGACGGTGAGTGAAAAGAGATTCGTGAGTCCTCACAAACTCTAACAGAAAATACTACTGTAAAGAAAAGCAGAGCTACCAAAAATTCAGAAAATCCATAAAAGAAATACATATGATGGGAATGGTAGAAAATATCCAAGCAAGGTGATTGGAACAATGTGAACTATCGGCATAGACTTATGGAATATAAGCCCAGTGGCAAAGGCCAGAACTCAACAAAGGCCATTCCAAAAGTATAAGAGCTTTCATCAGCACACACACATGCACCTAGGCACTACACTCAAAAGCACCACAATTACCCAAGGAAGGCAATTGCTAAAACATATGCGGCATCGAGACAAAAGAGGCAATTTTGTATGAACTAGAATCCCCAAGCAATTTGCGAGAATTAATTATGATTATGGCGATAGATGGCAACCCCTTAGAGTCAAATCATTTGGCTATAGGTTGGTTGGATCATCTTACAATTCTAACCCCTCGGGACCCGGACAAGTATGGGTACCTAAAACTTAATTTCCTTGATTGCGGGTTGAGCAGTGAGTGCCAAGGAACCTGGTACATGGATAGTGGTACATTCCCGGACATATGACGAGGAAATAAGAGAAATCTGTCAAAATTCAAGGAAGTCAAAGGAGCAAAGTCATATTTGGAAATGAAGCTCTGGTGAAATAAGAGGCATTGGATCCATCAAGAGGAATGGATTAGAAATCACGGATGTTGCATATGTTGAAGGACTCAACTTCAACCTCTGCGAGTATCGATCGGCTCTGTGTGACAAGGGCTACAATGTTGGATTCAACATGGGTGTATGCCAAATCAAGGATATTGAATCAAATGAAGTTGTCTTTGCAAGGAAATAAACGAGAAGAATATGTATGTAGTGGATTGGTCATTGCAACACCGGCCATTTTTGTCTCTACTAGCAAAAAACCTGGTGAATCAAGTTGGTTGTGGCACAAAAAGTGAGTCACTGAATTTCAAAACAATTAACAAGCTAGCAAGAAGTCATCTTGTAGAAGGACTTCCGGACTCGTATACAAGAAGGAGAGTATATGTGATGCATGTCGGAAGGAAAACAAATCAAGTCGTCATTCAAAGAAAAAGACATGCCCATCTCAACAAGAATATTGCATCTACTTCATATGGATCTATTTGGCCCGATGGAACCGGCCGGCATAAGTGGAAAGAAATACACCTTGGTGGTAGTAGATGACTACTCAAGATATACATGGACAATATTCATGTGCAAGAAGAAAGAAACCTACAAAAACTACCACGGTGATGAAGAGAATTCAAAATGAGAAGAGTCAAACCATTATCAAAATAAGATCGGATAGAGGAAGCGAGTTTGTCAATGGAATAATAACTCGATATTGTATTGAGAATGGTATTGGTCATGAACTATCGTGACAAGGACTCCTTGTGAGAATGGAGTTGCGAGAAAAAGAGCAGAACCCTCAAAAAGCGGCAAGGACCATGTTAGGTGAGCGGGGTTACAAAAAGATTTTTTTGAAGCAATTAACACGACTTGCTACACCCAAAAGCAGGATGTATGATAAATAGCGGTGACAAAGACTCCTATGAGATCGGAATTTGGAAGAAAACCAAATGTTGCATATTTGAGAATATTTGGATGTAAATGCTTCATCACAACAATGGCAAAGACAACTAAAGGCTTTTGATGCTAAAGTGATGAAGGTATCTTCTTAGGATACTCGGTGAAAGCAAAGCTCTGAGAATACTCAATAAAAGAACTATGGTTCGAGAGGAATCCATTCATGTAGTATTCGATGAGCAAATGTAAATGGAGAAGACATTGAAGAGTCGGTGATAAGTTGAAACATCAATCATACGAGAAGAGTCCCTATCTTTGAAAGTGGAAGTGGGATTATCAACTCGAGAAGAAGATGAGATATTTGAATCTCAAAAGCGGTGGAAAATTTGCGGCTAAGTGACCCACGAAAGAAGCGACCCACGCAACACAGTTGCAAGTCGATTGAATCCGGCTAACTTACTCCAACTTTGATGTAAGATGGTGAGAGACCATCCACGAGAACTTGTCATTGGAGATATGAGAGAAGGTGTCAAAACAAGATCGAACTCAACAAGAAGCTATGTTCACATGCTTCATTTCGCAAATAGAGCCAAAAGATGTGTCACAAGCATTGGATGACACACATTGGATTCAAGCTATGCAAGAAGAAGCTGAATCGAGTTTGAGAGAAATAAAGTATGGGAACTAGTGCAAAGACCCATACATCAAAATGTTATTGGAACCAAATGGGTATTGAAATAAGATGAGCGAGGAAGGCTCGTGGTAAGAAATAAAAGCAAGATTAGTAGCCAAAGGATATTGCCAAGAAGAAGGGATAGATTTTGATGAAACATTTGCCCATGTAGCAAGATTGGAAGCTATAAGGATGTTTCTTGCCCATGCGACTCACAAGAATTTCATTGTATATCGAGATGGATGTAAAAAGTGCATTCTAAAGCGGTTTATTGGAAGAAGAAGTATATGTTGAACAACCTCCAGGATTTGAAGCGAGAAGACTCTTGGAGACAAGGTATACAAACTCAAGAAAGCCTTGTATGGATTGAAGCAGGCACCCGAGCATGGTATGATACCTGTCACAATTCTAGCGAAAATGGATTCACAAAAGGAAAAGTAGATAGAACACTTTTGAGAATTCAAGACAAGAAAGAGTATCTTGCTTGTTCAAATATATGTGGATGACATCATTTTTGGATCCACTAACAAAAGCTGTGTGAAAAATTCTCAAACCTCATGCAAAGCAAATTTGAAATGAGCATGATGGGAGAAGTGACATTTTCCTTGGACTTCAAGTGAAAGCAGTGATTTGAAGGATGGAAACCTTCATAAGTCAAACAAAATATACGAGAGATTTAATGAAGAAATTTGGTATGGAAGAAAAGTCTTACGTAAAAATACCAATGAACACATCGGTCAAAATGGACATGGATGCGGATGGCAAGCTGTAGATCAAACAAGATCTGAGCACTTATTGGATCATTGCTCTATCTCACGGCCAAAAGCGGGCGGACATCACCTTTCTTTGTAGGTGTATGTGCAAGATTTCAATCTGCTCCAAAAAGAGAGCCATATGGCTGACTAAAGAATATTGAGATACTTGAAAGGAAGCCAAGAAGTAGGCTATGGTATCAAAGGAAGGTGGATTCAAGCTAATTGGCTATTGGACTCGACTATCTTTGGATGCGAGTGGACGGGAAAGCACTTGGCTTTTGTCAAATGCTAGAAGCAGACTAATTTCTGGTTTAGCAAGAAGCAAAACTCAATAGCCACCTCTGGTGAGGCGAGAATACATAGGCTGGGTATTTGTTGTGCCCAAGTCTATGGATGAGACAACGGTGAGAGACTATGAAGTTGAAGAAAAAGAAATTCCAATCATGTGTGATAACACAAGTGCCATTGCAATCACTCAAAATCTGTGTTTGCACTCAAGAACAAAACATATTGATGTCGGATATCATTTCATAAGAGATCATGTTGAAAAGAAGGACATTATCTTGGAATATATCTCAAGCGATAAACAACTGGTGACATCTTCACAAAACCATTATGTGAGTCAAGATTTGAAGAACTCAAGCATGAGTTGGGGTTAATTGGTGGTGACACTCGGACAAATCAAAGAAGAGTATTAGAGCGAGAAAAGAAGTGAAAAAGAGTGAAAACAAAAATCAACTTCGATAAATCAATTTGTATCGGAAAAACTGACTTTAACCGAGTCGGTGATATTTGAGTCACCAAGAAGAAGCTGTGAGGAGTAGAGTTAAATCGGCTAAGAGATAAATTTGAATAACTTATGAGCAAAGTGACAAAAGCGATCGTTTTAACTTAAGCGGGAATGTTTTAAGGAACACGTCGGCATAATGATGATGTGTCGGACATAAAAAGCTGCACACTAAGCTTATGATTGGATATAAATCTTTGCGCGCATTAAATACGAGGCGTGAAATGCTCAATAGGCGTGCGAAATCCAAGCCGTTGATTTCGATCACAATTCAAAAACCGTCTGCACGTCCTTTCATAAACCATATTTAAACCATTTTCGTCGTTTCTCTCTCACACTTCTAAAAGCTGTTCATCTTTTTCTCTCAAAAGCAAAGGCAAACTACTCTAAAAACCTACCAACATTCAAATCAATTTACGAGATTTTTCTTGATATAATCTGAGAAATGGCACCAACTTATGACTTTACCAAGCTAGGAAAGCAAATCCACACGGTTCGGCGGTGGATTTTGACGGAATGGTGAAGCGGTCAAAGCGACACCCTGGTGAAGAAAATCGCGGAAAAGTTGGAAGCGTCCGGACTAAAACCGTTTCTACTTATTTGGAATATCCTATGACCTATGTGGAGGAGGTCGCACAATTCTACGTGAATGAGATTCACGGCGAAGGAATCAAGTCATCATTCACGGGAAGCGGTGACTATCATGCGCAAGGATTTGGTGAATATTGCTCACTACTGCGGAAGGAGCAATGAAATTAAGGAAGGCGATGTAAACTTGGGTGACGCATGGAAAAAAATAGCCAAGTCCGACCTTTTTGATAAAATTATATACACGACAAACAAGAAGCTGGCTGAAGGAGGATTATCACAAATTGTTGGACATAGTTGCCAAATGTATCGACATCAAATTTGGCGACTTTGACCAACTATCAAAGGCAAAGTGGATTGTGATGGTTTGCAATCATCGAAGAAAAAGAAGATAAATTGGCTGAGTTTATCTCAATGAGACTTCTGCGAGCGTGGGAACAAGTCCTTCAAAGAAGATGGCACATTTGGAGGATCACAGGATATGGCCTAGTGATTGGCCGGCTATTGGAGGTGAAAGGAGTCCCTCTTAGACATGGGAAGGCCTTCCATGTTAACAAGAGGATGTTGAGCTAACCTCTCTGGGTGCTCGAAGCGAGCTTATGCCAAGAGAGGCGACACGGTGAGGGGGAATCGGTGACCCGAAGATCTGTTCTTCCTCTCGCCAAAGAAGAAAGCTGCCCCTGCGGTAAGAAAAGCTGTTGCCCCTGCGTGCAAAAGAAAACCAAACATGCTCCTGCCCTGCGGCAGTGTCCCCTGCAAAGCCGTGTGTCACTGCCCTGCGGAGAGGTCGAGAAGGACTCACAAATACCTTCTCCGTCGTCAAAAGGAGGAGAAGCGACAAGCCCAGACGGCCGGCTCCTCGAGAAACAAACACCGGCCCCCCCGCCCAAGACTCGAGAGGACACCGCCTCCGAACAGAAATTCCCCAGTACAAACCAGGAGAGCGAAGAAAGACTCGTCAAGCGGTCGAAAGGAGAAACCGGTGAGTCGATTACTCGGCTAGCACAAATCTAGGAGACTCTTTGGAGAAGTAGAGTCTCGGATGTAGTTGATAAACGACCAATCTGCTTTGAAAAGCGTCGTGCGAAGGCAAAGATTTTTCAATTTTGTAGCTCACCACAATTTGAAACACAAGAAGAACCGGCCCAAGCGAGATAGTGATGTAATGATCTATCTCCACCTTACCCGGACATCAAAATCGTCTGCGTGAGTGGAGAAAATGGAAGTTGAGCAAGTCGAGAAAGCAGTTCCAACGGCCGAGTTCATAGAAGAAGAAGAAGGCTGCTAAATTTCCTTGGACTAACTCTTGTGCTCCGGACAGACTTGATGAGGACAAGCTGCTTAGACATCTGCGAGATCTACAAGGACGGGGAGAGAGCAAAGCAAGTGAAGAAGCGAAGCACGTGAGAAGGCAAGCATACGCCCCTATCTCGGCACCCAGAACACTTCCATCCTCTTCTTGATGTCTTCTCGGACGGTGTGATGAGGATCAGAAAATCTTTGCCCACGAGAAGAGTTACAAATGCGCAAGCATTGCATGAATCAAGAATTCTTCACGAGCAAAGACTAATGGAGGGACAGGAGAGTCCTCGAACACGGTGAAATCGATCCTATGGGAGTGGTTGACAAATAGCAGCTGATATTCTTGCTACCACTTCGACTCACTCGGAAGAAGAAGCGATAAGGAAATGGCGATGGCGGGCTAGTGGGGACCCGGTCGAGCCAACCCCTATTGAAGGTGTGCTACCACACCCCCAACGGTGAACCATCAATTAAGCAGTAGGGAGTCGGAGGCGAGTGACCCCGCTCCAAGTCACTCGGTGGTGCGCCGGGTGAGGGGGAAACTCCTCCGGCTGCGGCAAGGTCGGAGGATCTTTTGAGATGACTCCACAAAGAAGCAAGGAGGCGAAGAAGAGAAATTACAATCACAAGAAGAAACGACAAGTTGCCATCAACGAAGCTCAGGCGATTGAGGCTGTCTCGGTGAGTGCCAAGCTGCTCACGAAGGCTAATGTGGCTGGCGTCGATGCGTCGAGGCACATGAAGGAACAGCCACAGGAGTTAACACTGCAGGCGATGAAAGTGCAATCCATGGGGTTGAGACTCAATGGATGCAGCTTTGTAGAAGACCCTAAGGCAGTGACCTTTGTCGAAAGGGAGGACAAGGCCTCGCGTGGTGAGAAGCTTCTTTGGAGGAAATGAAGGCCACGGGAGGTTGAGACTTCCGGGGTAAAGGCTCAAGTAGAGAACATCCCTCTGCAATCATCGACCCATCCGAGAAGGAGATCGGCGCACTTCATGATTCCCAGGACAACCACGATGTCACTTTTGCGGGATCGGAAGGCGAAGAAGAAGAAGGTGAGTCATCCCCAGCTGACAAATCAAAAGATTCATTGCGGGTGTTCCAAGCACGAGTAAGTCGATCCCAAGACTACTCGTCAAACTTTTAACTTTGATGATGAGCCACCTCTAGAAATCTCATCATCGTCAGATGTGGCTATTCTTGATAAGGCCGAGGACAAGTGTTGAAAAGGAAAAATCAGTTGAGACCAACGGTTATTAAGGCAGTGAGGCTCGGCAAAGTCGGGTCTATTTCACAACCAAACCAAGTGAACCGAAACCTTTGCTCGGCTCCTCAAGCTACTGGTGGATCGATTCCCAAAAAAAGAACTTCACGCGCACCGCTCATCATTGAACAGATCCCGATCGGCGGTGATGAATCTTTTGTAGAATCTTTCCCTTTCTCTTTGGAGATACGAGAACTCCACGAAGAGTCGAAAATGAGCAAGCACGTTATCACGGACCACCTCTGTTTTCACTCGGGCACCATTGTTCAGCCGATTTTGATTTGATCTTTGTATGGCCATCGGTACCTGATGAAGAATCGGTGAAGTTCGAGAAGTGTTCAAGGCACTCTTTCTTTGAAGTTGAAAAGATGGAGAGGCATCGAGGCCTCTTTGGACATGCGCTGGACAACGGAGATGCCACACCTACGGTGACTTAAGAGGCCTGATTGAATAAGGGAATGGTGGCAAGCAGCGACAATCAATGCGTGTGGAGCAGGTGAGATACTTGAACCTTGTTTAACAAGGCTGCTTTGGTGTGGAAGGCGAGAATGTTGATGCAAAAGCGAAGGTTGAGGAACACATTGAGCATATGCATGAAGCTCTGCACCGCCGAGATCAAGGCTGCTGCGTGAAGCGAAATGCAAATGATATCTGGCGTTTGGAAGAACACATGACAAGAAAATTGGCCTTCTCTCATTTGAGATGAAGTGATTTGTGAGAATCCAACGCTACTAGATCCGAATTTCGTCTTTGCATACTGTGTGGACTTGAAGCAAAATTCAACCATCGAAGACTCGACTTCATGCTTGCGGCATGTTCCAGGGTTCCTCTATCCTTTGATGATGCAAAAAGGGGAAGAGGAATACCTTAAAGCGACAAAAAATTTGAAAAGAAAGGAAGCGGTGAGAAGGGAAGCGGTGAGAAGGAAAATCGGTGAGAAAATTTGAAAGCGAAGAAAGGAAAATCTGTTGAGGGGAAGGATCAAAAGATATGACCTTGATGATTGCACAAACCCCCAACGGGGTCTATCACGGTGACATTATAAGCGACAAACTCCCGTGACTCTGCCACTCCAAGACTCTGCTTTGTATCTATGGTGAGAAAGAAAAAAATTGAAGCGGGGATGAAGGAAGTGGAAGGAAGAATGGATGCAGGGTGATGAACATCTTGAAAGAACATGGAGGCATTCCGGTTGTGAGACACGTATGCCATTTTCGGATGTCGGGACGAGCCAAGATCGAGTTGGCGAATTCAAAACGCTCGAATCGAAGGATATTTTGCAAATATGTCCATGGCTCAAGCTTAGGACTTATCTTGGAAAAGGGTCTCACATTGTGTGAAGAAAGGTGACAGACAATGAGACTTCGTGATCGCTCTGTTTGGTCACTCGCTAGTCAATCGGTAGGGAAGAAAGACCCCGATGTCTGATATCGCCCGAGGTAGAGGAAGAAGCGGCGAGTGGAGGAAGAAGCTTGGACCTAGGCCTCGCCCAAGAATATCGAATACGTAGATCTGGAAAGAAAGGAGGGATCTCTTTTGAAAGCTTGACCAAGTGGCAAATTTGCGAGTGGCTAAAACTAGAGTATGTAAAGAGAATAGAAGAAGAAAACAAAAGACAAACTCGGCTATGGCGGGAGAGCAGGGGAAAGACTAAGGAAAGATGAAGTTTGCGAGGAAGGCATATGAGAAGAAAAAGAAAGCGGTGACAGCGAAAAAAAGAGAAGAAGAGAAGAAGATCTTGATCAAGATGAAAAAGGAGACGGCGAAGGAGATGAAGTGTTCTTTGTCCAACCCTTCATGTATTTTATTATGTAAATACATACAATGTAAGTCTTACGTAATAAAGTTATAAATTCTTTTTTTTGTGAAAGCAGTTATATACTCGATACACCTTTATGCTTGATTGTGTTAAGTACAAGAATGATATGATCAATAAAAAGATTGATTCTGCGCATACATTCTATGTCAATACACTATCTGTATGTATCTTTGTTATTTACATATTTGTATGATCTAAGTTTTGGCATCATCAAAAGGGGGAAATTGTTAGGAATTTTATTGTTTAGATTTTGATGAATGCCATGTAAAACTTAGAATAGAAAGTTGGCACCCCAATTCTTGTTGTAAAATGCATTGTAATGAAATAAAGTGGCCAAGGTGAGTCGAAACGACTACGCCCTAACATGCGAAGACAATTGAAGAAATTTGGAAGGAAGACTCTGTTGTGAGGCAATTTGAGTATGGCAAAGAAGAGTAGACGGGAACTCTCTTGAAGAAGCGGTGAGATGCGGTGAGTGGAGCATCGATCAAGTCAACTCAAGAAAAGCCAAGTCTCAAGTTGAAGTGACAAGAAGAGTCATCCAATGATTGGAAGGCGACTCTAAGTCACACAGGGAAAGCAAGGAAATGCGATCAAAGTCGAGATAAGCGTAAAAGAAGATTTTGCGAGAAATCGAGATTTACTTAAACAAGTAATATCTCCATACAACCTTTCTTGGAGTGCTCGATCCCGAGGAAGCGTGCAAAAGGAATGAACCAATGGGAAGCACTACACCGTGTCGAACTACGAAAAGGTGAAAAGAATAATTCATACGAGGAAGCGGCAATTCAAGAAGCGCAAGCCAACTTGATGCGCAAAGTGACTTTCAAAAATAAGCTATCTCTTCAACGGGCAAATTTTTGAAAGTTCACTATAAAAAAATTTGAGGAGTTAGTTTGAGAAAAAGATGCATGAATGACACATCGTGAGATATACAAGCACATTAGAAAAAGCTGAAACAATCTCAATCCTCAAGCCTACATTTGAAGTACATCAATCCAACACTCTTTTGTGAAGGAAAGAGAACTTCAATCGGTTGAAGAGGAAACTCTTGAAAAAAGGGTCTACTTTCCGGGAAGGATTGTAGAAAAGTTCAAAGTTGAACTAAGTCTTAAGCATTTGGAGGGCTTCGTGATCAAATCCAAAGAGCTTGAGCAAGTGGCTGTAGTAGCAAGGCATGCGCCTGTGAAGAAAGGTGAGTCGTCGAGAAGCCGGTGAGTGATCAAGGCGTCTCGGGTGAGTCCCAAAGGATCAAGTGGTTTGTTGTGATCAAGACTTGTATCGGATTTGTTACCACTTTGTAAAGCTGATCATTACTTAGTGGATTCCTCCGGGGAGTTGGAGAAGAGAGGAGTAGAAGAATTACCCCATCTTGAACCTCTATAAAAACTTTCTTTGTGTCATTTACATTTCGACATTTAAATTCTGCACTTTTAATTGCTTATATCTGTGATAAATTTGCTATCCATTTGATAATTTACAAGTACTAAATCAAGCTCTAATATCTTGCTTAATCAAACTTAAGGGTGTTAAGTCTTCATTGAAAATAAAACCACGGTGAGTTAAATTGTAGCCAGCAAAGTGAGTTACTCCATCACGGCTCGGTGAGAATTTGAAAGATTAACTATCGAAAATTTGTAAGTGACTAATTCTAAACCTTACACTTCCATCGGGACCTACGGTTTTGTTGTAGAATTAACTCTGTAGATATGTGTTTTAGCAATTGCCTTCCTTAGGTAATTGTGGTGTCTTTGAGTGTAGTGCCTAGGTGCATATGTGTCTTGATGAAAGCTTTGTACTTTTGGAATGGCACTTTGAGTTCTAGGCCTTGCCGTTTGGGCTTATATTCCATAAGTACATGCGATAGTTCACATTATTCCAATCACTTAGCTCGGATATTTTCTACCATTCCCATCATATGTATTTTTCTTATAGATTT